>JAUMTR010000010.1:10806284-10838924 GCA_032270685.1 Microctenopoma stevenorrisi
ATGAAAGGCCCTGAACTACTTCAATTGTGTGTAATGAATCTAAAATATATGACAGTCTAATGTTTTTCAGTAAATTAAAGAAAATAATGAACTTTATCACAATATGCTAATTTTTTGAGAAGGACCTGTATATACTGCACAAGTCTCTGAAACCTAACAAAGCTCATCTTCTTGCACCATGGCTATCCTTGACTCCGCCTTTCCCTTTGTGAGGTAACTTTTATACGTGGTTCAGTACAAAATGGGGGCATCACAACAGTACAACGTTTGAACTTTTGAACTCAGCTCATCAACATCATCGACACGGAGTGTCTGAAATGATTGAGTTTTTTATGGCAGTGTAATATCACTGGCTGGGTCATCAGCATGTTTTCCAGCACCCTCGAAGGATGTGCCCCACATTTGAAATTTGATCACTGCCTTGAGAACACAAAATCTAGGCAAGTTTAATTTGCAGCAAGAACAGCTAGGCACAAGACAAGTCATTCAAGTCCACGAAACAACGTTTTAGATCTGACTATGACCAAACACGGTTGATTGTTGATTTCTATCACTGTGATTGGGAGTTTCTTGAATATATTTCCAAAAGAGCTTAATATGAAAACACATGGTTATTAATAAAATATCGATCTCGATTTTTGAATCATGTTGCACCTACTGTAACTGGTGCTGTTTTTATTATGACTGCACTAGATTACAATATCATCATCATTATCATCATCCTATAAATGAGACAAGAAAAGCTGAGTATGAAGGTTTACACTGAGGAACAGATGGAAATGTGTAGTGCTTTTATGTTACAAGTCAAATGGAGATTTTTATTTTTTTGCATTTGAACTTCTGAGTCTTAAAAAAAATGGCAACCAGTTTGCCAACTGTTTTATGAGTCATCTGTAAGGACTTCTTGCCAGGAGCAAGAGTTGCTCTAAAAATGATCAGTTACCCACTGTGATGGGCTATTGTTTTAAAGCTCATTCCCATAAGCCTGGACATTAATCTCAATCACTAGTATGTAACCATGACTTAGAGAATATCTGTCCTTTTTTTACAGTACAATATACAAATTTTTCTTTGCCAGCATCTCCAGCTGGGCCAATGTGAATATTATAGGATAGAAAATCACTTGGCAGGGCCATGTCCAGGCTGTTCTTCTTGTCAGATATTTTAATATGCATCCAAAATGACTGCCTACTCAAACATTTGAGAGATACAAAGAGATTGCTGTCCTCTTCCCTGTCACTAAAAATCCCGCTCCACGTTTGAGATGCATTGCTGGGCAGTGCAATCTTTTTTCTCCCCTTGTAAATATTGTGCTAAATGGCATATCACGTTAGGTAAACACAATGTAAGCCAGGATGATTGCACATATTAATTTGCTAGAAAGCTAATTGGCTGTGTTTGTGGTCTTTGTAAAATGCACAGCAGCTGACAGAGGCTTTTATATAGCTGTTGTTGTTGAATGAAAAGCATTTGCATATGCATTTACTGAACACAAAAGCTAATTTTATCTCAAAGCAAAGCATATGAGAAATAATGAAAACATGGGTTTATAATATTTTTCAAAGGTCGAAGAATGAAAAAAATCTTTATTTTACTTTTAGGATTAAGATGAAATGGATTTTAAACCCATATTGGAATTTTGAACAATCTGTTCACATCACACTGTAATCTAGAAGTTAAAAAGACAAATTGGACTGAAATTAGACAACTGGTAAAGACTGTCCAAAACTCACATATGTGACAGAATGTCCCTGAATGGAGCACATGAGACAAAGCTAAAAAAGGATCACACTTCTGAGAGGTCTTACAGATTGATCTACATTTAGTCATAATAACAGGTTGGTTAACATTAGAGGAGAAATGAAATTGTTCATTATCGACAAACCATGTCCAGACTGATTCAGTAAAGATATCTATTTCCAGGAGTCTAACTTGGGCAATCGATTCTGAAGTAGCACAACATGTCAGACTGTACACAAGACTGTGTGAGGACACAGGACTCTTTCAACACATCCTGCTCAAACAAATAGTTTGAGAGTCAAAGAAGTGTCAGATTTCTTGGGAATAGTAAAGATATCATTTTAAAACAACTTATATAATATTAAATATTATAAAGAGAAGTAATCTATATTGATAATAGTCCATACTATGACTAGAGTAACCAGTCAATGTTAGTTCTGAAGTAGCATCTGCTAAGGTGTAACTTTTTATTAGATTTTCTGAGGCCACTAATGACACAAATGCATGGGAATTCAAAAATGTCAATATAGATATACTGTGCTACAAATCTTTGTCTAGCAACAGTCCTCTCTAAAAACGTCAGTGTGCTGCCCTTCACAGTCACAACATTAAATTAGTCTTTTTAATAGACTGAGAACCAGAGCGTCTCATTGTGCTGTTACTTTGTTTCCTCTATTAGCATTTCAGATAGAAAATATAATTTGTTGCTGCAATCTCATCTGAAAACCACTTATATTAGCATCCTAATGAAATCATCTAACTTCTTAATTAGATTGAAGTGATTTATTTCCCCTGCTTTACACATGTGTTCTTAACATCTGTCTATCCTCTTAAGTTCAGTCTTATTTTCTCTGAGTAAGATTCCCACATTAAAGTTTTTCACCAAGACACAAGCCTCATCTCACAAAAGGGAGTCAGACAAAAAGACGGACGCATTTGTGATCAGCAAGGTTTTAATTCATTTCTTCATTCAGCCTCAGCCTATCCAGGTAAATCAGTCTGTGGGCACACTTTCTCATTAGCATGGAGTAAGGGACAGCGGGGGTGGGGGGCGATGTGTATAGAAAGATAAATAATAAGGAGCATTACAGGCAACACAAGCATAACAACATATTTATATATTACAATAAAAATAAGTATGTTGCACATACAAGGAATTTGCTTCTGGTCATTTCTAGCTTCTCTAGGACAGAACAGACAGAAAACAAGTACATGAAAAACAATAATTTAAAGACAGATTTCAGACAAATTGTAACAAGACAGAAAGACAAGACAATATGTATGTGTGTGTGTCTGTGCAGTGTGCTGAGTTGAGTGCAGTTTGTGTCCATATAGCAGCAGCAATCAGTTGTTCATTAGCGATATTGCCTGAGGGATGAAACTGTCCTTATGTCTGGTTGTTCTAGCAAACTCTGTAGCTCTGTAGCATTTGCCAGAGGGGAGAAGCTGGAAGAGGTTGTGTCAGGGGTGTGGAAGGTCTGTGGTGATTTCCTTCGCCCACTTTCTGACCCCCTGAGGTGTAAAGGTCAGAACAGGCAAGTGCTTTTTTAGTAAATGGAACTTTTTATAGAGTAAGTAAAATAAATTGTCCACATAGGTACTTTATAACCAGTTAATTCATCTTTCTGCAGACGTCTCCATCCACATGTTGTGTGTCCACATATTTCACAGACTAAAGCAGGTAAAAATAAATGTTTCCTGCGTCACCATTTGGTGCCACTGGAAGACACAGTAGCCGCCATTTTAGTGCATGACATCAGAAGTGGTGCAATGTCAACAGTGCATCGCTCCTTAATTGGTGGCAGGGGGGTCAAAAGACTTGATGCATTCTTTCATGCACACCTGCAATTCACATGCTCCTCTACAGCCGTTTTCTTCTGGAGCCATTATACTTGTAGCAGTGGTACAGTAAGCCAGCTGTAAAGGTAACACGATTAAATAAGGTTGGGCGCCAGACAGAGAGCAGTTGCTCAAAACCTGTTATTCCTCCAGCAGTCTGACCAACACCCGGTTAGCAACCCTCGCTACAAGATCGTCAGCTCGCAATCTGCTTTCAATCACAAAGGCAAAAAACTAAACACACATCAAATGAATTCATACCATGTATTTAACAGATTCAACCAGCAAAACCAGCACCTCTAAACAAGAGAAGCGGTAGAAAAACATTAGTTAACCATCCCAAAACATTTTTCTATTCAAAGCCAAGCTCTTTTAAAAATACAACAAGAACTCAGGGCGACACAAAATATGTGTGTTCAATGTCCATGGTGTGATTTTAGTCCATTCAGTTCAATTGCAGTCTATGTGCGTCATGTGCAGTGAGGGGGGGGCAGTCAAGGTGCGCAGCAGCCAGGAGTAGTAACGATGCAGGGAGACTTAGCTTAGCTCGGTGATGTCAGCAGGAGGCTCACCTTCAAGCAGGAACACATTGGTTCACTCACTCCTAGGACGAGAAACTTCCAGGCTTTATGCTGCTCCTCCAGACATATTCTTAACTCTGTCTTCTCTTAGTCTCAGGTTCAGAAAAACAGGTGAATGTGCTCTCACTCTTTCTTCACTCTTTCCTCCTGCTACAGCATTTCCCATACACAGGGGTGCCTCTTTATCCTGTTACTTACTCTTGTCATCCTTCCACTTCCTGTCTGCCACATTCTCCCCTCCGTTCGAAAAACCACACCTGGTTGTGGGTCAAAGAATAACTCCTACTTGAAAATCCCAAGAAGTCCTCATCATCAGAACTGTCCTTGAAAAGGTCTGATAGCCTATGTTTCTGCTGGATCTCCAGGTCCTCAGCGCTTCTTAGTTGTCTTGTCTTTGCTTTTTTATGTTGTAAATGGTGGACAACATCATAAGCAGATGATTCTGGGGGTAAGATTTTTACTTTTAGTAGTTTGTCCATGGGGCTACTTAGCTTCCTGTCCATCTGTAATTCTGCAGGGGTTTCCCCCGTAGTCTCCTGTACAGCAGAATTTATGGAGAAGCGCAGCTGTGGAAGATATTGGTCTCATTTTCAGTGATTACCCTCCACGTAGGAGGCGATTATACACTTCAAGGTGCGGTTAACCCTTTCAGTCATGTTAGTTTGAGGGTGATATGCAGTGGTAAGTTTGGGAATCACAGTCCGTTGTTTACAGAGTTCTACACATACAGGCATCATTGTCTGTCTAAACAACAGATCTAGTACATTGAGTATTCTTGATTAAAACTGATTCAGTACAACTAATAGAATTAGATACCAAAACAAACACTACGTCTCCACTGATAATGTATTTTCGTGTAACATCCAGGGATGTTAGACGCCAGATATACATTAACTGCCCTCCCCCTCCAACATAAACCTCATGTAGAGGAAACATCCTGGCATGAGCACAGACTACACAGAATATTTGCACCACAAGTGCACATGCCAGCTACCTCTCAGCAACTAATCTCTACGTTGCGTTCTTGCAGTTACACACACTGGTTGATTTTCTTTCCTTGCATTACTCAAACACAGGAGCTTCTTCTTCTTCTTCTCCATGCTGTCACAAGGTGTTTACAAGGAGCATGCATGCCCACAGCTTTCAGAGGATCACGCGTGTATGGTTCATCCTCCTGGGAATGTCTATACAAGATGTCCTGAGGTAGAGGATGGAGATATCTCCAGAGTCACATAAGAAAATTGAAGTAACTGACGATACTAATTCACTTTTACTTTCCACTTGTTAGAGCTGTAGGTTGACCTTAAGGAACATTTCAAATCGCAGCCCCTTTTGAAATAGTGCAGTGCGTTTTGTTGAAAACACAGCCACTGAGATTTCATCTGGGCATAGTTAGAGGCTCATAATAAATGTGGCCTTTAAAGAATCCATGAGACAGAAGTTGGTGCTCAGTTCGTGATAGAATTACAGGAAAGGAGCTACACAATGTCAGATAAATGGATGGAGCGATGACAGCATCAACCAAATGCCAAATGGCAGAAACAACTTTCACTTGGAGATATTCTTGTCCTCCCTTGTCCTTTCATGTCATTCATCCATCTGCTGACTATGAAGTGAACCATAGTTGGTAGACTGATAGACTGATGTTACAGCTTTAAACTCCAACAGTTGCATTTGACATTGCTTTCCACTGAAATGTTTTTATTATTTTAATCTGATAATTGGATGTGCGTGAGATTGATCTGGCATCAGGTGAGCGTATTTACTCAACGATGCACCACATTCTCTCTTCTGCTCTCCAGTGTCATAGATCCGAGCATGACTCCGAACAGACTCCGAGCAGAAAAGTAGAGCTCTCATTACCCGTATGTCAGCCAATGTGTGTGAAACTCTGATGTCCGTGTTATTTGCCTATGCAGTGGAAACCAGCAGATGTTTCAAGAATAAGATCAGTGAACGTGGCGTCAACTAACCTTTACATTTCAGTGTGTACGTGCAGTTACAGTGATGTCAGCATTGTCTGGACTGTTGAATGTACTTTTTTAGCTTGTTAATATTCAGGTACAAAAACTAGTGAAATTCATACAATAAATTTGTTTTCTAAACACATCAAACAAGTGTCTCCATGTGGTTAATTCTATAAAAAATTGCATCGTTATTTGAGGAAAATTAGCAATTTACTTGTAACATTAATAATGATTCTATTTAAAAATTTTATGTGCATGTGGCTCAAATTTCAGTTCGATCTGCTCACGTTTGTCTTTTTAAAATATCATTGTTCACAGAGCCAGATTGTCTCACATACAAAGACAAAAGCATCCACACAACACCTGAAATGAGCATTGGGCCCTGTTAAGTGTGTAGGTGGAACAGTAGGTACCACCTACCACCAGAGCAGGCCCACGATTGATAACTGTCTAAGAACCCCAGGGTTGGTGATTTGCATCGTGGGCTCTCCCCATTGTCTGTCCCAATCCTAGTTGGGAGGTTTCATCAGGAAGGTGTAGAATTTGAGGACTTACTTCTACTTTTACTTGAATATTGATCACTAAAACATTTGTTGAGCAAACATCCATGACACGCATTTAGCACATGTACAGCGTCTTTTATAGAGCTGTGAGCTGAGAGGGTAATACACTTTTCCATCTCTGACAAAGAGCTTTCGCTCAGCTCTTGCTGATTTTTAAAAATACTACTTCAGTACAAGTACAACTGCACAAAAATGAGGAAAAAAACCTTTGACAACTTTTATCCCTAAAGATTTGTATCCAACTGACAGCCAAAGCACTTAAGGCAAAATTTCTTCGATTTGAACCAAGAGTCATATGATCATTCCATCATTCCAATTTCACAGAAGTGACGTTACCGCAGGAGCTTGTAGTGTAGTGGTACTCATGACTGACAGGGTCGCTGTCTTACACCACAAAGATGATAGCTGGACAAACAGGAAGTTTGTCTGACATGAACTCAAGGACGGGAGAGTAATATCAGATTGAGTAATTCCAGATTCAGACAGCTGTGGAGTCTGCTGGGCGTCTCGTGCCATGTCTTCCATGCTCAGCGAGAGACTGCTAGGTGAACGCAATAAGGTTTGAAAATCATTTTTAATAAGGAGTTGTGCTCACACACATTCATCTTTTCACAATAGGCCAAACAGACCAATTATTCCATGTGCCAACAAATTAGACACTAGTAATGAGAAGCAGCTGATAGATGCCACAAGAAAGTTCAGTCATTCTTCACAAAGCTCCATCTATACTCTTGATTGAACTCCTGGCATGTTGGCACTTTGTCCGCCCACAGCAGGCGCATGACTAGCTTCCCACAATGCTGAGCACTCAGTCACAGGGCTGCTTGGCTACCTACTATTATTTCCCCTCATCCGTCACAATCTGGGTGCTTCAAACACCAGTGAATCACGCTGATTGTGAGTGTGTGCAGATGTTTTGTGCAAACGGGCCACATCCCAACAGTCTCCTCTAATTAGAGCACTGTTGTGCAAAAAGGGGCAGTTGGGCTTATTATTAACAAACCATTACAGTGAGTGCCTTTCATCCATCATAAAAGCCAGCTCTAATTGGGTTTGTAGGCTTTTATTTATCTGATGGGCCAGAACGGTCATCATTTTTTTCCTCTTCAAAGCAAATAGATCTTATTAGCATGTTTTGTCCATGTGCTGCTGTGTTAATTTAGCCTAGTATCCTGCTTTGCTTGCACATAGTGAGGTGCGGCACTTTGATATTGCAGTCTTAATAACCTTTCATTCAATGCACCTGTGGGTTGACACATGTTTCAGTTTTTTTTCCACCTAGCTACTGTAAATGGCTTTGTGGTGTTTCATTCATCATGCTCTTACACTTTGCCACTGCTGATTCCTGTCCTAGAGCTACTCATGCAGAACACGTTCCTGGTGCAGTGTACTGAGCCTGCCCATCGGCTTAAATGCCCTAGGAGACTACCAATAAAAGGAGAATGGCCTTCGTAACTAATAAGATCTCTCCTCAAATGATACGCAAATGTGGTTCAAACAAAACAATGCGTGCAATGTTCAGCCATTTAGAGCAGCTCTATGACATCCTGAGAATTGTCTCACAAACAGTTTGAGACCTGAGAGACACAGCTTAACTTTTTAAGCATCATCAGAAATTTTGATCTTTCAGGTGTTGGAAATGTTCCGATTTAATTGTTTGGATAAATAGTTGTGTGTAATTATAATCAGTAATGTTCCTTGTATGAATATCTTGCTTTTTGGTTCAGTGAGTTCACTTCACCATGGGGATCAATAGAGAAAAGGGGATTGTGAAACTAAAAAGAAGTAAAGTTACATTATTTTTTATAGATCTTAAGTCTTGCGTCATATAAATTCAGCAGCAAGCTCCTCCTCAGATACAGACTACTGAAGGCTCCTCGGAGCGATGTCGGAAGACGTTTAGCATACAGAAGTTTAAGGTGACTGGCTCCTGAATATTAACTCGGGAATCCCTTCTGTTTTGTGATGTCTGATGTTTCTCACGTCAAACACTTACACGTACACAATTATTACTGCTTACTTATTACTAGTAAAGTTTGATTACTCTTACTTAGTGTCCCCAACAACTATAAACATAGTAATACTGTCTCCCTGTCTGTATTTGCTGCTCTGTTTTAAGTAATATGAACAACGCTGCACCTACACTACACACACACACACTACACCTCGTCATCGTGCACTGACATGCCCACAACGCAGCCCAACCACCTCTCAAATACTTTCCTTCTTTTGAATATAAGTTCATCTATCTATCTATCTATCTATCTATCTATCTATCTATCTATCTATCTATCTGTCTATCTATCTGTCTATCTATCTGTCTATCTATCTATCTATCTATCTATCTATCTATCTATCAGTCTGTCTGTCTGTCTGTCTATCTGTCTATCTATCTGTCTATCTGTCTGTCTATCTGTCTATCTATCTGTCTATCTATCTATCTATCTATCTATCTGTCTATCTGTCTATCTGTCTATCTGTCTATCTGTCTATCTATCTGTCTATCTATCTATCTGTCTATCTATCTATCTGTCTATCTATCTGTCTATCTATCTATCTATCTATCTATCTATCTGTCTATCTGTCTATCTGTCTGTCTATCTGTCTATCTGTCTGTCTATCTGTCTATCTATCTGTCTATCTATCTATCTATCTGTCTATCTATCTATCTATCTATCTATCTATCTATCTGTCTATCTGTCTATCTGTCTGTCTATCTATCTATCTATCTATCTATCTATCTATCTATCTATCTATCTATCTATCTATCTATCTATCAGTCTGTCTGTCTGTCTGTCTGTCTGTCCATCTATCTATCTGTATATCTATGTCTGCTTAGGCACAGATAAAGACACACAAAAAAAGGAGATTTATAGAGTGATCTGAGAGCAACCCGCCATCTCTCCTCTCAGTTTGGGACTAATAGGTTCCATATCCTTGTGTGAAGAGTGACGCCAGGCTCCATCTGTATGACCACCTGCTGCTCTGCTAACATCACACAGAGGTGTGAACAGCCTGACCTTGGCACTGCGTGTGTGTTCGTGGCAACATGAAAAACATGCATCCTTGATTTTTATATATCTACACTGTCCATCGTGTTAAACAACATCATGGAAAAATGGGATTGATCTCACTGGCCTAATCCTTGGATGGCAATTAGTGGTGAAAGTACTGGAGTAGTATCTGAATGACTGTTTCCTGTCTGTGTGCACATTTTACACTACATGTGGTTGGACGCATTTGTGTATGTCAGCAGGTCTGGGTGGGGTTTCCTCCTGAGCAACCTTTACTCACCACACACTAAACCAAACTGGCTGACTCTGATGGAAAAATGAAGTGAACGAGCGTCGCTGGGTTGAGCAGCAGGTGTGTGGTTGTAACTGTAAGCGAAGAGGAACTGTCTGGTGGAAAGTTGTTTTTACACACAACCAATTACACAAGAATGTAGGAATCATTAACATCCTATATCACTAACATTCCTACACTGGAATTTGCTGCACGAGACTGATGTATTGAGCAGATCATATAATTAATAGCTTCTAGTTACTTTCAGGCTTCCACATTTAGTACAATTCATCAAGGTGAATTATGAGACTTATTAAAGTCATTTGGATCTACTAAAGGAAACTTTTAAAAAGAACATTATTGGATTAGATTATTATTATTATAGCCCAGTTCAGCTGCTTCGGGAGGATACTAAAAAGATACATAACTTTACAAGATGTCCACTTGATTTGTCCTAACTTTGGACAAACCTATGATTTGATTTTGGTATGGAGGCACTGTGCAGTTTAACTTTAGATGAGATGATTATTACCTGTCACTTATATAAAGCTTAGCCTTTTATCAATTACCGTACCACAGCAGAATAAAACATGGACACAACTAGACTGGCTCTAAGAAAATCAGCCAAGCAGCACCTGTGAAGCTTTTTATCCTGTGTATGTGTCCTTCTAAAGGCTGAGCAGATGAAGGATTTGGCCTGATTTGACGTCAGGGTGCAGAGGACCACGTTTAGTACAACCACATTTGCTCTGCCAAAGCATTTTCTGACAAAGCTCCTGGGTTTCTGCTCTTCAAGTCTTAACTCCTTATGGAGACCAGGACAACTGACTGGATAAGCTGCCTCTGGGTATCGATGAAGTTTCACATTATTATTATTATTATTATTATGTAATACAACACATATGGCTCATCTGAGCCCTCAGGGTGACGTGGTGGCTGTGGGCCAGTGGATTATAAACCTCCTATCAAGGGACACAAATTTTCTGAGTCATTATTCTTGCGACTCAAAATGGATTTGTGGGATTTACGCTGATCCAAGTGCAACTGTGTGGGGTGTGGAAATGGCTTAAGTGTTCCGGAGGAGGCAAGTAAGGAGAAGGAAAACACTTCTAAACAAAAAGAGCATTACATATTCAAGGTGGCAGTCACACAGATAAAAAGGCGTACAGTACATACTGCAGGCAGTGTAAAATCTAACATGATTACACAATACAGGACACCCACAATCTTGGCAACACGTTCTGTATACTGTATATTCAACTCACAATTTAAAGACACACTGAAAACAGCATTCTGTCCGTATTTACAGCACTTAGTGTTTAGTCATGTTTACTGCATGACTTTTCATCTTTCCCGATAAAACACATGCGCACACACAACAAACCACAATTTAGGCTGCTAAAGATAAATTCATTTCATTTGCAAAACACTTGTAAAGAATGACGCTCCGAAAAAAGTCTTATGCAATTCAGCTAAAAAAAGCCCCATGCAGTCTACCTTCC
Source organism: Microctenopoma stevenorrisi (assembly GCA_032270685.1). NCBI lineage: Eukaryota > Metazoa > Chordata > Actinopteri > Anabantiformes > Anabantidae > Microctenopoma > Microctenopoma stevenorrisi. Next base: position 10,817,762 of record JAUMTR010000010.1, read on the forward strand.
ACCGTTTCTTTGAAAGACTTGTATGAAAGTAGCATTTTATTTAATCCAAGCAGACCCACTTCTAGAAAAAGTTGCACAGTGAAGAAGTACAATAAATCTAGGTTAATACATCATAAATCAATGGTATTACAAGGGAGATGAAGTAAGAACAAGATAAAACAAGAGAGGAAATTGAATACTTCACATAAAATCTGCAAAGTATGAAGGAGGAGGAGAGAGGGTTGGGGACAAAAACATAGCAGAGAATTTTATTTTTTTCCTCCTCCTAAAAAAAACCTCAGAAAAGGGAAGCAGAGGAGGAGGATAAAGTAATTCAGTAGCCAGAGAGAAAAGAAGAAAAGAGGGAAAATCCTCTCATCTCCCTGTTACACTTTGATGGAGCATGGCAGCTCCTGTGAAGTGGGCTATGATTAAAAGAAAAGTGAAAATTATATGGGAAAATTACAATGAGAAGGACCACATGCACACACACACACACACACACACACACACACACACACACACACACACACACAGCACACAGTGAAAGAGAGAAAGTACATATACTGATGAGTCATTCATTTATAACATACATGTTTTTGTACAGAAGCATGCGGCACATGAGGCACAAAAGAGCGAAGACTCAATCACAAGCAAAGAGAAAAACAAAAAGCAGGACTGCAGTATATAAATATACACAGTATTCTTGTTCGCTCAGTCTTCACTACAGCATTCATCTGTCCCTGGTAAAACCTGCTATGTTGTAGTAGACAAGCTGGGAATGAAAATACAAATCTTCAGGGGGGAAACATGGAGGAAGAATGAGAGATCCCAAACAGAGGGAGAGGATTAGGGGAGATATAACAGGCTATAATCCAAGGATTGATGATGTCATTGGAAAAGGGCTACTTGTCCGTCATATCAGTGGGTTTTTTACACTGCTTCTATCTATAGCTCGAAGGGATCTGGCAAAACAAAAAGTAGCATCAAGATAACCGTAATGGGATTTTTTAAACAAGTTATGTTACCATCTAATATTCATAAAGGAGGTTGCACAACAACATATGGTCACTGTGAAGGCCGTCATCTGACAGAGGATATGCTGGTGTTTGTTTGAGGACATAATGTTGAGCTTGAAACTATACAGGGAATAAAGAGGGTTATTGATGTGAGACGGCTGGAGGATAGATCAATGATGGGACGTCTACAAGATAGCTCACAATTGGTTTGCGAATGGTGTTTAAATAGAATAAAGACTGTCACTTGAAACCTGGATTTCAGGACTAAATTTATTTGGATGAAACGGCTGTCCTGTCACTTTGAGACGCATTTGCAAACTAAGGTACTTAAATAAAATAAATGCCTTGACAAAGCTGAGAAGTGACGTGAAAAGGAATTAAACAGTTTGAATGAGTGTTTGTCAAAATAAGATGATGAGGGGAAAGATTTTGGCAGCCGTCTGAGAGGGATTTTTAGAAGCATAAGTCAGACGGATTTTTGTAAAACTGCACAAACAAAAAAAATCACAAGAATATGTATTTGCATACAAATTGAAATGCTATATATAAAATAAGTATTCTGTACATATGACTTCCTCGCTGCTTGCAGCACAGGTATGTCAATAAGAAACTAGTTTTTAAAGAGAAAAACAAGCATGCTATTTATTACATGTAGCTTTAATGCATCAACATAATGTCAATAACCACCGAGCACAATCAAGGTCATCAGAGCTCTGCTGAAACTTTTCCTCAGTGTAGAAACTGAACATACTTTACAATGTGTGCTCAGTAGCTCAAGCCTTTCATGTATGAGGCCATTGCATTGAATATTTCAGACAAGAACTCAACTGAAGGTTTTTACAGAGCAGTTTGTTTATACGTCCATGTAACTAAACAATGTTGATCCCCAGTAATGTTGAGCTGTAGGTCACTGTAAGGAATCTTTTGCAGATAAGCAAAATGAGTGCCTTTTCCTTGAATGTCATAGTAGCAGCCTTGTACAGTAAAGTATTAGCCCTACTGAGATGCAAGCCTTGGCAGACACAATCTAATACTTATCCCAAACAGAAAAATGTCCTCTCTTCCCACACAGAGTAACAACTAACACTGACTTAAATACTGTTACTGCTATGAACAAAAAGCTATGCACAATGGGCAACTTGCAGTCACTGTCACGTCTATGACTTCTTACCTAAAACAAATCCTATTGAGAGACGAAGTGGAGGGAGTTGTTGGTAGAAAACTTTGTGGAAACTCTTAACTTCTGGAAAAAAAAGGGAGCAAGTTCAAATTCTCCTGCAGCTTACTCTTAACTTATCATAGTGTTTGGATTCAGGCTCAGAGAGATAACGGGAGCGAGTGTAGAGATGCAGCTCAGGGGACGAGACCCAGGTGTTCATAGGAGACAGTCAGAAGGTAGTAATCTATCACTGCAGCTGCCCCAGATGGTGTGTGTGTGTGTGTTTGCCAGTGGTTGTCTTGCTCACAATGACTCTGCAAAAGTAGCATCACAGTCGAGTATCTTTCTCCCAACACAGAAGCTCATAAATATAGGTTTTGTCTGATGTGAGTCTTTGTGAATGTGTATACAGAGTCTAGGTGTGTGAACACCAGTGTCCAATGGCTCCATAACAACATTTATTTTCAGTTTTTATTTATTTTTTCTACATGTATTCTGTTTTGAAAGTGCCACAGAATGTAACAAGAGCTTTCATATAGATTTGGAAATCAAGCTTGATTAGAAACTATTGAATAAGCTTGTTCGTGTGCAACAGATTGCACATGCACACAGCCATATTACACATAAACACAATTATACACTGTACATGCTCTCTGTTTGTAATGAATTCGTGTCACACACACACACACACACACACACACACACACACACACACACACACACACACACACACACACACACAGCAGCAGCAGCAGATGGAAGGACTTGGAGAGCTGGACATTTTCATATTTCTCTAGTCTGGAGGGAGGGCAGTATTAAACTTCTGAGGCTGGCTGACTTCCTTTGGCCTGCACAAGGCATGATGGAGCCAATTTATCCATTGTATTGTCTGCTCCGGCAGATTATCAGTGTTTCAGTGTTTGTAACCTTCAGCTATAAAAAAGTGAATAGATCATTATCTGCTAATCACAAAAGTATGTAACTTCTAATAAGAATTTGGGTATAAATCAGGGACATATACATTTATTAGCTTTCATTACAGAATTGGATTGTTTAAATGGAAAAAATGAAACATACAATAACAACAACAGACAGAAGTGTTCCTCTGAGACGCAGATTAATGGCTACATCTAGGCACAATATAACTGCAAGCATCAGGAAGGGAAAATTCATCTAATGACGTGGACTTTCAGTGACAACAAGCTTGTGTATACGGAAACAGAGAAGTGACATAAATACAATTGTCACTCTCTAAGATGTATTTTGGTAATAACTTTAAATGTATTAATTTGAGACTGTTTACCCAGTCACCCACAATGAACATTAATTAAAAGCTTGGAAAACTTGACCAGTAGGAAAGCAGCAATAGGAGGCAATAAGATCAGAACAGTGCACCTGCCAGCATTCTGAACCAGCAATAAATCATGTTACAACAGTGTCATTTAATTGGTCTCTCATAAATCTAAACAATGAAAATCAATAGTTTTTGCAACTGAACTGCTGCATCGTGTGTGGAACAACTTGTTGACTTTGTTTTAGTAAACAACTTGGCAACTGTGAGGAGGGAAACCAAAACCACTGGTTCCATAATGATCCCTGTGTGTGTCTCGCTCTGCTCATCTTGCTCTGTGATCCATTTCTGTATCTTCTCCCTAGTGCTCAGCTGTACAATTACAGAATAAGTGAGGGATTCAAAGATACTGGAGCTTCAACAAAAACAGGATGTATGTGAAGGCGTTGGCCTTGACATACTTGTGTGCTTTAGACTTGTAAGGATACTCAGAAACATAAACCATTTCCTATCCTCCAAACTATAACCAGTATAGCTACGTTCCTAAAATCAACCTGGTATTAGCCTTAGTCCTATAACAGTCCTAACAATTGAAATGCAAACTATCCACAGTTTCCATTGATTTCCTCAGTCAAAGTGTAGAAAATTCTAACGGATCCTCACCAAGATACACAGGAACATTTGGCCCAGAGCAAAAAAAAAACACTCCACCCTCTCTAATCTATTACTCCTCAGAGACTGGCAGACACACACACACACACACACACACACGCACACACACACACACACACACACACACACACAGTGCTAGAATAAATATTCTGGTGTTAAGCAATGCCAAACATTCCACAACGCACCCTGGTTCCAAAGTATTCCCAGCATCAACACTGCAGATCAGGATGTATGATATTTTATTAGTTATGTCCCTTTTCGGGAGGTTGTCCAGAGATTCAGACTGCTTTTTGCATTAATTCTGAATTATTATTATTATTATTATTAGGCCTTTCTGAGTATAATTCATACTAGCAGGACTGTTTAGGTCTACTGTGGTGTCCAGCCAGATGAACTCTGAGGTCACTGTAGCTCTGGGATACAAATATTTTGTATGTTGGTCACCTAAAACAAAACTCTGTCAAATCTGTTTGTGATTTTGAAAAATACCAAAATATCATACCCAGGTCACTGTCCGAACAATAAATGTCCCCTGGTTATACGTTACTTATATGTATGACAAAACAAACTGGTATCAGAGTAAAGGAGTCATGTCTCTCAGTTAAACAGTCTGCTCTTATGAAAATCTGTTGAAACATTACACAGAACAGTAGAGCTGCACCTTAAGCCACCCATACACTAAAGCTTGGGAACCACTGCACTAGTGGGATCAATAACACCGTGCATGAAGATGTGATGTTAGCAACAATCAGATTGTCCCTATGGTGGACAACACTTTTTCTAATTAGACAGATTCATGTGGGACATTGCTGGCTTAGTGACATCAGTAGTGTTGACATATTTAAAGGCCAGAACACTCTAGTGATCATATACTAAAAACGTTTTGAGAAGACAACACTTGGAGGAACACTGTGATCTAGTCTCTGTGGCATCACAGCAATGAGAAGGGTGTAGACCTCTCTATCATCCAACTACATAACCATGCCACGAAGGCTTCATTCCACATACTTAACATACCAGCCAGCACTTCATTTGGTGACTGTTCAATAAATATTTCAAAATACTCACTGAACTCTACTTATTCAGACCACGCCACTGGAACCTTCTCATAATTACAAAGATAGACATATCATTTTGAAATGAGACTCTGTAGAGCCAAATTCTCTAAATTGTGACATGTGTCTCAAGTGTTGAGTGTTGGTCGGGTGAAGAATCAGCTTGTGACAACAGTAAAAAAAGTGAAGACGGCTAGTAAAGCGCAGGAGGAAGCTCTGTGGAAAATGAGGGGGAGGAACGTCTGCTCCAGAAATAGATGACAGACCTCCGTGATGTTTGACTGTGTGTTAAAGCTCCCGCTTGTTTGTTTAAACACACTTACACGTTCTGCGTACAGCCTCGTGAGCATGTGGATGATCCCAGCCAAGCATGAACAGCAACGTCGCATGTTAGCTTGTGAAGCTAAATAGTTTCTTGTGTTTGCATCAAGTGTCAATATATCTCCTACCTTCAGTGTCAGTGTCTGCAGTTTCAGGTGATGGAGTGGCCTGGATCCAGTCTACTGTACTGCGGATCTGTACAACCAGGAGCCGCTTGAGTGACACTAGGTCAGCACCTTTGAGCCCCATCTCCAGCTGGTGGACAATGCCCTGGCCCGGCTGGCTCGTCACTACAGTAACCTGGGAATAAAACACGAGGAAGTAGAAGAAATGCCTCTGTAATAAAATAACAAATATGTATCAAAGGTAATTAACTGAATATTAAAATGATATAATTTAATGGAGTTATTATAGAACAAAATAGAGCTGAATATCCAAAGAAAAAAAAGAGAGAACTGGAAAAAACTGTTGCTATTTACTGGAAAATACCTATCAGCTCTCCTGCCAAAATTAAACAGGAAGTGAATCTAACTCTGATGGGTACAAATAGTCAAACAACATTAGCTGAACTTTCCCCATCCTTTATATAGCATCTGCGTTCTGTCTCCATCTGAAGTGAACCCACACCGCCGTCCTACCCCCACTACCACGCTCAACAGCCTCTAGTGACATAGTTGTTCCCCTGCACAGCTCACTCTCTGACCGTCACCTCTGAATCTTTCCAGCTGGCCTTAAAATAAATGATCAAGTATGTCTTTTATTATTTCATATCTCAAGAACAGGCTAGAGGATCACCACAGCAAAGCATTCTTTGGATCTGACTGTATCGTTTCTGTTCCTCTTCAGAGACACAACACACAGTTAATTACTGTTACTAAATGAAATACAGGATCTCAGAACTGCTGTTCCAGTTAAGATAACTCCTACTATAACTGAAACGTAGCACACTGTATGTTATAATGACACAACTCCATACATACACATTGAGTAAATCACTGCTTTTGTGAGAAAAAAACAGCCTTGACTTCCTTCTTGACTTATGCCTGTAATTTTAATGTTTCCTGTAACTTAGCTATTGTTATCTCACAAGTCGAGACACCAGGAATGAACAAAAGCTGCTAATATTACCTCATAGAAAAGTTTTATTAAGTCATTAGTTTTCAATTATGTAGAATGAAATGCAAAACTTAATTGTAAAATAAATACGCAAAAAATGGGAAGAGAAAATTTGTCTACTGTTGCATTAACATGCTTAATGTGGGAGAAACACATAAACTAATGTTAGACTGATGTTGGGCACCCTGCTGAATCACATTAACAGTTTCAGTAAATCATAATTATAATAAGATTATTAGTGTGTTCTGCTTTCAGCTTCTTGTTGTTAAGCCAAAATTAGAATCAGCTGCAGTTAGGCACGGACACATGAATAAAGAAACAGACATCTATACTCATGTACACACACAAGGCTATGTGTCTGCTCAGTGTCTCCGTGTGTCATTACAGGACTATTCATATCTGCTGCTGTCGGAAACACTGGGTCTTGGTGTAATCATCTGTCCAGAGCTCTGTAATAAATGGAGAAATCTTGCTCAACCACCCAGAGCTGCCTTGTATCCAGAGGACAAGTTGTTCAGTAGAGACTGGTTCATTTCCCAGTTAGGGTCCATTGTCCGTCCAGCACTTGAACAAATATGGTGTTTTCAGTAATGTCAGCTAACATGACCACCACCATCATCATTTATTAAATACTGATGATAATTTGACAAATCACACATTTAAGGGTTATCTGCATTTTAAAGAACGCAGACTGTACGGAAAGAAGGAAAAGAAGCCATGTTTGGATATCAGTTACAGCTGAGAAATACTAAAGCTTTTTGGTTGTCAGGTTTGCAACAGCAGATTAAAAAAATCCATTTTCTACATCTGAGATACACGTGTATCTGGTATAAATATATAAAGAGATCTCAGCCACAAAAATGGAAAGAGTAAAGCTTTCAAAACATGCTAATGAGATTCCAACTTCAATTTTTTGCAGCTGCTAAAGAGACTGAATTGGACCTGATGTGGTCTCATTAACAGGTATAAGTGGAGTCTCTTCTCTACATTAGTAGGAAGTACAAAGCTGAAGATCAAAGGGCATGAGCTACAGTACTCTGAAGACAAATAACTCATTCCTTCAAAATGGACATGACGAGAATGAAACAACACAATATTTAGACATAAAGACTTGATATTCAAAAAGATGTGCAAAGCAGAGAAGAGCTGTGTTTTTCATGCAGAGTAAGACTGTGAGACATTGACATGTCTAAAAGATAAGTCTCAAAAGTAGGCATGTGCTGTTTTCATAGACACATCCATCCATACATCTATAGGTCCATTATCTGCAGTTTACAAAGATACAGTACATGATATTTATGAAAATAGATGCTTGGAGAGACTTTCAGTGGCTGTCAGTGTGGTTGTGATGCCGATTAAGTGTTAAGAAGAATCAGAATATAATGAAATTTGACCCATCCCCCTTGGAGGGAGCAGTGAGCAGCCACAGGCGGCGCTCGAGAAGTGTCTTGCTCAGGGACACACCTGGTAGGGGGGGTGGGCTGGGACTCAATCCTGCCACCTTTTGCTTCCCAGTCTGATGCTTATTCCATTGAGGTACGGTACCAGGTCACCTTTAACTGTGGGGATGTAGCTCAGTGGTAGAGCACATGCTTTGCATGTATGAGGTCCTGGGTTCAATCCCCAGCATCTCCAGCTTTTGGGTCAGTCGTTTATGGATGCAATCATTATTTGATAATGAAAATAGAAACTGAGAAGGTATCTCAGAAGAGCAGAGCTATAATCTGCTAAGTCTTGTATTGCCATTGCTCTTAACTTAGCCTTAACCCGCATTTTCATATTATTCCTCACATTATCTTTGTTTGTGTGATTTCAGTATTTCATGTATGCTTTCTTTTATCAAGGAGAAATCCCAACAGCTGAAGATGTGACTACCTTTTTTATGTCCAATGTATACCAATACGTGATTATGGTCTTTGTTTTTGTTGAGCATCAACCAGATTTATCGATACCTACCTCCATATATGTGTTGTTGCTGGCCTGGTTGCCTGTACTGGTGTGTCTGATGTAGTGTTTAAACTGCTGCAGACTGTCCAGCACTGCCTGCTGCATCAGCTCACTTCTTCTGACTGCTACTCTGACACAGCCTTCACTGGGAATAGACCTCAGCTCCTCAACACAAGCGCGCAGCCTGGCCAAGTTACCACGCACCTGCTAGAAATATATATGTACAAGAAGATGATAAAAGTGAGAAGTGCTGCTAATACAAAACTAAAATTGAGGGGTGAGAGAGAAAAGGGGAGAATAAAGTCTTCTCTGTTTTCGGTTTTTAGAAATACTTCTCTAACTTACCACAAATGGCAGTAAACATTCCTGCTGCCTGCTGATGGCATACAAGCTGAGCAAAGGGATCCTACAGGGTCCATCCAGACTACAGGCCAGAGACAAGAAGTTATCCAGGGCTTCACAAAGCACCACACAGGTCTCTGACCACCAGGGTGGCAGTGCGTCCACGATGAGGACCCTGGCTGGTTGTCGCTGAAATGAGAAGGACCGGGAAACCAAGTTTCCGGAGTAGGGGGAAGCTGCTAGCCTCTTTCTGTTCTCCGCAGACATCTAAAAATCAGAAGCACAAAATTAGATAACACTTAAGGGGAAACGTTATGTACAACTTTAGGTTCGCACTCTAAGCCAGGAACAAGAAGATAATGTTTTCAGGGTGTTATTTCATCAAATTGAAGAGAATAACCAACTATTATCAATAATTATTTGTATAATGACAAGTCATTGTCATCTAATGATAATCAGTGCACACCGTCAACAATATTCATTAAGCAAAGTACATTAGCTGGAGTCATCAGCTGTAAGCATCACTGTAACTAGAACATGAATTAATAGACTATGAGAAAATTATGTAAGAATCTAGGTTAAGAATTGTTGGGTTGTCACATAACTTAAGGGCTTTTTCAAACTTCTGGTGAGTATAATGTGAAAAAGTACGTTTTGTGCAATTATGACTCAAAAATGGTTATTTTATGTCTGCAAGCTAAATCTAAATCTAAATAACAAGACCACTTGGAAAAAAAGAGGATTTTTGTGGATCTGCTGTAAGGTACATTTAGTGGTGTAAATTCTCGCTCAAGTGGTCAGGTTTATTGCACAGAGAAGACTGATTACTCAGCTGGAAGTGACTGTATGGTAATGAGCATCATAAACTTGTTCATCTGAAACACTGATGACATTGCAGTTTCACAATAAACACTGGCAGCGGTCTTGTCCACTTTAACAGAACACTATGATGCAAGCATAAAATTATGACAGAAACAGAAATGTTAATGATTCCTATGGGAAACTGGGTCACTGAAGCAGCAGAAAGAGACTTTACTGGATTAAAGAGAAAAATGGTAAAGAAAATCATGAAGTGACTCCTAAAACTGTTCTGTCTGACCTAACCCTAAGTACAAAAGAAAAAGTAATGGATTATTAAACACTTAATTATCTAAATTGTAGTTCAGTGGTTTTGCATTGCAATACTACAAATCTAAATTTAGTTCCTAATTCATTTTAGCTTTTTATAGACATGCCTTCGTTAAACCCTCTATGACCCTCTATATCTATATGCCAAAGAAAAAAGCTCATTATCTGTACTATCTAATGGCAAAAATTCCCAACTGTGTGCACGTCAAAAGGCAACATCAGTCATAAAACACAGAGGATGTGGCCACAGAGACGAAGGGAAACTCCCCCCAGGCTTCACAGAGTCAATTACAGTATCTGTAACCTTATCATTACTGAATGTACGTCTCTTTGAGTCTGTCCTTTTGTATCCAGCCAGCATCATCATTACTGAAGAAAACCCCCTTATTTAACAATCTACGTCACATCCTATTTTGAAGCACATCAGTACTGTTAGCCATTTAATTTCCATACCTCATTAGCTAAGAAATGACAGGACCATTAACTGTGACAAAACATGTTAGCATTGGCAGCGCTTTCTGTCAGCTTCTAGGAGAAACCAACTCTAAAAATAAATTCTAAATTGAATAACTAAAATGAATCAAATAATCACGTCATTTATAGATTAGAAACTACCTTTAACACCTAAAAGTAACTACTTTTTTTCTTTTCTCAAACCGTTTTGCATGATGGAAGCTTCTTCACATTGGTTTGCAGGAACAGGGCTGGAAATTTACACAATGTTTTCGTCAGCCTGTGTCCAAGGAATGAGTATTGCATTTCTAAAGGGTCAATTCAGTTTACAAATTTCATATTCTTTCATATGTGGTACTGAACTCAGGTATAGTTGCCGGAGGGAGTATTTCAGCTTTCTGTCTTCATGTTGTGATTAACCATCTGCTGGGTTCCCCGTGAACCATTTGTCCAACACAGCATACCAACACACACAGTCAGTACACAAACGTACAATTGCCTGTTGATGTCACAACAATGACTAAAGCACCAATATTGTCTTTACTTACCTAAACTCAAAACAGGGACCAAAATGACACCACATTTTTACATAAAACTAAAGATCCTGACTTTCCTGCTTTGTGTCAAAGCCATAGACAGACTGACCACTCTTTATCATCATATATTCATTAAAAAGGTTAGGGTATTTAGGGGAAGACCCCCTGTAAAGGGCAAATTATGTGCATGTGTTTGATCTCATGGCCTTCTCACCTGTCTCCACTTAATTATTCTTTTCTAATCAAAATTATACCCTCACAACAGCAAACAAATAGGCAAACGTTTTTTTTATTTATCTACTTTTTCTGTTTAATGAATTTGTCATCTGTCTTGCACAAAAAAAATATTTTAAATTTAAAAAAAGAAATTTAATTAAAAGGATGTATTTATGGTTTAACTGTTATAAACCATTTGAAAGCAAAATTTATACACAATTATATCCATACACTCCACCTTAGCTAACTGTTAAAAAACTACCTTAACAATGTCAGGTTCCTCCTCTTCAGCTGGGTTTCGTTGGAAACGTAATAAATAAATGATGTTCTAGAAAGTATTGACAGAAAGGAGCATATAACAATACATCTGGTGAAAATAGCTAAGATTAAGCTAGCCCATCAGTTTCCCAGCAGGCTAACGCTAGCTGGCACGAGAGCGCGCCAGAAAACAAAGAGTGTCTATTAGAGAGATGAGTCACTCATCTTTAAATAAAGTGGAGCTTATGTGAAAATACATACGACTGCAAATTTTGCAGTGTATGCACAAGAAAGTGTTGAACAAGATGGCAACAGAAAAAAGGCACAATACTAAAGGAATCAACTGTCTCTGCCTGGATAATAGAAAAAAAATCAAAAAACATACAGTTTTAGAAATGGGAAATTTATTTCAAATCTGTTACATCTTCTTGCATGTGTCTATTTCTAGTCACCACTTTTAGATTAAGATAGAAAAAGATAAATGAGAAGCCAAGCGTAGGGACAGAATGAAAGCAAGATATGGAAATTTTTCCTGATTCTGGCCTGCACAATTGAAGTACTTTCTAGTAGTCAAGTGTGAGTGTGTGTGTGTGTGTGTGAGTTTATGCAAGCCACAATCGTGATGAGAAAGGACTGAAGATGGAGAAAGTACAATAATGATGAATGTGTGTGTGTGTGTGTGTGTGCGTTGGTGGTGCATGGAGGGTTTTTGTGCTATGGTGTGTGTAAGAGGCTTTGGTGAATGCTGGGTTATGAACTAGGGGCTGATTGATTCACAGTCACATAGCCCTTACTCTCTCTCTATCTGACACATACACACACACACACACACACACACACACACGCACACAAACACACACAAACACACTCTGTGCAGTGTGTTACTTTGTCAGCACACATTACATTAGCATGAAGAAATCAAGAACACAGACGTCTGTTCGTGGAAGATAAAAGTGAGGTGTGTGTGTGTTTGTTTGTTTGTTAGTTAGTGAGAGGACAAACTAACTTCTGTCAACTCTTGTTCTGGCAAAATCATTTCCAGGTGCATGTTTTGCAAAATCCTAATGGAAAACACAGCTGTGTGTGTGTGTGTGTGTGTGTGTGTGCCACCAGATGATCAGACCTTATGTAATGTTTCCAGGTCAGCAGTTACTTGAATGCCTCCCTTCCTGCTTCCTTCCCTCAGGTATGCCCCCACCTACTCTCACCTCCACATACAGTACAGTGCTTTACATTAAGAGTGCATACATTTCATTGTGAGAATCTTGCAGTGACATCGGTTGTCGAGTTTCCTGTCTCAAAGGCCCATGTAGAGGGATTAGGTGCACCGATACGACTGGAGCTTAAATACTGTTACGCATAGACACACAATCACACAAAAGTACGCACATACAAAATAAATTACACACATGTGCCTCCTAATTTAGTTGAGATGAACACACTTACTTCTAGGTCAATAGGAGCTTTGCGGCAGTGTACTAATCCGCTATGCCTTTTTGATTTACTCTGGGGGATTGTGGGAAAGTTTGCCCAGTAGTTTTAGTACTTATTTTGCACACTAGTTGCTTTTTCAGTCTAGTGTGAGTCTGGGTTTAGTTTTATTCACTGTGTGATTGAGGTTAAATTAATGTTAAGTCGGTTGTGTTAAGATGTTTTCCGCCTTGGGAAGTTTTAGTTCAATTCCCTAAGATGTGAACAGGAGCATGAAATTATAAAATCCCCTCAGTACATCTTGGCAGTTACAGTTGAAGAGGGAAAGATGCAAGTAGATAACAGACGCAAACACTCACAACTTGAGTTTTAAAAACCTAAGTTGTGACAGTGGAGCTGGTTCCAAATCTCATTTTGTGGGTTTTTGTTCTCACACTTATTTAGGTCACTTGCTTATAAAGTCCCATCCCTAACCCTAGTATATGTCTGCATGAATGGCTTACAAACAATGTATTTAAAATAAGTAGTTTAAATAAATAAATAGAATAGTCTTTGAGCTTAGATGGGCTAATTATTTCCCAACCTGTTACTTTAGCAGCCCTAATGTATTAGCTGTATTCTTACATCTTTTTGTCTAGCCCCTTTGGAAGACTGTGAATGAGTGCAGACTCTTCCCATAATAAGTATGAAATGTGCACATTTTGTTTTGAATTTTCTAGTGACAAAAGAAAGAAAACTACATCTACCCTAGTTCTTACATGTTGAATATGGAAAATGACTTGTTTGCACCATTGGGAATGACTTCAGCTGAACTACTGCAAGTATTTGCCTGCTACTGTATATTTTTATGTTGAAGGTAGATTATTAAGACCATGAAAGATGAGAGAGAGAAAGAAATCTTCACAATTCTGAATCATTTTATGCAACAGCTAAAACAAAATTATGACTAAGAATGTGAAGATTTTTGCCAGATATGCACAGCAGGGCACCAAACTACTTTACAGCAGCTCTGTTCCACTTTAAATGTATAACACACGTTTAAACATGTCAAAAAATGGTGTGGAAAAGGATTTACCTTAACCACCTAGAGGCATTCGCTCGAGGAAAAGTTCATACATTTATCTCCAGCTGCTGGAGTCCATAAAACTCACATTACAAACTGTTTAATTATAGGTGATCATTGGTCCCTCCAAAGGAAGTTGCTGTCATGAAATCATTTTGCTTCTCTACAACGTTTTTCTAAGCTACACCCCTGGTTTAGTTTGAATCTCTATGGCAGTCTTCACACTGTAAAATGTTTTAAACATTTTAAATGTAGTTTGGCTCAGCAGTATAATTAGAGACAGACCTGCAGTCCTTCTGTCAGACCCATTTCAGAGCCAATCCTGCCCAGAGGATCAGGGTGGGTTGTGCCTTATGGGAGTTGTTCCTCTTGGAAGAGTGTGTGTGTGTGTTTTGAGCTTAGTGATGGTATCTATTAATACTTTTAGTGTTTGCACTGATTTTGGTGGAAAACAGCTTTACTGGAAAGCTCTTGGCCAAAAGTGTGTGCTCAGTTTAGTGTTTGTGCTATCTGCCACTATGGTGTGTGACAGAAGAGAATGGGTAAAAAACTATGGATGAATTGATCAGATTTACAGTAAAAAATGGCTGCTGAACTTTCATGGGTTAATGGGAGTCCTGCTTTCTCCGACATATAATACCTGTAGCAGAACAGGCAGAAGATGAGATCAGGGTCAGATAACACAAATTTCATAGACAAAAATGTGGCCTGTTGCCTTGCTTGGTACCATAGTGGTGGAGATGTGATCTTCTTGCCCGTGCTGATATTAATCATCTGATGTTTTCCGAGAACAGAAAAAGCTCCATCTCCATCTTGAAGCAGAGTTCATGTTACCGAAGCGATTGTTCATTAGGCACCATTAATGTCATGGCTGCTACTTAGTGATGGATTCATGTCCATACATCAGCACATTTCCAAGAGACTGGATGCTCCAGTACTTCTACTTCAAACAGAAATCCTTAAAGCAATAATATAATCAATGCTTATGCTATTAATCAATACTATAATCAATGTTTGCATGCCTTTGTACCAGAGACAACCAGCAGCCACAACAGCTTTATTGTCTGTCTTGTACTTGGCTGCACTTGATGACAAACCTCTGCAAGAACAATTCATTCTGCACCTTTCCACCCGGCTCGTTCAGCATGTAACTGATGCTACTCAAACTACAGAATGTAATTATCCATTACATACATATCAATTAGAAATCGGATTTGTTATTGAAAGCCTGGGGACACTTTCCTCTCTAATGAGATGATGGATGGAGAGTTTTAGCGGCTCCTCTGTCAGACACAACGTTGTTAGAGAAGAGCAGGGGTGTAACTGTTGCCATTACTGCATTATGTATGTGCAGATTTCCTTCCAGCTAATACCGCATCTCCACTACTTCCTAGATTTCCATCTCAGCTGCATTCAACCCACAGCGCTTTGCGTCAGAGAAGAAAGCACCAGTCTTCCAAACAACAGATGCTGCTGATGATCTTGTGACTGCAGCCTCATCAATAAGTCAGTGTCCTTAACGTAGCACGTGAACAGGAGTGATGTTCTCTGGAGAAAAACTCGAGTTCCCACGAACAGGCATGACTCACCTCCAGGGCTAAGTCCATGAGGTGGATGATGTTGTTCTGGTCAGGACAGGTGATGTGTATCTTATCATGTCCTGAGATCTTGTTATTTCATGATTACTGTATGTCACATTTTAACATTACTGAAATGGCAACAAACGTGAATTTATTTTCAATTGCCTCTTGAATCTAACCCTGCTGTACATGAGTAACTGTGATCATGGTAAAACATGGCATTTGACAACACAAAATGCCATGTTTTCATCACGTGGTTTTGAAATGGGCCCAAACGTAGCAGACCCCTATGTTGTTGAGGCAAAAGTAGTAGGCAAAAGGAGACACTGCTCTTCTTTGTGTGATATTTAGATGTCAGGAAGCACTTCCTGCTGATCTCGACTGAGGGACAGTATAGACAGTATAGCTCTGTACAGTAACACGTACAGAGCTACATGGTCTCATCGGGTCTGCCGATGTATCACGTGACTCTCCAACAATTCACCCTGTTGTTGTCTTTGTTCCTGTGACTCTCTGTTCCGCACTAGGACAAGGAAAAAGCGGCAGTACAGACCACAGATGATGCAACCTATGTCATACCTACATGTGGTGGGATGTTACTGATGCGTCATCTCAGGATGTTAATTTATGTTGTATATCTGTTGTATATCAATGGGCTGCATGGCATGTGCAGGCACTAAGTACAGGGAGCTCTGTTGAGGCACTGGACACTGGAGCAGGAGCATACTGGAGTATGTCATGACAACGATGTCACCACTTTCCCTATGTGTTTCCATCAGCTCAGTGTTCGTATAATGATCAGAATCTTATCAGGACGGTTCTTTGTTAAAATATTCATGAATCCTGTTTCTTGTGTTGATCATAATTTTAAAATTCAAGTCATGTGTGTTATCCTATCACCTAATGTGCCAACACTGCTAAGGCACCTGATCAGCTCATAAAGTGTGCGTCTTACATTTTGCCACTTAAGAGTCGTGAATAATAACACTGTCTCCCGTGTGCAGGTTAGGTTTTGTAGCTTGAAAAAAAAACAAATGAAAATAAGTTCAATTTGCTCATAGAGGCCTTCAGTTTAAATACTGTATTCTAACAGTGGCACAGTTAACACAGCTTTGCAGCAGAAAAAAAAACAGTCTATTTATTAGATCAATTTGAAAACAGCAGATGTTCCCAGACGAACATGAACGCCCGCTAACTTCAGAAGGAGTTCGGGAACAGCTAATTGGTGGGAAGCTGCATCCACCCGTGCAAACATTGTTCCAAGACAAGCAGCGGTAAGCGGCGCGTGCCTTGTCTGTTAAATTTTTAGGCGTTTTGAAGATTTGTGCATAACGAAAGCAATCAGTTCAAAGGAGCAGTAAAGCATATGGCTCAGGTTAAGAGGACTTGTCAGATTTATATAATAATAATAGAAAAATAAATTAACACATAAATGTTTTTCTACAGAGGTGCCAAAATATATTAAGATAGTGATAAAGTTCAGAAAAAAAGAAGACTGACAAGCTGCCACAGCCAAAACCACGTGCATCGTGCTCCTACAAGATGTTTTCTGCTTTCTGGCTGTGTTTTGAAAAGTGAATATGAAATTTGTGGGAGGTGATCCTTCTGTCATAGAAAGATTAGGTATAGCAAAATAAAGCTAGAATTAATGTCAAGGTGCTTCTTTAACCTGCTTCCAATCCCCTCAGGTTTATAAAGGTTCCTTAAATTACTTCTGCAAAGGAGAATTTTTCATGGTCATGTTATGTTTGGAGGATGTTTCCTTTCCATATTTCACCTACCTGCATCAGTCCATCTCAGGACACAACTAGTAAGCTGTGAGGCTGCCAGGTACTTCGCTTATATCTTTGAGCTTTACTATGCAGAGTAATGTGCTGTCTGTGCAGGGTTTCATTTCATTTTTCTCTGCTGGAAAAGTGTCCCTGTGTTTTGAGACAAAAGTGCGATTTGGTAACGTAGCAGCTAGTTTTTAAATCAAGATCAAATGTGCAAATTAAACAATTCTGATGTGAAAACCTGAAACCAGGTCATATAGACCAAACCCTCCAAGCTAAATGACCATATACATTGTTTGCCCCTACCTTTTCATATAACCCACAGATGGGTTTGTTGTGAAGTGTGTCCTTATGAAGCACACATGAAGCACACTAGGAGATTGCCTGTGTGAGACGCATTCTCATTCTCAGGGAAGAAGCCTTTTTGGTTTTGGTGAGGTCTGTAGATAGAACGTGCAGAAGGCACGACGTGAATGCTAATACAATGGTAATACACTTTGGTCTACCTAGCTTTATTTTGCAGCATTATTGTTTAACAGGTTCACCAACATATGCCAAGCTTAAGAATGTCTGTTTCACATGTGACGTAATTGTTACCTGATTGTTACCGGGAATGCTTTTTTCAGCTTTTTCTTAAATGCATGAGACAAGCAGATCTCAATGACTACATGATCCCAAAATGCATTTAATCGTGTAACAACCAGAGGTTGTTGGGAGTGCCTAGTTTTCATCACACTAAAAAGATTCCTTTGCACCATCGTTCGATCGATAGATTCATCTTCCACTCAGTGTCCTCACATCTTATTGCTATATGTTTTGCATTTACATTTTAGCTGTTTACCTCTTATTAATAGTGACTGAGAATAAGTGAGGTGTGGGGGTAACGCGATCAACAGGATCATTATCTTTACTTCTATTTATTCCATGATGCTTCCAACCGACCCAAATGCCCCTCTTCCCCCCCCCCCCCCCCGTTCTTTTCCTTCACTCTTAAGTGTGCTCTGACAATTGCTTTGGAATGACAGTTTTTCACCCTAATCCTCAGACCTGTTGTCATGGAAATTGGGCTCTCCAAAACAGCACCATTGAGCGCCCCTCACATGAAACATGAATGATGAATTTGAGTTTTTTGTGCGTGCCACTGGATGTCTGTGATTGAGGCTACCAACAGCCAGATTCCAGCAGTTAATCACTTTTTCTGTCATTTCATCACATGAGCAAAAAGGGAAATGAAGGAAAAAGAAGAAGAAAAGGATTTGTTGAATAGGGAAAGGAAGGTAGAAAATCTGCCCAGTGGTTAATTTGTCAATGCAGAATTGCATTCATTGCATTTGCTGACGAGGCTAGTGAGTTTGCCTAATTGCTTTGGGCTAAAAGCAGCTCTATCCACAAAGAAAAACTAGGCGAGGTGCTTAGCTGTCTCAAAATAGATAGAGCTGAATGTCTTAGTCTCTTTGGTAGCAATGTGAATTAGCCATTTTTAATAACCCCGCTAAGACTGAAAAAATGGAGAGTGAGTGCAGTGAGATAAGGACTGATTCCACCGATTTGTCCTTTCTAAATACTTCACACATCATGCACTAGATGTACTTTTCTTCACTTCTGCACATATTATTCTATTTTGTTCCACAGCAGTTCTATTTGTTCTGTAATCGTTTTTTTCTGTCTGAAAACATTTCTCTCACAGTTTTTTTTACGGCTTATGTAACTTAACAAAATGTGTCGCTGCTTACAAGTCACAAATACGACGTCTTTGGTAAAATGATAAACTCTACTGGATAGGAGGCAAAACGTCTTCGATAACTTAGAAAGTCCTCTTGGCACCACATTTTCTGGGGAAATAATGTCCTGGACGACTGAGAATCATTCACCAATCCAGACATTCGGCTTTTTTACACATTAATTTAACAAAAAATTAGTCCAATAGTAAAGTTAAAAGTCGGGCTACTTTTATAGCATTGAGCAGCTTCTACACTCTGATTGGTTTCTTTGTTGTCAAGTGTAGCTCTTGTATTCCTGCTAACAAGATCATGGTATTTACTCTGAAAGTCATTGTATTACCCCATGTTTTTTCTCTTCCAAGCACATGTGCATACAGGCTGTTTGCCTCTCCCTCACTTTCTCTCAGTCCCTCACTCTCTCTCCCTCTTCAAGGTCCCTGACGCAGACCTAGACAGAGGACCACTCTATGAGGCTCAGGTCGCACCAGGATCTGTTGCTTTCTTCTGCTTTCCTTTTCTCTCTACACGTTCTCATCCTGACTGGTCATGTCAGATGACCACCCACCCTTAGCTTGGTTCTGCTGGAGGTTTCTTTCATTCAAGGGTAATTTTCCTCTCCACTGTCGGGCTATTGTTGGGTTTCTCTCTAAATTACTATGCACCCGTGAGATGACTCTGTTCTAATTTAGCACTATATAAAAATGTAATTAAATATTTTAATCCCGCACGCAGAGCTGACATTTTCCACTTTTTGTCTAGTCATTAATGAGAAGAGCTACAAGATAAACCTCGGGCTAGTTGAATTGAAAAGCATTCTTCACAGATAGCAGAGAGTGTGTCTCAGACTATCTAGCACATACATGCACTTACATCAAATGTAAAAAAACAGCATCCTGCAAAAAAACAGATGTGTAGGTGTTCAATAACAACCAGATGAATTCATAGCAGTAAGCCAGTAAACAACACAGAACTGGATGCAGTAAAACGAGGCTTAAGAAAGGCTTGAGAACAGAGTATGTTTTGTTTGTGTTTATTAACTTGTAGGAGAGCGATTTTGTTCTTGATTACCAGCGGATGGAGGACGTCATAATGGAGCACATTATGGTGCGCTCTCCTCACTGCTAATCAGGTATTGAGAGGTTCAGTAGGTCTATTGCCATGGAAACCAAAAGAGGTTGTGGACCTATCAGCACCTAGCACTTGGTTTGACTTTGAGCTGTTTCAGACATTAATAGAGACCTGATGGAGCACTTTCTTTTAATTTTAAAAACTGAGACTGTGTGTGTGTGGGGTGGGGGTGGGGGTGGGGGAATCAGTAATCAGCATCAGGTTCCATTAGAAGTTGATGCTTTGGACTCAGTCAGACATATTCATCTCCCCCGTTTCCTCTCTGACCTGCAGCAACCTGCTGTACTAAGAAGCACGAAGCAGTGTCCAAGGGTCACATCACAAACCTCTACATTGTGTACAAAAATAAAATTTTTACTTGCCCTGAAACAGCTTTTTTAAAACCAACCAGGTAGCGTTTTGCTGCAGTGAATCGCTCATTTGTTGAATTGAAGCCCGAGGCTGAACTCTAATAATACAGTGAGTCTCAGAACTTGAAAACATCATGTGGAAGTGTTTTGTCCTTTTAAGTAAAAGTTACACTTCAATAGAGGGTCATAGCAGGTTTACTTCAAACAGACACATTCAGTAGCTGAAAACTATTGGTGGCAGTGACCCAACCAAAAGTGAATCATCCTCTGAAGATGCTCAGTCAACCAGCTGAGGTTATCTACAAGTTGAGTCATAGCGAACTGACCTCTTTCTTGTTAGTTTGAAACGACATTACTCATTCAAGGAGCTCCTTCTGTCTGATGATGCTGTTGGTCATATTTATGCTGCTGGATGGTTACCCAGATTCAGATTCAGATCCAGATTCAGATTTATTTGTCACGTGCACAATCATACACAGTACAATATGCAGTGAAATGCTTGTACGACTAACAGCAACCTATAAAATGTAAGAAATATGAAGAAAGAAGAAGAACACAATAAATAAAGAACACAATAAAGAAATTACAATAAAGAACACCCTAAATTGAGAAACAAGTCAAAA
>JAUMTR010000010.1:10839024-10857544 GCA_032270685.1 Microctenopoma stevenorrisi
AGGCCGACTCGTTGTTGTCAGAGATCAGGCCCACTATGACGGTGTCATCAGCAAACTTAATGATGTTGGTGGAACTGTCTTCCTCTACTCTTACGTTAGGAGCGATAAAGACATTTGATTTGCTTGTTTTCTCATTCTGTTGCTATTCTTATTCTGTGATGTAACCATAACTTCAAAATGCTTGTCTGCTTGATATAAACACTTTTTTATACTTGTTTCTGTGGCGTGGTTGTCTGTCCTCCATGCATACTCAGTAGGAAAAATACAACATGTTCACTCGCCCGTCCGTATTTTAGTGATTATGTAAGTATTTATAATGTTCTCAACATGAGCCTATTCCTTGCTTCATACTGTTTCCATTTTGGCTTTCCTTTTCGATAAGTCACGCTCACTCTAGTGAACCCCTGATGGGTGTCAAATGTTGCCTCAGCTGCGTATCACCTGCGTATGAAGTTGTCTTTATGTGTGCAGCCTTGTTTTTATGTCAAGTGGAAGAAGATGGGGCTCATCACAACAATCAATCAACAAACTCTTTGTTCCAAACTTCTTCATCAGTGTTTCTTCTTTGTTTGTGAGAAAAAAGATCAAAGATATAATGAAACAGTTGTGAGTCAGACTACGATTTAAAAAAAATTAATTTATTTTATAAACACACTACATGTCTTGTTCCTTGTCAACTAATCAACCTCTCCTCATTATAACCGACTGCATCTGGCCTGTTTGTCTGGAGCACGTCTTTCACTTCCTGTCCCAACACCGTTGAAGCTGAAGGCTGATTGCTTGACATGACCTAGTAAAGATGGCAAAAGAACTGTAAACCTACACACAACTTTATGTACGTTATGTAACTACGATAAGTTAGTTCCAATCTCAATGCACACATTTCAACAACAACAACCTGGCGAAGTCCAGAAAGAGAGAGCTGCGCCATCGCAGTCATCGGCTGCAGTTTTACTACGACAAGTTTGAATCAGTCAATCAATTATTTCAGGGTCAGATACACTGTATGAACCAAGCTTCATCAGTGTGCAATGCAATTTGTGCATTTGTGCAAAGATATAAATAAGCCAGTTTGTTTTTCATTACCCATTCATGTCTTGATTGCAGTACACTCGCGATATAGATTCATCCTCTAAAGATGTGATTGTGGAACAAAGGATAATCATATTGGCTTCACATGCCTCCTGAATACATCATGGGGTCAAATGGATAATTTCAGTCTATGATTACAGTTCAGAAAAATGATTACAGCTGTGTTTTGGGTTTCCTCCCCGTGTACAGTGCTGTTTCTTTATGTTTCCCCTTTCAGTGAAATGATCCATCAATGCCTGTTATATGGCTCAACATTAGCCACCATGCAGCAACATAGATGGAATTGAGTAAATGTGGGTTTTGTTAATTATAAATTACAGGTTATTTGGGGGAAACTGCTGCTTCTGTACCTTCGAAATCTGAAGTTAATATTTTAAATTCATGTCACTGGCAGAGGCGCAAACTCCCAAACCTGCGAGAAAATGTAGTCAGTTTAACTTTTTCAGTAGCACTTCAAAACTAAAAACAAAATCACTTCTGCTCACTGATAAGAAAATCTTAGTTTCCTGACATAATGTACATCATATCTTAAGACTGACCTTGGTCTTCTGTCAGTTCTGAGATTTCCCACAGTAATAATTAAGGTTACAATAGGTGTCAGGGAAACAAACAGAGAGGATGAACTCGGCCTCACTCCAGCTTTTGTTAACTTACAGGATGAAGTGTCCCGACTGGGTCTTCCTTTGGGAGTGCCCCCTTCCTATGTGTGCAGACACGAAGAAGTCTGCTCATGTGTGAGAGAAGTGTGTGCGCACATAGCCACATTATTAAAAAGTAGTTTTCTTAAAGAATTCAAATCACTTAAGTATAAAGTGCTGCACTTTGCACTCTGGGTCAGAGGTCACACTGAGGCACTTGAAGAAAACTCCTGCCAGCCTGGGTTTCAATGTCCATGTGCTGTATCTCACTTCATGTCCATAACACAGTTTTAACAGTATGCTAATGTACATGATATGTTTTATGGAAAATGTGTTACGAGCATTTGTCAGGTGCCCACGTCCCCCTGCTGACTAGCTCATCCTTTCTCTGCATGCCACCAACATCCAACGCAATAATTAGCAATCAGTCTCGCCCTGGTGGTTCCATTCAGTGACCTGGTACATGTACACTGTGCTGCACAATAGACAGTCACCCGAAATAGTGGTTTCTTATCTTATTGTGTCTGGAGAAGGTTCTTATCTGCTGTGAAGAGCCCTTGTAGGCTCCAGCTGTCGGACAATAAAGCAACAACTCTTTAGCTGCGTTTCTCCCTTGTGACAACAGTGCAGCACAGAGGAGAGGGACGTTGCAATGAAATGAGATTACAGCAGGAGCACGCTCAAATATGGCTGCATGGTGTCAAGTGAGGAGAAATAGTAAAAATAATAATAATGCTAAGAATAAAACAAGATAAAGCCAAACACATTTTAAGATTAGATAACAGAAAATGGAAGAGGCGCTTTAGGTAATGAGCTTTCCATGCTTGCTCATTTCAGATTCAGAAACAGCATCCAGGTATTTTCTTTCTTTTTTTTAGCAATATCAGCTCGTAACAGGGAAAATGTCTCTTGACAAGTAAAATTTCTAGACTGTGACAGGAGATAACTCAGCGGACGTAAATGTAGTGGGAAAAGGGCATCCGCTGTGGGCATGTGGAGAACACGACTGTCTGAGAGTTTAGTTGTTAAAGAAACTCCTGCTTTGAATGTTTTAATAGTCACGTTAAGTGTCAATTCACTTTCATATTGTTCTGAAAATAATGTGATCAACTGCATTTCTCTGCAAATGCAGCGACCCAATATCAAGATCCGTTCATGCTTTGGTTTCGTGACTTCCAGTTCTGATAAGGTCTGAATGTGAAGTACTCTTAAAGCTCTTGCTAATCTACTGTTGGATCATCAGTGTCAGTGAAAATGTTAGATTGCTGTTGCTTAGTAAAGCAGGTTTAGCTCAGGCTCATTTAAAAAGTGCTATCACAGCAACAACAGTGGTGATTATGAAAGAAGTGATTGCAGGCTTGATCTAACAGCAAGCTGCCAGCGTGCAGCACTGTGGAGGTGAATATTTGGATAGAAATAAATGCAAACCACCTTGTGGTTGCAGACAAAACAACCCACACAAGCATATAAATGATCTAAACAGAGTGATGAGCAGTATAATCATTTATAATGTCTTTCCCTTGACTTGACTCGATTAATTCAACTACCACTACCTGAACATATTAACTGATGAACTGAAATGTTCTCCGGAGGATGGAAGCCGAAGTTCTTTTTATTATTTTGTTTTTTGAGGCAAAATCAAAACAGATGTAAAGGAAGTCAAACAAAAGCTGGAGTTAAGGCTTTTGACCCGCACTTATCTGCGCGTTGAGTACAGCAGAGCTGACAACATTGGTTGTAGGTTAGAAGTCTTGATTAAATGAAACCTGTGTTGAAAAATGACAGAAGACACAAATAAACTCATCTAAAATCTTTCACCGAACCAGATTTGAACAATTACTGGAGCCTCTCCTGCCGTGAAATTCTATCCCAGCCGCTCTAATCAGTTTCACTCCTCATCAGCGGTGAAAGACCTAAAGCCTCAACTTCTGTAGCCACCCGCTGTACTGAATTCAATAAGTCAAAAAAAGAAAGAGGGGTGGAAAACGAGAGGGCGGGTGAAGAGCACCCGATAAAAAGAAAGAAAATGAGAGAGAAATAAAGAAAGAAACAGCAGAGGAGGACAGGCTGCACCCTCTGGTTCCTTTGTCCTATTGGCCAAGTGCCCGCCTGGCGCCGGCGGCAACCGATGACATCACTGTGTGAAACACGGCAGGGGAGGGCGGGGCCTCTGCTCCCTCCTGTCACCCTGGCAACAGGTCCACTTGTGTGTGCGTGTGTGTGTGTGTGTGTGTGTGTGTGAGCTTGTTAGAGTTATGCTGTGATTGCCTCACCTCTGTCTAGAAGTCTGCCACCACCTCTCCTTTCTCCTCTCTCCTGTCTCTTTCTTACGGTCCACCCTTCATTCCTTTTCCCATGGACTTCAATTGTGTCATCTACTAATTTTGAAATGCACAAGCAAGATTCATCTTTTGTAACCGCTGTTATTCTCGTTCCCCCGTGAACTCTTGTCTCGTCTTTCCTCTGGTCAATATACCCTTTCATCTTCCCTTCTCTTTTCCCCCTTTCCTCTTCCTTTCTCCTCCCCTGCTCTTTACTCTTTTCAGTATTCAGTGGAGTCTATCGTAAGTGGATTGATGGTGTGCCCACTTAAAAGGAGTGGAGGAATCACACCAGTAATCCCATTGTGAGAGAACAAGAGCTGACGCAGGCCAATATGGGTGTGTGTGTGTGTGCAAAAGAGAGCGAGAGACTATGAGTGAGTGTCATTATTGCATGGAGAAAGTGTGTGTGAATAGGGAAGAGAGAGGGATATCCTATAGATAGGAAAGACAGAGAGATAGAGCAGCCTTTGTGTGTGTGTGCCCTGTTAAATCAGGCAAGTAATGCCAGCTTTTCCATAAAAGCCTCTCTAGACTCCTGTGATAAGTGGCAGCCTCCTCTGATCTGTACATGAAAGACCGGGAGCAAGAGAGAGAGAGAGAGAGAGAGAGAGAGAGGGGAAAGGTGGAGAAGAGGAAAAGAAGAATGTGTAGAAAGGAAAGTGTGGTCTGCCCAAAGAAAATGTTGATTGCCCACTTCCTGGGGAGCTTTGTGGGCTGTTTTCCTAATGACAAAGACAAGAGGAAATGAAAAGAAGACAGGACATTGGTGCATATTCACATCTACAGACTTTTACACCTGCGCAGTCCAGAGTGAGCAGCTTCCTCAGAAAAAGTCTAATCACTGTAAGATCCAGTGGCTGCTATTTGCTTTGTTTTGCCATGCAGAATCCTACCGGGGCCCACGGGTGGTGTTAAAGCAGTGGCTGATTGCTCATATTAATGTGGAGAGATGGTGTCAAACACTTCTATGTCCTAGTTCCGCTGCACAGCAGCGCGGAAATTATTCTCTTTTTGACTGAGGCTCACAATTTGGTTGATGATTGAGAGTCTAGTGCTGAATCCAAAAAAGTAGTTTGTTGTAGCTTTAAATGTTGTTGCAGTTTTTGGATTTGGGTTAATTGTGATTAACACAACACAGCTTCTTGCTGCTGATGGAAGCAGAGTCTCAAAATGATGCAGAAATGAACGTAATAATAACTTGACTTTACTGATTATTTAATTTATTTTATCATAGGATGACAGTGAGGGCTCTTGCAACAAAAGAATATTGAACTTGAATTTGACCAAATGCTGAAGTTTTTCTGAAGCTGACAAAAAACATGGAGAGAAAGTAACACAGATTGCTAAATACAGATAACAGGAAGTTGATTTGTGTTTCAGTAAAGCGACTGAACTGTCCTTTTCAACCTTGATTTACAGGCTCGCACCATGCCAGAAACAGCACAGCTTTCTTGTTGTCCCTTTTTCCCTTCATCCCTCCCTCTTCTTCCCTCACACACTCATCACCCACCAGGAGCGAACATGGATCCCTTTGATCCGTGACACTCCCGTTTTCTTCTGTTTACTCCCACCACTCCTCGCCCAGTGGGAGGCAGAAAGAGATTAATAGAGGCTGAACAGATATCATTGTTAATGGTTGTTCTCACACACACACACACACACGAGCAGAGAGGACGAGCGATCAAACATGCAGGTGACTGAGCAGGCAATGAGGAACACAAATGCACACACACACACACACACACACACACACACACACACACACACACACACACATTCCCCTGCCTGCTGTCAGGACAGTTTGTTCCCACACCATAGGGATTCTCATGACAGGCCAGCTGTGTGTTTGCACGTTGGTGTGTGCATGTGTGAGTTGGAAGGTGTTTCGGGACACTAGGGTGCTCCTCTGTGGGGATTAAACTCGTGTTTTAGGGTCAGAGAGTGTTGCCCTGCAGGTGGCTGGAGGATTTAGACGAACACACACACACACACACACAAAAACTCACAGTCACCTCAGGACAGAATTAGCCGGTGTTGTCGTTAAACAAAATGAATCAGTTGATTCCAAGAGCAATATGGTGTGTGTGTGATTCATTGTGCTGCCAGTTAATCTATTAAAGTGACCACATATGTCCTGGTATTGTTGAACTGCAATTCTTTCTCCTAGAGCCTCGGCTGGGGAAATACCATGTGGAAAAGTGGTGCAGATGATTGTTGTAGTAGTAAGAATGATTTATTAAGCAAAACCTCGTGTGCAGTATATTGTTTTACAGATGCATGGGGCCACTATACTTAGATTTCTTTACAAACCTTAACTGACAGCATGTCCCATATACCTAAACTGTGTCGCCTGCTGCAAGAAGACATCAATCAGTGCTGTTAACAGGAAATGTTATTTTTGCAAACTCTAAACCAGAATTGTTTTTCCATTGATAAGAGAGTAAAGAAAAAACTGCAAATGAGCTGATCCTGTCTGGACTGAATTTCTTTCTCAAGGGAAGAAAGATGGGGTGATTACCTGCACTGGTTGGTCATTTTAATCTGTCCCAGTTTGTGCATGTCTGCAATCTTTAATGCCGTCTCTAATTACAGCTTCAATTACCTAGTTTTGTTTTTTCTTTGCCTTGGGGCTCATGTTTTAATTTAAATACAGAAACACAAAATGGGATAAAAGTTATTTGTTAAGGAAATTTTGAGAAGAGTGAATACCCACCTCCCCGTGCAATAGGAATACTGATTTAAAACAAAAAAATGAAACAGACCACTGACAAGGTGCTTTACAATCTGTGATGCTCCAATCCAAGGTGCTGATCTGACCCAACAAGAGCAACTTGGGCTGCAGAATCTAGATCAAGGAGGCTTCCTGATCCACAGCCCTGTGATGCATAGATCTAAAATAGTGAGTTTAGTAGAGCCTACAGTACATGAAGCGGTAATATCTGCATTGCTTCTTCTGCGGTTTCCATTTAAGTTAACCATTGTCCTGTTGCCATATCAACAGCCCTTTTTTGTGACCTTAGTTTTGCATGTGTGAACGGTTACACTAGCACTAGTTATAGATGCTGGCTGCTCCCCACTGACTCATCTGAGCCAATCACAGGTACAAAGGAACTGATTAATGTGTCCATATTAAAGATGATAGACTCAGATTGATTACAGTGCTAATGTCTGAATTCATGATATAGTCAAATTATTGAGTGTGTGTGTGTGTCACCACTGGTTATGTCAGTCAAAAGCAATGATCCAAAGCAGTCTGAAAGACTCAAAACTACTTCACTGTATTTTGTTCTTGAAAGCAATATGAAATGAATAAATTCACATTTAATCTGATTATTTGGGAAGTGTTTTGTGGCGAAGCCAGGAAGAGGATTTGAGAAAGGGATATGAGTGTTTGAGAGTTGTTTTGAACACGAGTATTAATGCCTTTTTAATCCCATTGTTATGAGACGTTGTGGCTTTAAGGCATCAGCGCGTCTCAGTCGACTGGCTTTGGGGTGCCTCTGTGTTTTGGTGCGATTCCTGTCTAGACAAATGACATTTGCTGCAACATGCTTCTTTGTGTCCAATTGCACTTTGAAGTCAGTTGTTATGGGTTTGATTTTGTTTGGACATTGTCTGAGCCACAACATAGCTTTGTGCATTCTTAGCAGTATTAGGTGGCGTGGCACGTTATAAACAGATTAATTCCTGGAATGAAGCATGCGCTCAGTAGAGACTGAAGGCTGCTGCTGATAGTTAACTCTGTGGAGACTACTCAGTTTCATTTCAGCAGCACGTCTTACATGTAATTACAATTAAATCCACATAAAAGAAAGTGCATGTTGTAAAGCCACATCAACTAAAATTACAATTTGCTCCGCAATGACAAAAACAAACAAACCTCAGGAAGAGCAAAAGAGGAGGGTTCTCCCCTCTAGCTGTAATCCTGTGTGTACAGGACAATATTTGTCTCCAAAACAAATGTGAAATAATTACACAATACGAAGTGAAACCACATTGTACATACCACAAATACACATAGAAATACACGTACATACATGCAGCACTCGGTTCACCAGCTGTAGATGTTGCATGTTTTCAGTGCTGCAGCAACATTTTCATGTATAATGTTTATTTAAACAGATAAAAAGTCAGTTGCAGCCATCAAACTCTGAATTTGCTCATATTTATGAATTACCATTCGGCAGGTCAGTGGAAACTTTTCTCATGCATTGGTCTTCAGTTTCCTTCATTTATTTACTTTCTCTTCCGTGACTAAATTTGATTTAATAGCCAACATGATGTTAGGCTGGTATAGAGTTGGTGTTTTAGCAAAAACCTGCATATCTGTTATCTGTTAAACAAACATGAATACAAAGTCTGCCAGTACCAGTACCATCTATCTGAACATTGCTGACAATCTTAGTTCACATTGTAACTTTTTAACATCCTCACCAGAAAAAGGAAGTAGGAGGAAATCCAGGCTCCCAAACACGGCAGTTTATGTCAAGTATAAGCAACAAGCGAACACTTGACATAAACTGGCTCAGACGGACTCTACTTTGACCTCTGTCTAATTGGTGCACTCCAGCCTGGAGCACATCCTAACCTTTGAATGGTCAACCCACCAACTAACCGAGGACAGCCTGGGGCACGTGGAGGACTGTCTCTGAGAAACAAGTAGCTTTAAGATGTATAAAGATAATGATTTGTCATTTTGTAGAAGGGGAGCCTCCTCCGTCTTCTCATGTTAGTCTCAGAACATCTCCTCCTCTCTTTTTAGAAAAACAAAACAAAACAAAAATGTCTGCTCAAGGTTATTCCACCAGTATTCCACCTGCCAATAACAAACTCATTCAACATTTTCACAAAGGACAATTAATAGTCTTGACTTTCTGATCTTCTGATCTTTTTTGAACTGTGTCAAAAAAATCACAGTTGCACACAGACAGACAGACGTCTGCAGGGTGCCTTCATCCCCACCATCTCCTTCATCGCTCTGACACTTGAAGAAACAATCACTGTCACTGTTGACACGCTGCTGCCGTGACGGGGACGATGACCTTGTTGATTACTGATTGAAGAAGCTCCCACAGTGCTGCAGCTGTTGTTTATGTGTGTCGCTGGTGTTTTGACAGAGCAGGGCAAACTTTATCTCAATACGTACAGGATGCCACAGAATCACATTGGCTTGTTGATCTGCACGCTTTCTGCACGGAGGCGTGAGTGCAGAGCAATCCTCTGTGGTGCTGACAATGTGTCCTCTGCTGTACTTTACAGTGTATTGACCAAGGCCTTCTCAGTTTTCCAACAGGCCAACAGTTTGACAGCTCAGCAATAGCAGCTATTGTTTTATCCTGTTATATTTAATTATTAGCATTTTAAAGTGTTCTGGTTTGTGTGGCTTATTTTGAATACACAGTAAATACCACAGTATACATAATGTCAATACTTTCCACTACTTTGTCGTCCATTAGCTGCTTTTACTAAATCAGACATGTATTGATTTTGGCAGTACACAGGGTGGCAAACAGATGTTTTTTTAGTTTTATGCTTCTTAAACACAAAAATAACCACTTTGAAAACGAACTGTTTCAACAGACCAGAACTACAACAAAGAAAGGTGACAGTTTTATCACGTACACTGCTTTCAACTAATAAACAACATAAGCAGTTTAACAAAACTGACCCCACCTGTCACACGTGAAATAACAATGCACAAACTCACCCAAACCAGTCTCCTCCCACCACCACCCCACTAAAATGTCACAAGACATTGAATAAGATTGTGCACAGGACCCCACGGGCAATTTCAGATTGTGTTTGTAGCTCAACAGAGATATCGTTTTTAGAAAACTGACAGTGAATCTAAAGGTCAAAACCTGAACAATAGAGTGTGTGTGTGTGACGAATTGTACACAGTGAGAATTAAGGAAGAATTTTCCTTCTCTACTGAATTGATATAGGACATAGGGACTTTCTTATTAGGAAATATATAAAAATCATTTCTCCAGAAGACACATGAGGATGTGCTTTTCGTTCACTGACGCTGCTCAGGGCTTTTTATTTCTTTGAGCTGGAGAGTCTTTGAGGCGAAAGTCTGAAGTTGGACTCCTCTCAGAAAGCCTAAGTTGCTTCTTCTTTGTATTTACTGAGGGTCAAAGCTCTGGTGACGCAGAACTATGTTGCAGATGATTTTATCCAGTAAAATACTCTTTGAAATATCAAGAAATGTGACAGTTAGGATGAATCAATTCTTTGAGAATATTTTCTCTGATGCAGTATTCAGGCTGTTTAATAAATATAGTTTTACATAAAACTCCCTTGCGCCACTTTAAATTTTAACTTTAGTCACTGAATGCACATATTTGGGCCAAGATAATTTTGTTAAACCTAAAACAACTCTATACGAACCTAACCTCAAATTTGTCCTCACTGCAGTGATGAAAACATTGGGCACACGTACATTCATGTGTCTTTCTGCAGCAGGAGCCCCTCGGGTGGGAATTTAATCTCAGTCTCAATCCACAGACACTAATCCTGCAGATTATAGGCCAACTCACTCTAGTGCACACACACACACACACATAGGCATATGCATTATTAACAGAATTGTTACTATGTGACAGTCCCCTGTGAGGGATGCAGCCTGTTTTGCCCACATCACACCCGCTGAGAGTTGGTCACGTATGAACATGCATATGAACACATTCTACATTCTGCATCCCCCCATAATCATATGTATGTATGCATGCCTGCACACACAGATATACAGTCAACATGCAGCATTTGACCCAAGACTGACCTCACTAAACATACTGCTGCTTTAGTGCAGTCTGACACACACACAAATAAATAATAATAACCTACAAAATACACACAAATTATTAAGGTTTAAGCAAGGTTTAATTTGCCTTAGTGTGTTGCGATAAGACAAACAACTAAAATATGCTGACCTTCACCACATGTCAAAAGAGTGATGTTGGGATTATACAGTACCACATGTCTGTGTGCTGTATAATCACATGTAATCTGTAATTACTTCATATAGACACGGGGCCACATATAATTCCTCTGACCCGGTGAACAGAGATTCTGTAAACCCAAAGATAAACGTAGCTCCAGTTGAAACTGAAGAATTAAAAACATCTTAATAAAAACACACATGAGGTTTCTGAAATAAATGTTTTTGGCTGCAAATGCTTTACACTGTATTAACAAACTAGCATCCAGCCATTTCTCCTTTGCTCCATTGCTTCTTAGTTGTCACAATCATCATCTTACATTCACAGAGACCAATTGCATTTAGTGTTGGAGGAGGACAGAACGTGTCTCTTACATGATTTTAATAAGACTGGGAATAAATTCAGCTCTATGCGTCATGTGCAGCTATAGACAGGGACGATGCCATATGTTAAGAAAGCTTTGAATTATTCTCAGATTTTGGGGGTCAAAGTTAAAGGTTGTAATAACCTCACTCTCATCCAGTCCTTGTAAACTGACATGTCAGGAATGTGTTTTTTTTATACTAAATTTGCCACAACTGTCCCCTTGGCCGCGATAATGAATTGTATGGATTTTGGTAGCCAAAGGTCAAAGGTCAAGGTCACAGACACAGTGCCCCCATTTTTCTTCATGTTGTGAATGTGATGTCTCAGCAATACCTTGAGCGATTTTCTTCAAATTTGGCACAAAGATGGTGTCAACAAACTGATTAGCCTGATAAGCCAAAGTGGTATATCTTCGAAAAGCCTGGAAGAAATCTGGAGAAATGTGTGTGAACTACAATGTGACCAGCTAGTGGAAGCACAACTGCAATGCGGTTATTTAAATTGTCTTTTTATCATGAACTTCAAGATCAAGCGTTCCAGAAAAAGGGCAAAGATGATGGATGTAGATTACAGGCTTTGAATAAAGAACTGAAGCAAATGTCCAGTGTATGTATAATTAGAGGTCACAACACTAAGTTTCCAAACACAATTAATCTGCATGTCTTGGCAAAATGATTGGCATTAGACATTTTGTGACAATGTAATGACCATTTGCAGGAGTAGTTGGTACAACGCTGTAGCTGGTGAGCTAAGCACTAATTTGCTAACCATTAACTGTCTGCAGAGCAGTGCTCTGTAGTCAGAGACAGGGGGAGGTTAAGTGAAAGAGAATAGGGCAAGAATATGATAGTTTCCTCCATTTCAGACATACTCAAACACATCACAAGCCAAATTCGCCAGACTCAGTGTGAAAACATTGGTGCACTTACTTCACCAGGAGAAGCAACTCCTCTAACAAACACACCTTTATTCTTTGATTTATTAATAATTAATGGTGCTGGTGCAGACAACTGAATTATTAAGATAATAGTAACCACTTGGTATCCACCACCCAACCACCAAGTACACTGTAGCAACCACTTAGTAACCGCTGCAAACATTCATGCACCTGCCTCTCAAAACCCTTTGGCTTTTATTCTTAGCGTTCAACTGATGGTCAACACATTTACTCCACAAGTATTTCAAATAAAATGTCAACATCTTTCAATTCTGTGCTCATACATGATGTGTTTCATGTCTGTTTTTTGCTTCATCCTTCCATCATTTAGTTCAAGGTAGTTGTTCACAGATCATGCTTGAGCAGCTGTGCATTTTGGGTCCCAGCAGTAAAGTGGCAGTGATGCTGCATTTCCTTCACTAAATGCAGTCCCCTAGTTATATATATGCCACAGGATGAAGAAGGTAATAACAAAATACAAATATTTCTGGATAACAGTTTGAATCTCTACACACTCTCGTTTTGCTAGTTCTATTCTGAAGCATGTGGGAATGTATATGCATGAGATGGAGTGGAGATCACCAGAATGGAAAACTGCCAGTAGAGAGTCTCTGTGAGTGCATTGTGAAATGGAGTGATGCCAATGACTCTGGATAGTTCAGCAATAACTTCAGATCAGAGCATCGTGTCGTGATCCTTCTACAGCACAGTGTGTGTGTGTGTGTGCACATGCATGGTTCATCTCTATGATAGTGATAGCTCCTCTGTCTCTTTTTGTCTCTCCTTCCCGCCTCAGTTCATCACTTCTTTATCAGCTTTCAGCTCAGGCAATATATCTTCCTATAAGCAGGTCACCAGCCATTTGAACAGGCTGCCACCAACTCCATGCACCAGTCAATGGGCCGCTGTTCATCTTGTGCTACTGGAGAAATGTCAGCTAGTGTTATCATTCACGTCGTGTCCTCATTTGTCACCAAAAGAAAAAGTTTGCTGCAGCTGAAGTCATCTCATGTTGCTATTATATTCATATATGCAACCATTTTTATCTCTGTCTTTCCCCAGTTTTACTCTAAAGTACTTCAGCATTTCTTTAAATATTATTAAGTGTTAAAAACAGACAGTTGCCAGTGTCAACATGGAGCTTTGACATATAAGCAGACAGTTAGAAAACCAATTGTCTTGCCATAGTGCTACATACATCACTGTAGCCTAATGCAGCAACATGTCGTACTATTCAAATGTTATTTACAAGCAAATGAGAAAACTCAGAAAAGCTATAGTGTTTGATGGGAAATGCACTGTAAGTGAAATTTAGGCCTCTCTCAAAAGATTGATGGCTGCAAAACACCATCAGTGGGATACCTACTTCAACATAAAACTGCTCCCTAAACAATGCACACAGAGTCTTCAGATTCTTAAAAAATCAGCATTGTGTCCGTACAGCAAACGGTTTGAGCCATGTGAATGTTTCTTATCTTTAAAATAAGGAGCAGTGCCTTGTGGAATTGACAGCAGAAAACACATGCTATGTTCGCCACTTGTGTTGTGTTGCATTGTGGGAAACTTTCCATGCACTACAGAAGTAAGGAGCATTACATATTAGTGATTCAGGCCCTATATCTTTTGCATCTGGTTTTCATTTGTGAACCAACTGGTACAAACATGTAAGATGAGAGTAGTGAGTGTAGTGATGAGTGTAGGCTGCTGTATTTCTGTGGTCTGACTCTAATGCTACTAACTATGTACAAGAGTTTACAAGAGTTTTCCTGTAATTTCCAATCTGCAGGGGGTTTCTTTAGTTAGTTCGCTGTTCTCACACTGACATTTTATTCTACTACATTGCTTGTGAATCTTGTGTTATTCTCTCTACTGCTATAGACAGCTTCATAGCCAAAAAAAAGGATTCAAGTTGCTGGAGTCACTGAACACAAATCAAACTTTTCTTCATGCCCTTAGGTGCAGTTATAATCTAGGTACATGTTTGCCTCATAGATAAAGCAGAAACACATAAATTACCCTGGGTTGGACGTTTCGCAGTATATAGTGCTGCTCTATAACAAAACACGGCTTATTTGACTGTGTGACTGGGCACCATCTTGGCTCTACAGTGCAGCGTTGGACGAGAGCCAGCATGGCAGATGGTTGCTTGTCTGCGGGGTTTGGATTCACACAGGGCCTCTAATACAGCAAACACAGACAACAGTATTTTTTGTCTCTGTGTGTCTTGTTATTTTTCTCAATCAATTTTTTACACACCATGATATGTTTTTTTCTCTCTTCATATTAGTTTTGTGATTGTTTTTAAGATTTTTCATTTGCATCACATTATTACTGAAAATACAAGGTTCTAGTTTAAGGAGGATTCCTTCATCTCCATCTCATCCCTCTCAACCTCTCTCTCCTCTCTCTGCATCCCATTCTCTTTCCCATCTTGATTTCTCTCCCAGAGCAACAGTATGTGTACACCCGGTTGCCGCGGCAACACGAGGAGGCCACATGAGCGGATGGATGAACAAAAGACCCAGAGAGCCTCATCCACGGAGAGAGAGGGAGAGAGTGAGAGAGAGAAGAAGAAAAATCAGACATTTTATTTTTAGGCGAAGGGGTTCAGTGTGTGTGGAAAATGAGGAGGTGGTGGAGGACGGCAGCAAGGAGGGGGGGGTTGGATAGTGTAGGTGAGGTGAGTTCATAAATGAAAGAGAGAGAGAGAGAGAGAGAGAGAGAGGGAGTGGAGGGTATGATTAACAAAGCAAAAAAAGATGGGCATAAAAAAGAAAAGCCTGAAACATGCAACAGTACGTTTTGAAAAACTGCAGTTGTCGAGCAGCAGCGGCCGGTGATGATGAAGATTCAATTAGCTGTGAGTTGCAGAAGAATGGGGCTCGTTTTCTTATTGTTAAGATAATATCAAATGCATTTTATTGCATTGTTGAAAATGTTAATAGGAGGACATCTTAAAGGCCGTTTATGTGAATAGAATTAGTTTTCATGAATACATCTGATGAAATCTTTCCTGCGTCTACACGGCTCCATATCATTCAAATACAGGAACTTATAATGCCAAGAGTCTGTAACATGCTGAACTGACAATCTTGCCTTACGGCCGTCAGCATGTTTAACACTGGGAGAGTCCACTCGTGCACTGGCATCCAACTTGGGGGTTACAAAATAAATCTGAATAAGAAAAAAAACACATAACAAATAAGGTTTCTTTTATAACAAACACAAAAGGACCAGAGCGAGAACAGAATAACAGACACCAAAATATTATATACAAACAAAATCACCAACAGCAGACACAGACTGATCATCTGGCACAATATAACAATATTGGCAAAATGATACACATTTCACAGACGCCAAATGGACACACAATGGCCAAGAACCAACACAATGATCACCAAAAAGAGCGTGGCAAGTGGAACCGTCAGAAAATACTGTAGCTACAGATGATATGTTAGAGGTGTAACCGTGCAATGTTTGATGTCATGATTTAAGTGATACAAGGCTCAGTCTCAACCACCGAATCTAATTTTATTGTGTGATATGATTCAAATAAATCCTTCCTGTAATGGACCACCTCAAGGCTTCTTCCAATTACTGCGGCGGAAAAGAACTCAGCCAAACATCTCTTGTACTACTTTAATCTAGTGTTGCTGCTCATTGTGAACAAGGAGCAGACGCTCATTCAGTCTCACATATTAAGCCGTAACCTAGAAATAATAAGAGAAAACAAATTACACTTGGGAAAAAGTCAAGTCGATTTACACTTCAAGCGTCCCCCTCATTATTTTTGCTCTTCGTAATCAAGTAAGTTGTTTCAAAAGAGGCGTAGATTCATGCATGGAAAAAAACAACACTAACAGCTTTGTAACCAAGTCGATCCCATCGAGGGACAATGTATTGTTACACGCACTGTTTCTTCTCTCAGTCCTCAGCTAAATGATGACTGCAAATTTTCCCATTCAACCATTAACCTTTAAATTAACTGTTGATCTAGTGGCAAATTAGCTTCTATTCCTCCAAGTAAATGTATAGAGTCATGCTCCCCTTCAGTATGTACAGATAGACCCTTCAGGGTGCAAGTGGGAAAACCATATTCAATTATCCTGCCTATTAAAGCTTGACAGGTGCATGTGTGTGTGTGTGAGCCTTATGCAAATATAATTACACCAATTAAACCACAGACAGTCCTCAGAAGGGAGCGGAGGGGGTTTGGGTGGAACAACTGGCAGCGGAGTCACTGTGTGTGTGTCACTCGGTGGAGCCTCTTCTCCATTGTGTGTGTGTAGGTTGATGTGCACACG
The DNA here is from genome assembly GCA_032270685.1 of Microctenopoma stevenorrisi. Lineage (NCBI taxonomy): Eukaryota > Metazoa > Chordata > Actinopteri > Anabantiformes > Anabantidae > Microctenopoma > Microctenopoma stevenorrisi. The sequence goes on from JAUMTR010000010.1 coordinate 10,855,633, forward strand.
TGTAGGTGTTGACATTCTGGAAATGCTGTTCTTCGTTGCCTCTACTCCATCCCACCCCTCCCCCCCACCATCAGCACCACCTTCACCCCATCTCATATCTTCCTCCTCCCCCAAACGCCTGCTTCCCAGTGTGTCTGTCTTCAGGGAGTTGAAGGAGCTCAAAAGAGATGGAGGAAGGGATGGAGACACGGACGGAAATGGGAGCAGTAATGTGGGAGAGACTCTTTAACCAGCACCAACCAGTAAAAGGTTTTATGCATCAAAATCACAGAGTAACTTTCTTTCTCTTCACGATTCTGTGTGCAGGTGCAGACCAACTATGGAAACCACATAAATAAAGCTTTGATTCAGAAGAAAACAGAATCCGTGGGCTTTGATTTTTCAGTTGAATATTTCCGCGCTGAATTAACACACTGAATAATGGCCTCTGTTTGATGTTCCGCCTTGACTCTGCTTAAGGTGCCAGATTGCAAGCATATTTTTGACAAGGATTTTGGAGGCAGAGCTCTTTTCATGTCTGAAGAACAGAGACCCGAGCGAGGACCTGAGCCAAACCAAGTTCAAATCATATTCCAGTTTGCTGGGGACGGTATGACATGAATTTACCACCAGCCTGAGCTTCATGTGTCATTAGGTTGAGTGTGCAGTACCGTCTCTGATAATGTAGTATGTCTTAATAAAGAGGTTAGGAAAGTGTTTTTATTTTAAGTGTTATTATTATATTATGATCTTATTGCAGTGCTGCTCTGTTTTTTTATCTAACTATCTAATAAGCAGAGCTATTTTGTATTCGACAGGTTTTCTCATTCCTCCAAATATTTCTAGACAAAGTGCGGTGAGCAGGACAGAGCGGACGACTGGCTGAGCTGACCAGAGATCTTGTGACGTTTACTGGTGATTTTTGTGCACTTTTCCTCCCTTTCCTCCTCAACAGATCTGCAGTCGCTGATGTTTTGCCTGAGGGGTACCACCAGTAACCAGGTCTGTCGGTTCAGATTTACGCCTGAGAAACTACCTATTCACACAACAACACAATTTTTTTGACAATGTCTAAAACAATCTTTTCACTCACGGGAGACTGAACTGTCATCACAGTGTAGTAGATCTGATTGGACCACAAATACCAGCAACTGCTGGAAGTTATTAAAGCATATTTACCCTCTGTATATTTTTCTAGAGAATATCATACACTCAACTTTACCTGTGTTGGCAACAGTACTAGTACGAGATCATAGAGTCCAATCAAGTCAGCGGAGATGTGCTGAAAGTTCGGATTTGTTGAACTTGACCTGAGCTCTGCTGTTTATTGAGAGAAAGAAACGGATGAAAGACCTGAACAGTCTGCTTCTATGAGAACTTGTTTTTCTCTAAAGGAGAGTCACACATCAAAGAACATATCACTTTTGCCATTTTAGCTGTCAGAAAACTTCTTCTCGTCTCCTGGTAATCAGCGAGCAGATGTTTGGGAGGGACAGACGCCACTCTGTTCCTCCTCCCTCCTGCCTGCCTGTCACTCCTTCTCTCCCTTTTTAATTCCCTCTGAATTTATTTATTCTTCACTCCTTCGTTGCAACAGCTTAGCATGACGGAGCCGCTGTCGTGTGAGCTGGCACCCAGCTGGATTCAGCCCCTCCTCCTTCCCTGCACAAAGCTGCTCTCCCTCCTGATCAAATTTTGAATCCATATTCATGTGCTGATTATTGGACCATGACCTTTATTAATAGCCATCATGTTAGTGGGTTTTGAACTGCAATCATCATCCATCTATGGGAGCATTTTACTCCTCCTTGACTTCTAGTCCTTCTAGTACCTCTTGCTCTCTCCTTCTTTGCCCTTTTAACCTGTTAAACCCGACGGACCCGGTACCGGGTCCACTTCCGACTTCCGGTTACAAAGTCATTCTGTGTTCCAA
>JAUMTR010000010.1:10858449-10882302 GCA_032270685.1 Microctenopoma stevenorrisi
GGTACCAAGATAGCTCAAATAAACCCTATAGTTCCTGAGATATATTCAATTCATTTTGGGTACGTCTTTTTCAAGCAGATTCCTATAAAATGGTCTAGGGTTCAACAAGTTAATCCAAAACCCCTTCTTGGTGAATGTAATCTCAGCTACTTTGTTTTCAGTCTGCTTGAGAACAAAAGGCTAAAATTATTGATGAGAACAGAGGGAATGATTAAACCAGAAGATGATACAAAACCCATGTTTCACATTACTCACGATCATTTTGCTGCAATGTTAAAAAACGTTCAAGTTGAAAGGGACCTGACTGCATCTGCCAGATGACCTTTCAAGTGAGATGCTGGGGACAGAACCTAGCACGCTACCCCTGAGCTTCAGCCTCTCTGTATGTACAGATTTAACCCTGATGAAATAGGATGAACAGCATCATCACTTTTTCTGTTAAAAGAAAATAAGCACAAACAAAAATGGTGACCAATTAAAATCTACTCTGTTTGGTTCAATTTCAAATGGTCCTGTTTATTGGCTTTTTCAAAAGCCATGATACAACAACGGCTGTGTTTACATCCACTTTTTCTCATGAACGCTGATAAAATCCAGCATTACTTTCCCTGTAATAATTATAAACGGCCTTTTGTTGTTGATGTTTTCCTGCTGGTCCTCACTGCCACAGCGCTGTGTTGAATCCAACATGTGTCAATCAGTGGAACATGTATATGTATGTAGCACTAACAAATGCGCTCACTGGAAACTTTATTAGATACACGTGCAAAATCCATTACAGTAGTTCTGCCACGAATTCTACTTTTTAATGAAAATATCTGTTTTTGTGCTTTATTGACACCATCTGCTGTCTGGTGACTTTAAAACAAAGAAAATAACAAAAAGTACATTGTGTTGACTTTTTTTTAGCTCTCCGTTTCTCACGCACACGTGTCAAGAAGTGCAGGAAACAACACGTATGTATTATGCCTCTAACCATGCTGCTAGCTAAAATACCAAATATATCTTTAGGATGAACAGAGGTGGATCTAAATAAAATATTTGTAGTTCTAGAGCACATATAAACACAAGTCGGTAGAAGGAAACTGGGCTCAGCATCAGTAGGCCTACTGAGACTGGACTGAAGTACAGTACAGCCAAAGCTTTCTTCTCCCTTGAACAATAAATGCTTTGACACTGGAAGGCCTTAAGCATTTTCTCTTGCCTCCGGAATGGGAATACTCCACATCTGCTCAGTCCCACATTGCAGAATAGTGATAAAGCCAATAGCTGCAAACATTGTGTTTTCGGTGAAGGGTTTAAATCTCCATATTATCAGGCACCCACAGCAGTTTATCACGCAGCACTGGGAACTGCGTGTGCAAGCATGGTTCTGTAATGAAACATCTGACGTAACGTCAGTGTCATTGCTCCCTGAAATTTACACTGATTTGTGCTGTAAAGCACTGAGACCTTCTCTCTGCCCAGCGCGTCCAGTCCCTCGCTGCTTTTCAATTAGGACTCCTCTTCTATCCGGATGAGAATCAAAACATGTTGTCAAGAGGAGCTTAGCACACAGTAGGCCTGTCTTATCCTTTCAGAGGTCAGATAGCATTACTACCAAACGATGCGTGCAGCGCACATAAGTAAACAGCTTGTCACACACACCACCATCAATACTCGGGGAGACAAAACACACACAACAGCAGCCTTTTGGTTAAAATTTCCCATGGAGGACGTGAGGGTTTATTGTTATTGAAAGAAGTTTTAGTTATGGAACCTGAAGTGAAGACAAGTAAAAGACAAACATGCACGGTATTAAGGAGAAACAGCTTTCTCTGTTCAGATGCTGTGATGTATGATAGTAAAGAAATAGTTTTTATTAGATGAATAGTAATATAAGTAAAAGAACAACAGCCTCACATTACAGTGTTTTTTATTCCCTGGGAGTAAGTAAAAGAAGTGAAAACAGAGTCACCAGCTTGTTGCTGGTTGCTGGATCACACCTGTAGATCAGATGATTCACCGCGTAAACGCCTCAACTTAAAAATAATGCAAGCTGGGGTTTAAATGTGCTTCCTCTGCACCCCCACATTCAACATCCTTTTTTTTTAGATTTGTATGCTGCACATCAGTTCTGTTTTTACACTAGTCAGATATTATTGTCACAGGGAGCCAAGGAGGTTCACTTTGTACTGAGCACTTGTTTCTTCAATTAGATCACAGCAGGGTGGAGGGGCACAATGTCGTAGTCGCCCAGGGCTCTCTCCTACTCTCTCACACTTAAGAGTGGGTTAACAGGATTAAGGGGACATTTGCATTGGGTTGGGTGGAACGCCGAGTACGTTGGCAGTGACTCCATCATGGTATGTCGTGTGATGATGTTCAGAGGGCTCGACGTGTAGCGTATTTAGGTCAGGTTTGAAAAGTGCATACACTGACAAACACGCTGTATATAGATGCACAGATATACAGGGCGAAAGAGGTAGTGACTGGCGGTGTGTGTGGCTGTTGATCTAAGAAACCGAGTCTTGATCATATGGGAGTAGATGTTGGCATAATCTACTTAATCTGATTGAGGACGGATCCATCTTCACAGGCTCAATAATTCATAGCACCATCTGCTGTGGAATCGAGCTCACACAAATTACGTTTTTTAGGAGTTTATACCGAGTAACTATATTTACCATCATAGTGGTGAATGAATCATCACTTTAACATAGAGTTGGGCACATATTGAGGGGGGCAAATATACTGGGGACATATTTTTAAAAATCTAATTGTAATTTCTATTTTAAGCAATGATGCAAATTAGGCAATTGCTCCATGTCCCCCATGGAAACTGCAGATGTTTCTCCTGGGGACATTCACTACCCATGTTTGGTAATCACTGCATTAGATTCAGCAGTTTTCAATTTAAGTGATCAGGAACTGTAGCATCGCAGCGCGTGTGGCTCACGAAGCACTTTGTGATGTTTGAAGCATGGTTCAGCTCACACCAAAGAATAACTACATCACAGACACACACAGGCTAATTAGAACTGTAATTATTCCTTTAATTAGACAAGACTTTCAAATGGATGTGGTGCCTGTGCTTGTGTAAATAACACACTGTTTGCACATCTTTGTTTCACAGCAGAGCATTGGATGATTATTAAACGCATCAAAGAAACGTGTAACCTGAAAACGTTTGCTTGTGTTTAAGATATTTCTCACGCCTGAAACTGCACAACGTGCTCCACGTGATTTTTTTTCAAGATGGCTTTGTCTCCTCTGCCAACTACTGTGTTGCAACACATCGGCAGGTGCAATCGAATGGAAAAATCCTGAATGAAAAAGAGGATCTGCTGGCAGAAGACGTGGCGTGACGAAACAAAGTGTGGATTTGACAGACTTCTTGCACGAGCAACTGAGAAGGATTTACTCTGAAACTGACTGATGCTGGTGGAGGAGTAGGGCTGCCACTGTGGTTGAGTTTTCTACCTGCAGCTACACCGAACAACGCTCTCGTCCTGTGACACTGTCTGCCCTAAAGGGAGGAGTCTCCTGCTTTGTTTCATTGCAGTCAAGAGGTGCAGTCAAGGCTTGAACCCTGGACCTCAAACACCCAGAGCTCAAACTCTGAGCTACATCCCGTCTGTTTACCTGCCGACCCTTTAATTTAAAGAAAATAGAATAACAAGTTGCTAACGAAACTATTCAGCTTTGTCATGTTTTATGCTGCTGCTGGCAGGTTGCAATATGAACATAAAAGATTTTTTGAGAAGGCTGAAAAGTTTTGTTCGACAAAACATCAGCGGTGCCCATCACTTCACCTCTGGACTGATTGTAACCACAAGAGAAGCTGCTCACAGGTGTCTATGTCTCTTCATCAAACTTCAGTTCAAGTTGACAGATTATTGCTGGAACGCTGGAGGGAATTCACCCATAAATAAACACTATAGTGCCCTTATGAGGGATATGCTGTTTAAAACCACAACATATAACATGAGTGTAATATACAGCTTGAAGGGATTTGTAGTGGTAAACAGCGGTGATTTTAGAACCTCAGAATTCGAGCCACATTCGCTGGTTTGTTTGTCAAACCACTGAGTTAATGTCTCGATGTCTTCGCATATTGTATCTGAACAGCAGGTTGGTAGTTAAATCAAATGTGTAGAAAACTAGGAGAAATTTGTAGATTTATTTCTTTTTGATCTACTCGTCTAATGGCTGACTTTATACATGGTTGTGGCATTTTGTGTGCACACAAACCCTCACATTCAGTCAGCCAATCCAATCCAACTTTTAACCGGAGCATTGAACCAAATCTCCGGGCTTACCTGTGTTCAGACCCACTGCCTGAATCCCTTCCATCGCCGCCCTCAATAAAACAGCAGAATCCATTGTTGGGGGATTAGCGGAAAAGATTTTGCGGTGTTTGTTCCATTTCCTACTCAGCAGAGGTGAGGCATGGGGGGTAAATCAGTTGGCAACTGGCCAGCTGCGATACAAATACAAGCAGTGGATATCGCACAGGGTGGGGACCGGCCCCCTGCTCGACTTGTAATCTGTTTAAGTCCGACACTGTGGGTGAAATGTTCAGCACAGGATTTCTGCTCGGTGTTTTTACGCGTTCCTTTAGACCGACAGCTTGTTTGATATATTTGGACAGAGGGAGGAAGTGGAGAATGTGCATGAATGGGAGGTGGAGAGCGTGTTGGGAAACAGGGATGTGAGGATGGGAGAGGTTAGAGGGTGCAATGGGAAAAAGAGGGAGACAGAAAATCGTGGGGGGGGGCACTATATCTTGGGTTTAATTAAGGAAATGAAAGCTGTTAAGCTAAATAAGTGTCTCTGTGTGTGTGAGAGTGCACGAGGCCCATCTGCTCCCGGGGGGCAGAAGTCCGCAGCCATTCAGGATCCCACTCTCTACACACCATAAAGACTGGAACCGTCTCCAGCACATACATCAGTCACAGATTTACTAGATTAAATGCAACAAACTTAAAAATCAAGTCACTCTGATGTCGAAGGACAAGGTCAATGTCAAGTGCCAGAGCGTGTGTGTGTGTGACATATAATTTCATTTGCTGGACAAACTTGTCTTGCCTGTCTCTCTGCCGCCGTCTTCAGCTTCAACCAGTGCTCCTCAAACATTGGTCACACGGAAATGCACAGATAGAAGATCATCATCCAAACACATTGCCTGGTCTTGTCTGTAGAAATACTCGAAGTGGTGTGCGTGCACATGCACATTTACAGACGTGTCACAGTGCATAAACAGACACACACACACACACGTTCAGACACACCAAAGGAGTGCGGGGTCACGGATTGCAACATCCTTACATCACAGTCTGAATATTAATGTGCAGCGATAGATAAGCAGCCGTAACAATCCCTTTTAGACCACACGCCTCTCTGATTGGTGCTTCTGGTTTAATTTATGCCAATTTATGCAGATTTTTTTGCTGCCATTTAAACTGATGTGTGTGAGAATGGTTTAAAGCCTTCAAACTATCACTGCCTGTGTCACTCTGTCTTTTGACTGCTTATCTTACTCTCTTATTTATAGGTGCAATATTTGTATTATTTAAGTACTTCACCTGTCCAGATGGGGGCTGCAGTAAAAATAAAACCTAGTGGACTTGATTCAAATGTCTTTTTCTCAGTCTCAGTTATTCTAAACAGTCACTGACCCAGACAAGGATCTAGACCGCCCCACAGACAGTGATAAATACACTTACCACCCAGAAGTCACAGGTTAGGGCGGGGTGAGGTTCACTAAAGTGCCCCGTGCACCACCGGCTGCTGCAGCTGTCACTGATGAAGACATGCACTGTGATATTGACTGATGAGTGACGTTCAGTCGTTCAGAAGTCGTTTATGAGACGTGCACAGTGTGAGCTTAATCGGGCTCGATTAGAGACGGCGCCGATCACTTCTTAGCTCCATTTGGTTTTTCTTTATCATCACTGCCTCACCTCTGACCCCTGTCCTCCCCCTCTTCGTCTGCAAAATCTTTTAATCCAGGCTCCACTGTGACCCCTCCCTTTTGTCCGCAAGTCAGGGTACATGTCTGCACCCCCGCCCCGTGAAATCGGTTGGTCAGCTCTGCTAGTTGTGCCTCTCTCCTCCTGGAGAGAGAGGAAGGAAGGGAGCGTAGATGCTTTCAGTGTTGTGGAATAATTTTTTCAAATAACTGTGTCACCACCTCCTTTAATTGCATTTGTTTAAAGGCTTTAAATAAATGTGAAGACAAATGAACAACATGTGGAAAACAATCTGTTGGGGGATTATTAGTGTTGTTAAGGCCTGCAGACCACTGACCTCACATCCACTGTTTAATCATCTTTACTTTGGAAGCTCCGCCCCTCATGATGTCAGACCACAGAAACAGACAACTACAAGGAGCAGGGGCGTTTCTAAAAATGCTGGAGATTTTGAATAGAAAGTACCCGAAACAGATACTATTGTTGACCAAATTACTAAAGGAAAATAAATTACAAAGATTTCAGCAAAAAACAAAAGCTATTCAGTTTAATCTGAGGAAACCTTTTGCAAACCATTTTAATGGCTGGTTCTATGTATATGTAAGAGGACAAATCAAACTGTTTTTAAGGCCAGCATTCAAGATTTTGATCTCCAGTACACATTATCACCATTGTCCTGGGTGGTGATATTATCCTGTAACACCGGGAAATGATAATTAACTAAACATTTTATGAAAACAAATCAAACAAAGGAGCAGAAACATTATCATATGATGATGTGACTCGTTTTTTACAAACCACACTCAGTTCAGGACAGAACCTTCCAGGTTTCAGGTGTGGCCATTGTAATGGCGGGTTTCGCTTTAACCACTATGTCGTTGTGACCGGACAGCCTGTTCTACAAAACGCTATTATGATCACAGAAACCCGTGATTAGTCTTTGACCTCATCAAACACCGAATAAATCTTCAACTCCAAAAACAACGAAATGTACCTTCAGTGTTTCTGCAGGTTCACGTAGAGTCGGCAGAGCCCGCGCACCTGTCGCTCTGACGTCCTCCACTCACCTGTTCTTTCCTCCCTCGCGCCGTGGAGGGCGGGGCGCGAGGCGCTCCTCCACAGTCGGCGCTCGAGCTTTCACAGCAGCACATCCTCGTTTCCTCGAGCCCGCTCGGTCTGTACCAGCGCTCGAGCTTCACCGACACGGCGCGCGCGCGCGCGCTCGCTCAGGATTTGTTCTTCTACGTGGACATAAAAAGCGATTTTAATTCTCGGTAATTTCTAAGTGAGTACGAGCGGAGGTCTGTGTTGCCCGGGACGGTGTGAGAGACGCCGGGGTGCGGAGCGGGGATAAGAGCGAGGCTTTGGCGTATCACAGACCTAGACACTGGACGTTATTCCTGCACGGGAGAACGTTACTTTTGGATTACTTTGACACAGTTTGACACCGGAAAACATTAGAAAATACTACTAAGATCCTTTTTCCGGGGGCTCTCGGTGCGTCGCTCGTCCTTAATAGATGCAGCCATCAGCGTATGTGCGCTTTGTGCATGTACAGCTAGTGAGTAGGAGTAAGCTGCAGCCGATTGACTGAGAAACATATTTTCATTTAGAAGAACCTCAACTTGTTTCTCACAGTCTTGACCCGAGTCGTGCGCCTTTTTAATCTGGGACAAACGTGTGAAACCGTGATGATCATGCTTCGCAGCTGAAACAAGTAGTGCGGGACTGTGTGGCATTGAGATCACCTCCGGCTCCTTCCTGGAGCAGGACAGGATGACTCCAGGCGGCGCGATGCTGTTGATCCTACCCCCGGTTCTGTCCCTGCTCGCCGGAGTCTCCTGGGCGGCCACCGTGAGCGGGCTGGAAGGCGTGTACAGTCGGCGAGCTAAAGGTAAACACAAACTCTGGATGGCAGCAGATCAGATGTGAGGTGCTATTAATGTTTACTTCACCTTTTTTTGTGGGTTCACTTTGTGCGCTTTAATAGACAGTGTAATGAATCTGACAGTGTCTTTGCACGCTTGCAATTATAAGGCTTGCTTTGTGTGCCTTCATCATCTATATCACGATGATCAATGGTGATGAGGATAACAGGTAGAATTAGACACCAGGCTGCTGCGACCTCTGCAAACTTCCGCGGAGTTTGCATGCTGTAGCTGTTACAGTAACTAACCAGCCACGGCCGAATGAGTATGCGCAAAAAAATGTCCAAAAGGATGCACAACAAGCCGGAGGAAAGGCTGAGTGTAAAGCACGACTCGATTTAACCCTGGTTTGGTGTCAGTGTAGCCAGCCTCTGCTTTGCGCCGCCGCCTTACGCGCTCGTAGCGCGGTGCCAAGCGGCTTCCTTCTGCCCCTTCATTGGGACTTGATAAATGGTGATGCTGGCGATGCAAGCAGGTGCCAGGCTGGTTCTACTCAACACCAACAACAAGTGCACAGACTGGACAGAAATGCAAGGCTGGTTGGTTGATCCAGACACGTAGCAGCTCTCCAATTTAAAGGGACAGTTCCGTCAAATGTGCTTCCAGCTGGAGGAATTGATGCATGGAGAGAATTTGTCATTTTCATTTGCTCTCCTCCAGAGAAGGCTTTAAGCTGGCAGTGATTCAGCATCTTGCTCAGGGACACTTCAGCAAAGTGGGTTTCAATAGCTTTGGGTGAGGAAACTCTAAAACGACTACACGAATCGCCCTTGATGTTCATGAAAAGTGGGTGTGATGAGTGAGAAAATAACGAAGAATAAGAGAGAACCAGACACAGACTTTGGAGGGCTACAAGTCAGGGTGAATGGAACGGAGCTCGGCTCTCTAACAAGCTTCCTCTTTGTGCTGTGCCTGTTGGGGTCAGCAGCACCAGCCTTCCTGTTTTCTAAAAAACGACAGTTAAAATGGAACACCCAAAATGAGGGGAGACATCCATCACTACAAGATAATAAGAAGCTTATAGTGCGACAGTCATACAGAGATAGTTTGCGACCTTTTGGAGATTGGATTCCAGAGTGTGTGTCTCCGTCTCTCCTCATTTGTGGCTGTTTTGTATGTTTTTGCAGGGTAATAACTCTGCTCTTCTCAGAATTGCTTCAATCTTTCAATTTGTAATTATTGTTATCTGCATGTTTTTCTTCTCTTTTGATTGTTCTGTGTCTGATGACCCGCTCCTGGCCATTTTTCCCTTTCTCGCCCATGTGATGTTTACCACGGCATGCAGTGAGGAGGAAAAGATTTAGAGGTTGCGTCACTGTGCGTCCATTGACCATTTGCTTGCACTCTAGTCACCTGACTACATTAATGGGCTTTGCTCCCGTGTTACACTCTGGAGCCAAGCTTATTGTGCTTTAACTCTTTGTATTTTCAATCTGTGATTGACCTACATAGAAATTACTTTGGACAGTTGCTGAATGAATGCAGTATCTGCAAGTTGCTCTCGATCTCCGTGTGTCATTATGCAACTGTGGCCTGTGGCACGCTGGCCCCTGCAAAAAAAGTACAGCTGGGGCAAGTGCCAGCAAACAGCAATAAGAGAGAAACAGAGAGGGAAACACACAGATACAAGACCCCAAAGAGAATTTTCCTTTGTTTTTACAAAGCAATTCTTTCTGTCAATCAAAACTTGCATGCTAAATGACAATCCTCATCAGGGTGTGTATGTAGCGACGTGTCCACATGCTTCTCTGTTTGCATGTATGTTATAATAACTGAAGAAATCCCTTTATGTAAGAGTAGTTACAGGTAGTCAGGTGGTGTGTGTTTGTGCTCAGCTCAGTTTGCATGGACACTAACATCAAAGTGCATTCTTGCACAGCTGGGTGTTAAAGCTAAAGGAAACTACCATCAGATGCAGGTCTGTTAAAAGCCTTTGGGTATCGACCAACGATCGGTTCAGGAGTTTGGTGAAAACCTGTCTTTACTGCTTGGCCACCAACGGGATGAACGTTTGACTTCAGGTTACATGAGGGAAATCTTTATTTAGTTAATATTAGTTTAATAATACCTGTAATCTCTTGTTACCATCACAGCGTTGGATTTAAAGGAATTTAAGGAAATCGTGAAACAAGCTCGGCTCAGAAAAATGAAAACGCATTCGTAACTACCACTTTGTATTGAGTTATTTTAAAAGGCCCAGTAGACGAGAGTGTTGGCAGGGTTTCTGTAAAGTCCATATAAACAGGAAACATCATGAAACATCACAGCATTTACAATGGCCTAACATTGTGTTCATGTTTGTGTCAAAAAGTTGCCCCTGTTCCAGCTCCAGTCAGTTTCACTAGTCCAGCAGCCACTCTTAAAACTCCTCACATGAAACTCATTAGGGTGCCGGGACAGGAGGGAGGGGCCGGCTCCCAGTGGTGCACCGACCGAATGGATCAGTGAGAGTGGAGTTATGTCTAATTTAATTAGCTCGGTTAGTCAGAAAATAGGCAGGTGTAGAAGCACTGTGTCGCTTAAGGCCACCCAGTGTCCACCACCTGCCTGCATCACCAAAACTGTACTTTCTTTTTGTTTGCAGTCAACAGCAGCTCAACAGAATCTCTATTCAAATATTTCTCACTCCAGTGTCTCTCACATTTATTACTCAGCTTCAGTTTTCTCTTTCAGTGCCAACATTTGCACTTGGCTAGCGGCGAACTGTGTACAGTAAGTGTGTGGGTGGATGGGAGTCCCTTATAACAAAGACTAATCAAAGCAGGGTGGAAAACACAGTTAGCACCCAGATTTCACTACATTTTGTAAAGTGATGGGTGGGACAGAGACTCTTTGTATTAATGGGCCGGTCCAGTTGCTTCTGTGAATTTTACTTGCCTGGTGAAACTATTGCTTCACACCAGAAGGGAAACAAGGAGGCATCCAACCCGGATGATCAGTGATGAGTGAAAATGTGATAAGTGCTGCCAGCAATTTTGGCCTTCAAGCTTACACCAACTCCAAAGTTCACAAGATGAACTTCATTTGTTTCTACTGGTTCTACAGTTTTCCTGTAAGTGTGCCAAAAATGGTGAATTGAGCAAGACTTAAGTCAGAAATAAATAGGGTTCTTTGTCTTTTTGTTGTTTTGGGTTTCTCCCAAGTATCTGTTCAACTGAGAGATGAAGCGTGTTGTGATCATGTGTCTCATGATCAAATGCTGATTTAAACAGTAGCCACATTCATTACATTTGCCGTGTGAATTGTGTGAAGTCATTCCTCTGCTCTGTTTCTGTGAAATTTGACTTTGGCTCCATTAAAATGGATTCATTCTTTCTCTGTGGCACAGGGAGGTTGACGTGAGATCAACTTGGGGAGTTCAGATGTTTGTTAACATCACTGGCTCACGACGTACAAAATTCTCACCAGTGTAATGTTTTAATATCAGAGGAACGCCTGGGGACTAGACCAGGAAGACCGTAACCACTGAACTGTCTGAACCAGGCCTTGTCTGTGTGAATATATGTGGACTACAGTAGATTATGTGTTTGTGTTTAGGCGGCATTGTTGTCCCCCCACCAGGGAATATGAAGTGGTTATGCAAAAACACGAGAACATCCCTTTCTCTCCATCCGTCTTATTCAGCCCCTCATCTCTCTCCTTCCTCTAGGAGTAGATGACAGGGCCTGCTGATGCTTTTAGTGGTTCTTCCACGTTAGTCTGATAAGCCCTGGCTGTAGGTTGAGTGCACAACAGGAAGCTGCGGTATTTTCAAAACATGCTTCCGCTCTGCATCTCTCTGCTTTTTGGTTCATCAGAAACACTTTATTTTTATGTCTCTGTCTGACTCGTTTCCTCTTCATTCTCTCAAAGCTATCTTCTAGAATCTCTTTTTTTTGGTAATGTATTTCTGTTGCTAAGCTCAGAGAAGAGACTAGGCCTGAGTTCACTGGCGGATGATCCGGCACTGCGGGGCCTGCAGCAAAGAGCATGACTGTCTGGTCAAGTATCAGCCAGGATTTTACAACCTTACATTGACATAAAAAATGCAAGTCACAATAGGCGAGGTTATTGAATCGAACTGAAACCGAAGTTAAAGATGAAAGATGAAGGAAGCATCTTTACCTCTTTTTAGAGGAAGAGAGGAAGTGAATGAAGGAATGAGGAGTAAATTCCCAGCCACTGACCACCTACAGAAAATATTCTCTCACTCCTTCATACGTTCGTCAGAAAAGTTCCCAAGTGCGTTTGCTCATAATACTTGCTCTGTGAAGCCTGACAGAGTCTCTGATTCTCCGAATCACGTTAGGCCTTTAGAAATACACAGTTGTTCATCTCTTCTCCCACAGTGTTTGCGCATGGTCAGCCCACACGAGCACTCCTGTGACTGGAGCTTGTCAGAGTAAAGGTCAAACTGACTCAGATGTCAGAGGCCACACACACACGGGCACACACACACAGTGGACGCAAGCAGATTCCCCGTTGTGGCATTCCCAGGAGGCTTTTGAGATTGGGATTCTTGGTGGCTTTTTAGCTCAGCCTGAATTCTGCATCCATTTCAGAGTTTCAGTCTGACCACTGTGAGCGGTTAAAGTGTGAGACACTGTCAGTGATGTCGTGGACTGAGCTGTAGGTGGGTTCGTTCAGTCCTTCGTTCCTCATTTAGGCTTTCATTAGAACCATGAGAAATGTGCTGAGTTGTGATGTCACAACTCAGCGAATAATCTGGAGTTTAAGTCTTCAAGAGCTTAGTGTGTGAGTGTGTGTTACCACCGGAGCACTTTAGGAGGAATCATCACAGTGTAGCGCTGAAGCATGTATCATCAGCTCATTGGGATTCACTCCTGCTTCCTGCTCTCGCCTCCATCCTCTTTAGCCCCCTGTTGCATGAAAATCCCATCAGATAGAAAGCAAGTTGAAACCAATAAGCAGGGAACAGTTTCCAGCGCTAAGCCTTGTTCTGTTTAATTTCATGCTAAAGTGAAGCGTTTTTATTATTTTAATCAAACCTGGCCAATCCCAGAGGCAATGTAAATTTAAAGTTGCACTTCCTGAGTTTGAGGACTTTTCCCTGTCTCAGACCTTTTTCTATTCAGTTTAGCTGACTGTGAGATTGACTGATTAGTCACCAGCTGAAGGTGAAATAAGGAGAACAAGAACAAACAGAGAGAATTGTAATGTTGCTATGTGGTGCCCAGAGAAAAGAGGCGTGAAAAGCAGGAAAAGCAGGAGAGAGGAGGTGAAATTAGAGGACAACACGGAAATAAGATAACAACATGTGATAAGCTTTGGGGCAAAGAGACAGAAAACACCAGCCATGAAACTCAAACACAATGCCATTGATCCGTCTCATTCAGGACAAAGCCAACCAGACAGACACGAGGTGATGGGCATCACAGGTTTAAGGCGAGGTCGGAGGTCACACAGGTTCTAATTGTTCACGCTGAGAAGTTGACAGCATCCACTTAACCTAAACCTCGACCGCAGCCGCAGTGGTCCTCAGAGACACGGCAACTGTTTATGTAGGGTGATTGGAAGTTTGGAACGAACAAAAGTAAACGAATGATCGATCTCCCTGTCTGTCTACTGTCATTACTTTGTGAAGGGATGTGCATGTTTCAGGTCAGCAAGTGTGTCCACGGAATGTGAAGGCACATTTCAGCTGTTTACCTCTCAGGTTTACACGTCCGCTGACTCACTGTGGAAGCAGTTGAGATGATAAAGTTATTTGTTTGTATTTCACACAAGTATTCTGAGCGTGTGTGTGTGTGTGTGTGTGTGCGGATCTCTGTGGACCTGGACCTGTGTCAGCAGTAAGGCAAAGGAAAGAGTGTGGGAGGACAAGAAAGGAAGCGCACACACGCAGTGCTTTTTCTTTCTCCCTTCTCTCGTGAGTAGAATACTACACTTCCTTTGGTCCCTTTCCTGCCTAGACAATGATAAACAAAAACCTGTCCCTCCTCTTTCTGGTCACTCTACACTTCAGTCAAGTTTCTTCCTGCAGCTCCTACTATCAAATATCAAGTAACTCTAACAGTGTGTTCTTGAACAGCTCATTTTGCAGGGCTACTCCCCACATCAGCTGGCAGCGGTGAGCACTCAGCTTATTCCATTTTTACGCGCAGTTGGAACAGACAGTTGAAAGCTGGAAGAGGCCAGTGCGAAGAGGAAGTGTGCACACTGCTGTGTGGCTTTTAGATTCCAGCCACTCCGCTTTCTCATAACACTAATATTTCTACAGGTGTGCAAAATCAGCTGTCAAGGTTGAGTTCAAATACTCTGGATGTCTGCTGCGGGGCCGGTACTTGGACACTGAAACGACTGCGATTGGTCAACGTGGGCTGCTTGTGTGGGCTGCTTTCTCCCATACACTTGTAGAGATTGTTGACAGTGAATACACCATTAAGGAAGTTGGAGAATAATCTTGGTAATCTGCAAATTTCAGTAACAGACTGTAAATGGTCTCAAAATAGACGTTGTCTGGTTGTAACTCTAGTCCACTATGTGTAGCCCACCATTGTTTTAGATCATAAAGTAAAGAATGTAAACACAGTTAGTATGGGAAATAGCAATGAAGCAGGATACAGCCTGATTATGTCTAATACATCCACCTGGTGTTTTAGTGGTTGCTATATGTTGCTATGTACAGGTGATGGTCTAAACACAAAAACACCTGCAGTGGGTTTAGTGTGATGCGTCAAATACAAATCTGTTCTAACCGCACCACCTGATGGTAGTCCCACTTCAAAGCTGGTCAAAGAGAGTCAGCTAGTACCTCTGAGGCTCAGCATCCACTCAGTATGTTCTCATAGTAGGTCTGCAGATCACTTAAAGGTCAGTTTAATGATTTGCAGCACACACTAGTGCAGTAACCTTGTTTGTACTTGATGTATTATCCAAGTGGTAACAGAGTAAATACATGGGTAACTCAGATGAAGTCTGGTTGTCCTAGAATATCACCAGTACTGGACCAGCAGGTTGAGCCGGTTCACGTGGTAAACATCGCAGCCTTTTGTTCAACCAGTTTCCACAAATGGTATGTAGCAAATTTACATTTCAAGGAAGCTGCGTGCATGTGTTCATTTACACATATACACCACGGGAGGTTCGGTGCGTCATACAGAGCAGTGATCAGATGAACACACCTGTTCATGGAGTCGGCACAGGGACTCCTGTCTGGAACACGTGGACTGTATTCCTGCATGGATGCTTGTCTGTGAGGAGTAAAAAGGCTTCTAAGTAAAAGAGTTTTATTAGATAAGGTTGTCTGAGGCTACTATCTCCTGTGTGTGTGTGTGTGTGTGTGTGTGTGTGTGTGTGTGTGTGTTTTGGCAGTCTCGGCTGGCACACAACTATGAGGCCCATTTCTTCTGTACACACATGTCCGCGCACACACAGACGCTCACGCAGACAGCTTGACATTAAGGGTTATCCTGCTGTTCCTACTTTGTGTTTATTGATTGTGAGTGTCCTCCGCTGTGGAGTATTTCTATGCTAATATTTTATTTTGTGTGTGTGTATGACTGTGTGTGTGTTAGTGTATGTGCATGCACTGATCACTTCTAAAAGCACATATTGATTGTGTTGCTGTGTCTCTCTCTCTGTTTCTCCATGACCTGTTCTGCAGTTCTCCTCCTTTGTTTTGTGTCATCCTCGTTTGGCTTATTGACCTTTTGTCTCTGCTTGCTGCTTTTGAGTGTAGTGTGCGTGAGTGTGTGCGCAGTTAAGGAAAGCAGACCAACATTGGGAACCGTAACGGCAGGAAGCATGCCAGGGCAAAACACGAAGGGAAAACTGTCAGGAGCCCTCCTCACTCACACACACACACACGCACGCACACACACACACCACACACACACACACACACACACTCGTGCACATGTATGAAGACATTTACAGATGTCCACACACTCACACACACGCACATGGAGTTTTACTAATGTTGTGTTAACTGCATATGCTATTAGTGCATACATATGAGTGTGTCTATATTTGAACGTGTGTGTGAGTGAGGACAAACCTCTCATTAAATCTCCCCCCCTCTGTCTCTCTTGCCACCGTCCTCTCTCTCTCTTCCCCTTGCCGCCCCTCGGTCTCCCTCCCCTGCTCTCTTTATTGTGGTTTCTTTTAATTGGAGTCTGAGGTGGTAATTACAGGGAGGGAGGGAGTCTGGGAGAGGTGGGGAAGGAAACAGGAGGGGGTGAGGAAGAAGGAGGGAAGACAAGGAGAAGGAGGAGGAGGAAGAAACAGCAGGATTGTGATGAAAGAGCTGCAGCAGAGATGAGAGATGGGAAACGACTTTTCAGGAGGAGCAGTTGTTGAGAACCGACTGGAAGAGGCTTTCTCATATGATCCTTGTGTACTTGTACTGCACTAATGCTGTTTATACTGCTTCTAGTACTACAGTCTTTCTATAAGCGGAGGGCATTAGCACTAGATTCGGGTTTTGATTAGAGATGAAACTCTTTCTTAAGGGCGTAGGTTTTATAATTCTGCACGTGTTACACATTGATTATTTCTCCATTCAGAAGTTCTGCATTTTACATTGGTAAGTTGTGCGATGTGTAGCACTATATACAGACGCAAACTTGAAATAAAGCACTGCTCACGTGGAAACTTCTTGCTCTCTTTCTCTGCCTTACTCGACACTGGCCTCAGTGTTTTCCTGATATCTGTTTATCCATTTGTCCCATTGTTGCATTTACAGTAGGGTACGTAAGAAACTTTGATCTTACCAGTGTGAGTAAATTCCTGGGTGTGTCTGTGTGTGTATGAAGGTAAAATGCTGGAGGCCTCAGTGTTTTGCTTCCCTGGAGGCAGTAACCTGTGTTAAATGAGATACAGTAGCCGCCCCTCCTCTCCGTATGTCTGGGACACACAGTCACTCAGATACACACACATTGTTGAAAGGCAGCCGTGCTGTAAGGATACATTAACGCTGATCCACATTATCATAATTGAGGTGTCTGCTGTGCCTGTATGTGTACTTGGTGCATGTGTGTGCGTGTGTGTGTGTGAGAGTACGTGTGTCCACAGGGAATACAGAAAGACAGAGAGAGGGTCTTTAGAGCCAGACAGACACCATACTTTCATCTTTTAGCTTAGCATTACAATGGAGACAGGCTCCCTAAAATCTGTGTGTGTGTGTGTGTGTGTGTGTGTGTAACTTCACTAATGCTGGAAGAGCCTCCTAAAAGCATTATCACACTGATCTGGAAAGCCTGACGACATTACAGAGCACAACGCGGGCGCTCCAAAGATGAAGACGCTGGCATCACAGTTGAGAAAACGTTAACTGAGCTTTAGTTTTCGGGTGGAACAGATTGAAGCTCCCACAGTCACACTCATTACGATTAAAGGTTAGAATTAAAACACTCCAGTGTGAGATCATACCGCAGAGTGGGGACTTAGATGACGTCACAGTGGCCTGAGTCTTGAGCGGTCTCATCAGCTTAAGTGCTTTTATGTAAGCGCCCTCTCGTCCACATGGGACAGAATGGAAATGAGATCTCAGCAGTCCACATCAGATTAATATCATGCAGTCTGACGGACACTGAGCAAACATGCTCACGTGGACATGAGTGTGTAGTACACATACAGATGCATGAAAGACAAGTACAAGCAGATGTATATCCTGTATACTCTAAGTTACTATTGGTATGAAGACATTAAAAACAATATTTGCTTCAGTATTAATGTTGAGTCATTTGAAATAATGATTTTGAACAATTACTGAGCAATTTTTGGAAAGTGTGCGCTCACTGTTCTCGCACAAGAAATGAACTTGCTCCTGCTTTACAAGACATTATGGTTGCAATCCAGTGAAAAAAGAATTGTTTCTTAACCTGTGTTACACCTATTAAAAGCTGGAACTTTACGCAAGCTCAACCAAGTGCCTACATCGTTTAAATGCAGCCACTAAACTAATTGAATGGATAACAATCTGTTAATGGCACTGTGTGTCTCTGTGTAGGTGGCTAATGCACTAATAGGGAATTGGATGAAGAGAACTTAATGCATTTAAGACGCAAAGACATGATTTGGACTTATCCCACCCAAACACATGGGTTAGGTCAAACTGAGTGTGTGTGTGTGTGTGTGCTTAAGAGGGAATTTAGGGTGTGACAATCATTAATAAGCTCATAGTTTGGAACTTAATGTGAATTACTTTGATAATGAGTTTTTCTCATTATCAAGACTTGAGTGTGTGTGTGTGTGTGTGTGTGTGTTTGTGTGTGTTGTTGATGATATTGTGCACTTTACAGGTGGCTACAATAAAACACGGAGCTATTGAGAGCCTGAGTGTGTGTGTGTGTGTGTGTGTGTGTGTGTGTGTGTGTGTGTGTGTGTGTGTGGGTGTGGGTGTTTATGAGCAACAGAAGTTGGTCAGACTAGGAAGTCGGTCTTAGTCAGGTGACCCAGTTTCACACATGTCTGAAAGCACAAGAGCAGGCAGAGCTTTTGCTGGTGCTCTCAGATGTGATCGGGCTGGCGGTGATATTTGCTTTAGGGGTTTTCAGTGTTGATGAATGAATAACAGTGTTAATGGCTTATTCATGGAGACCAGGGAGCTGTTATGCACCTAGCAGGGCAAACAATCCTCTTAACACCAAATAATGAGCTATCCTGTGTACGGTACTGTTCCATATGAAAGGATTCTCCAAGGTTCAAAACACGACTCAACCTCACACTGTTTCCACATGCTACATATCAACTGGTACATGGGATGTAGACATTCAGTATTTCTCCCAGTCTTCCAGTACCCCTCTGTGTATGGGTACCTGAACACACCATGCTTTCATATTTTTTCATTTAGAATGTATCATCCTGTGTGTGTGTTTGTGTGTGTGTGTGCATGGGCGTATGTTTGTGGTATCAAGTACAATGCTCCGTCAGCTGACTCCAACCATGCTCATGAGTCACTTTTAAACAAACACACTCGCACAATACACACGTATGTAATGGTGAAGATGAAGAGGATCTCTGCGTTCCTTTTTAATGTAGTTAATTCATTTGATTAAAGTTCTTTAATTTATTTGTAACTTGCAGTTCCAGTAAATGTCACTGAAGACACTATTTATAGTGGTAAGACTTGGAAAGTTGAGGACACGACAAGGGACACATTAGACAAATGAATAAGTCAGATGGTTCAAGTCAGACACTGACAGAGTCTATGCAGAGACGTATTTGATTGCAGCATAGGAGAAATCCAAAGCTTGTCTTTAGTGACCGAGTTTAGTTTCTACGAAAAAAGTGACAATATAACATGAAGAAAATGAACGGGGCTTCTTGCTCGTTTGGTCCTGTCCTGTTGCTGGGTCTCTAAGGCCTTGTTGCTGGTTCTGATTGTTTTCTCCATACGCCAAACGCCGAACTGAGCGCCATACTGCAGGTGTGTTTGTTTGGCTGAGTCAGTCCGACTGGTTTGCATTATGAATTTGCAGTGAGTTTGCATGTCATCATTGTTGCAGTTCAAACAGATGACCTCACACATACTGTACGTGGAAAGACATGTTGGCAGCTGGCAGTAGAAGGTGATAAAAACGTGGACAACAGCACATGACAACTAACATGCTTCTGCTATTACTATTATTATATCACTGCAACAAATATCAACAGGAAAGGAGGGATTAACGTTCCAAGGAAGTTTGTGAGCAGTTGTTGATGGATTAGTCGAACAGGCTCCAGTATTCATTACTGCTTTTGAAAAGCTTCTTTCTCTTTCTCTTTTTGAATGGTGCCCAGTTTGGCAGCAAATGCATGTAAGCTGCAGTTTGAACCAGTTTATTAAGTCATGCAGATGAAGTTTGTTTGGTAGTATTAGGAAAACTACAACGCAATGCAGGGACTGAAGCATGCTTGGAGAGTGTGAACAAATGCACTGGTTATTATTTCCTCCTAACCTCTTTACTGCCCACTGTAGATTTAACATCGACCTTTAAAAGACGTTTGTGCATGTGCATGAGACGTGAATGCCCGTGTGGCTTTGTCTCTGTTCTTTTCCTTATCTACAGTATATGGATGTGTATATACATATGTGTGTGTGCGTGTGTGTGTTTGTCACAAAACCAATCTAAACCGCTGTGAAGCAGTCAGCGTTGTAACATTTAACCTCACAGCATTGGACCACCGATAAAGTGTCACATGACATCTTCAGCTCACGTTAAAAATAACTTCACAAACTAGAGAGAAAATTGTCTATTTATGTATTTCTAGCAACTGTCAGTGATGTCTAGTGGCACATTCTTATACAGGAAATAATCATTTATATGCAGTAAAAAGGGAACCTTCAATGTAATCAGTCTTTAGAATTTAATTATGATATACAATATACTATAATATTTCCAGTGTTACACATACTGTACATACAGAAGGTCAGATCAGATCAGCTGGTCCAGCTCTACAGAGCTTTTCTTCTTAGGTCAACCACACACTCACACTCATACACACATCCAAGGATCTCAGCATTTGCAAGGAATGAGCTAAGGGCCATTAATCTTGCTTTACTTGCAGCTAACTGGCCCCTCACACACACACACACACACACACACGCACACACACACACACACACACACGCGCACACTGATGCACGCACGCTCGACCTGGCAGCCATCTAGTCTTTCGTTTGTAAATGAGGACACGTTGGACCTTTCAGTTTTGTTTGCTGTCTTTCTGAAGGGAGAGGCTCCTAAGCCCCTCCCCCCAGGTGTGTTTACACTGACAGGTGCAACAACGCGTATTCATGTGTGAGTGGATGTGTGCATTGGGATAAATAGACCCAGACAGACCGCTGCTGCATTGGAATCCCACCGGTTTTGTTTTGTGCCACCGACATTTGCATGCGCGAACATTTGCTTGTTTGTGTTATGTAAAAATGCACATAAAAAAAGAAAAACAGATTTGGCGGTGTGGAGTTGCATCAGAGAACATGAGGGCCGGAGGTATAGATGATTAAAATTGTTGTTTCCCTCTTAATGTTACAGATCCTTTATTATTATTTTTGCTGTATTCGGATTGTTTTTACTTAACTTTGAAATACTTTAAATCCAAAGGTCATTGAAGAAAATGTCAATTGAATACAATGTCATGTACTAACAGGCACAGTAAGCAGCAGCACACAGTATAAAAAGTGTAGGGGATCTGTTTGTGTCAAAGATCTTCATCATGTTACAAATGACATGAATGTCAGAACTTTTAGTTTTACTTTTAATGCAGCCTTTTAGCTCAGTGGGTTAAGCGTCAGACTGGGATGCAGAAGGTCGCAGGTTTGAAACCCAGTGTGACTCCTAGTCCATCCCCTACCAGGTGTGTCCTTGAGCCAGACACAGCGCTAGCTCCCTGTAAGTCGCTTTGGATAAAAGTCTCTGCCAAACAAAGTAAAGTAAAGTAGGGAGGGATTAGAGAGAGGCTGAGGTTTTCTCATCACCAAGAGAAAATAATAGCAAGAGAATATATAGAGGAGAAACAAGGGCAGGAAGTCAAGACGAGCTGTCGAGTCCTGTAGACTGGTGGCAGTGTGAGAGAAGGAGAGATGAAAAGAGGAGGTTTTCTCCTTCTCTCTCTGTCTCTCCCTCGCTCTCTCTTTTGCTGTGTGACCCGCTCTGTCTGTCCCTTTGGGTTTAATCAACCAGACAGTTGGTTTGACCCGATCCGCGGGGGGGGTTATCATCAGTGGGCATTAATCTGTGTGACAGGGGTTTATTAGACGAGTGACCACCCCTGCTGGCTCCCACAGTGGAAGAAGCCAGTCTCGACAGAGAGAGAGGCGGTTGGGAGGAACGTCGCACTGTGCGGAGGGCAAAAGAAAGAGAGACAGAGAAGTAACTTTAGGAAACTACCTTTACCGTCAGAGGGAGATGAAAGTGACAGAAGGAAGGAAGGAGAAATATAGCTCTATTTGCTCTGAGCATGAGGAGAAATTAAAGGCACAGGAGAGATCAGCTGTCTTTGTTTGGAAGGCCATCATCAATTAGATGTGCGGTGTAAGCCGGTGCTCTTCGTGTCAATATCATTACACAGCTCCCTGAGAATGTGTAGTACACGTCTTGTTTGTGTGTGTGTGTGTGTGTGTGTTTGCTCCCTGACACACACACACACACACACACACACACACACACACTGTCCTCACACATGAATGATGATTTTCAGTGCTGATTACATAATGACACAGCAGCTCTCCAGAGTTTTTGTTCCAGCACAGTGTCTCCGCAGGCTGAGGGACGATTCTTTCAATACTTTATAAAGCAGTCTTGAAGCTTTTAGGATTTTTTTTAACCCAGCTGCAGTTTAGCTGAGGTCCCATCACTTATTTGAAGTTAAGGTAGGTTTAGCTGCAGAAAGAAGCTGGAGTAATTTCTAGTGCCGTGATTCTGCGCTGTGCTGACTCATGCCTCTTTGTGCTAATGAAGCCGTGCACCAATCAGACCATTCACAGGAGGAAAGGATGATCTGTGGCACTATGGTGACGGCATGGAAAAGCAGGGTTAATGAGCTGTCAACAACACCAACATGCTGGTTGGTGCATCCAGCCCTGTTTGCATGTTCTAAAGTTTAGCTTGTTCACGTTTTAGTGCCAATTTATGTCGACTAAATGACTGTTATCGCTCTCTGGCTGAGACGGTGTCAGCAGGGTTCATAGCGATGCATTCAAGTGTTGCAGGCAGCTCAAGAGGAAGCACATGGAGGATGTTGCCACTGTAAAAGTTGCATTCCAGGAAAGGACTCGGACTAATGAAGTTAGCTCCCTCAGACTACAGTATGAATTTCAACTATTTGTTATTTCTTGGCACAGTAACAGGCTGGCGACTGACCACCCCGAGCGGATCCAATCCTTGTCATACTTCACAGTTGTAGAGCAGGTCATACGTGTGTTTATGTGTGATTGGCATTAGTATGAAGCTTAAAAGAAGACAGGGAGTTAAAATAAAAGCAGTCTAACTTGTTTCGTTTTTATTAACATATGAAGGTTTTCATTTACAGAACAAAAGACTGTTTTGGTTACGACTGGTTGCTTTTTTCTTTGTATTATGACCCTTTTTTCCAAACAGGAAGAGCAGAGTGAAGTTCATAAAACATGGACATATACATAAATTCATGCAGGAGCTTTCTGAGCTACTTAAAAACAGTGTGTGCATGTGTGTACGTCTCCATTGTGCAGGAGATGGGATCAGGAAGGAAAGCCCCGCCTCTTTATTTTCCCTCGTCGCCCATAGTGACAATGACATCCCAGTGGAGCCTAAAACTGGAGGGTGTTGTGGGAAATGACCTTTTAGACCTCAGCACATGAAGATACACACAGACACAAATACATTCACAATAATGCATGTTAGAGGAATAAAACTTTTAGGGTTAAGGGCAGAATTTGGTTACTTAAGATTTTTGATTGTGATTGGGTGAGGAGCTATGTAATGCATGGCGACAAACAGTGTCCTCGTATGTAAAGAAACTCGAGAGTGTGACCTATGAGAAAGAGAGAGTAAAAGGGAAGGGGGAGTATGAAATCAAGTCAGGGGACTGCACTCATGGGATTGAGAATCTCATCACCAGACATGGGAATTTTCTATCCTTGTCAGCAATTTGCCCCTGCGGGTGTGTGTGTGTCTGTGTGTGGGAGAATGGCACGTAATGGAGGCAGCCCCTCTGACATGATCAATCACTAGACGTTGTGTTCAGGTGTTTACTCTTGTGTGTGTTGTTGTGCTGATGTTAACTACAGTGTGTGTGTGTCACTTTAATCGATTGCCCATGAATGTAAAGTGTGCAGCTGTGCACTGTCAGCAACATGTGTGTGTGTGTCTCCTTTAACGGAGCGTCTCAGTGTACAGCTGTACCTACATTAGAAATCTACAGTGCTGTGTTAAAAACATTTCCCTCCTTCCTGGTTAATGATGCAGTGAATATTAAGAGAATATGTTATTTATCCATCCATCCATCCATCCATTATCTTCCGCTTGGTCCGGGATCGGGTCGCGGGGGCAGTAGCCTAAGTAGGG
>JAUMTR010000010.1:10883092-10913900 GCA_032270685.1 Microctenopoma stevenorrisi
GATCTTCACCTCTGACCTGTTTGCCCTGGGAGACCCTACCAGGAGCATATAGCTCCCGACAACATAGCTCTGAGGATGACTAGACCACGCAAGCCCTTCTGCCACGTCAAGGCCTCGATCACAGAAGGGGAAGAATATGTTATTTATTAAGGAAGAATTTGGAAATGTTGTCTGCTGGATGTGGACCTCAGCTGTTCATACTGTAGTTGTGGAAGCAAGAGGGTTCATGCACCGTACAGTTTGTTTTATTCTACACTGGTTACACTTTTTGAACTGTTCAGAAAATGTGTCCATGTCATAGAGAACTGTGTAAATTGGATCTGGTGTCCTGCATTTGAGAAATCTGGTGCCGTAAAATCCCGAACATTATGCAGCCCTCCTGCTGTATGTTTACATTCTTGAGTGAAAATCTGAAATAATGGTAACAATAATAATATTAATCCTTGTACCCGGCACAATGTTCATAACAATTTATCTTGCCATTCCAATATTTTTGAAGTGCACTGGATGTGAGTGAATCTGAGAATGTAGTTGTCTGAAGTCTTTTGAAATACACTGTGATTCAGAGGTGAAACTCACCATCCATTTAATACACCTCTCTGCGTGTGTGTGTGTGTGTGTGTGTGTGTGTGTGTGCATGGCGCTGCTTGTAGTCATTTGCTCCCTCGAGTCATCATTCTCTCGCTCTCCTTCTCGCTTCCCTTTAACAGCTGATATTTTCTAAATGTCACGCTTACATTATCTTGACCCTGCAGCCTATTATGCTGTATGTGTGCACTGCCTATTACTCTTTAACATGTATTTCACAAGACTAAAGCAGACGTATTCTAAAGGGCGTCAAAGACAAGTGTCTGTATTTTTCCAGACATATTCATAAGTGGAAGCAGTGCACACTAAGAATGTACAGTGGACGCAGGCAGTAGATGAAGAAGGTCTGATAGTCCTCATCCACCCATGTGGGAATGGAGCGTATTGATTTCTGGTCACGTGAGCGAGCCAGTGA
Organism: Microctenopoma stevenorrisi; assembly: GCA_032270685.1. NCBI lineage: Eukaryota > Metazoa > Chordata > Actinopteri > Anabantiformes > Anabantidae > Microctenopoma > Microctenopoma stevenorrisi. Next base: position 10,884,096 of record JAUMTR010000010.1, read on the forward strand.
GTAGCACAAGACATAATCTGTATTTATTGATTCATGGGATTACTGGGCTGTACAGCATGCTTGCAATGTGCACAAGTCCATTAAGTATATTTTTTATTGAAATCAATACATCACTGTCAGCTGCAGCTTTTGGATGTAAATAAAACTGTATTTGACTGATATTCTTTGCTTATTCTTTCCAACCAACAGTCAAAAGCATAGTCCACAAAGCAAAGACGAGTAGTAAATCCACACGTCGGAGAAATCTACACTCATACACACATAACAAAGCTCGCTCAGAGACAAAAACATCGCACAACATGACTTCACAAACTGTGCTGTACTCCCACGATGAGACGCCCGACCCTGCAAATTCAGTGGAGTGACCCTTTAATATTGGAGCAGCAGCACTTTCCATTCAAAGAGGGACACCGATTGCTTGGGGTGGAATCTATACACTTCATTTGAGTTGCTATAGATATATTTTACTGTCACCGTCCACTTCAGCACTGGGAGTGTCTTCAGGAGGCAGTTTCTGGTTGGCATCTAATCAAGATGAGTGACAGAGAGTCAGGGGAAAGGTGCAAGTCACGAAGCACCGCTGTCTTGTGTATGTTGAGATTCAAACTGGAGCTGAGTTAAGTACAAAACATGAACTCCAGCACAGAAACAGTCTATGTAGCTCAATGCATCACTTGTTTCCTGTTATTTGTGAGTTTAAGAACCTGGAGTGACAACTTGTCCAATGAATCACTCGCGGCTGTTTCAATTCAATCAGTGACCAGCACTAGAGCCACCGACCATGTACTGATGCTGCAGTGCAGCAGCTGACTGAACTTCGTCTCACCACTCATCCTGTCCCGCTAAATGTTTCATACAAAACAATCTGCGCCGACTTGTGTTAACCCCCGTGCTCCCAACCCCGGAACCCCAACATCGCGCTTGATGTTTAATGTTTCAGTGGAGCTTAATGGTGTGTGCATGCAGACTTCACCCATATGTTTTAGAGTTCTGCTGAATGCTGTGTGTGTGCGTATGCTCACTGACAGTGCAGTGAATCAGCACAGCGGCTTCAGCCACGCAGAAATAAAAAGTATCATTTATTTACGTGCACTGTGTCTAGTGTTTGCATGCAGGTGGGTGTGTCTGTGTGTTAGGACTTGAGGAACGGCAAGGCTCCTAAGCGTCATTGTATTCATAATTTGTATAACATGTGTTCAGGCTGCATGCGTGTGTGTGTGTGTGTGCTTTATGTAAGAGTTCACTGCGATTTTCTCAGCTGTCTAAGATTACCTTCTGTAGGAGACATCGGTCTAACTACAATAATCATTAGTGTCTCATACCTTCCTCTGAAATCGGAAAACACACACACAGGTCTCCATTTAGATCGCCCACACACACGCACACACAGGGTATGAGGTGACAGCATGACACCTCTCTTCAAAAAACACTTCTCTGTGTGGGCAATTATGACATTTAGCATTTATTAGGCTCCCTCTATTTCAGTTTTAGCATGTTGTCTGTGACTGCAATTGTCTAGCCGGACCGAGTCCCCTAAACTTAACCACGGTAATGTTTAAGTTTATTGATGATGATATCGTAAACATGTGAAGGGATGCTGGTAGATAACTGACATCATCTGCTGGTTGGTGTGCTGAAGTATTGATGCAGCAGCCTTTGACCCTGGCAGACAAAGCCACAGTGAGTGTAAGGTTACACAGGTTGAGGTTATATGAGGTTATATGATTTGGTTCAAGCTGACGTGCTGTAAGCTCTGGGCTCATGAAAGTCTAGTGGAATTTCTGGAAGGTTTTGGGAATGCAAATAAACCACTCTTCATCTGTGCTCTATATACAACAGTACACAAATGCTCCTGCACAACCAAGTCATGATTGTAGCACCTTCATCAGGGTGATTGTTATGAATCTGTGTTTGTACTCAACGTGTGCAGATAAACAAGATGCACAACTAAAATAGAGATGCGTGATGCCCGATCTGCTCTTTCACCTCGTGTTTTATTTAGTCTTGAGAGTTGCCTGCAGGACAGATAAAGCTATCAGCTCTGCAGACACACAGCACACATTTCACTTGGGCAGAACACTTAACCTGTCGACCTCTACTGACATATATCACCTAAGACATACTCACCTAAGACACACACACACACACACACACGCAGACAGACACACACACACACGCAACCATGCCCATGAAATGCAGCTCAGAAAATGGCATCGCTGCATCTGTCCACCTTGCACTTTTCTGCTTCTTTCGCTGTCTCAGGTCAGCAGGTTCATGCCATATTGGTCGATAGAAAGAGACATCGATCAAAGTCTTTACTGGTTTTTAAAAGACTTTGATCTCAATCAACACGGACCTTCAAGTCTTAAAAAGGCATAATATGTATTATATGTATGGAACATTTGCCGTGTTTACCAGTCGATTCTGATCACATGAGTAGCTTGAGGACTATTTCATACAGTGCTTATTATTATTCATACAAGCAAAGTGATCCATGCTCACCTATAGCAGTAGGAGAAAATCTAAAACAAGACTTGTCATATATTGGCTTCAACAATGTGGGCGCTGAGACCAGCAGCACAGTCTACACTCCCGACTGTCAACACCAGACGCTTCAAATAAACAGAGCAACAGACATCCAGTTTAATAGTGAGTGTCGGCACTGAGCAGGGACTTTTCAGCTGGAAAGTCTGCACAGTGTCTGTCCCTGCTGTGTGAGCCTGACAGCTGCTTGTTGGTGTTAGTAACCTGCACAGTTTTCCTCATTATTCGGAAAAAATCTGCTGGTTACAGAATAATGATATAATGTGTTATTTGTGTGACACGTTCCAAACCCACTGTTTCCTACTGTTGTACATCAGAACCAAAACTGATGGCACAATCAAAAGACCGTTTCAGTGGCGGGGCAGATGGCTTTCTGGGTTTGCTCTACACTACCTGGACTCTCCACTATCTCTCCGTCTCTCCACCTCCACCGTTTCCTGCCTGCATCTCTCTCTCTCTCTCTCACTTCCCCTCAGTCCCTTCCCTTTCACTCGCCATTTGTTCAAATTCCCCAGTGCCTCTTCCTCTCTTTTCATCTTCCTCTCTGTTCTCCCCCCTGTGGGGTTTTTCTTGTGTGATTTGGTGCTATGCTAAATAGCTTCTATAACAGGAGACACACAAATATACAAACACACACACACACACACACACACACACTCAGGGTAGTGAACTGGTAACAACTGCAGTTTTTAGGTGTATGGAAACATACTGTGATCCAGCTGACCTTGATGAAGCAGCCAAGTATGGAGGGAAGAGGGAACAACACAGAGAACAAAAAGGAAAAGGAAGTGCTGAAATTGTGTTTTTCTACTTCATCCACACTCCTGTCTCATTGTCAGTCTTTTTCTTGCTTTTCTGTCTTGGACTCCCTCCACATTTTCGTCATGTTGTTTGGCGAGTTTGCTTTCTGCAGCTGCAAGGTCATCATCCTCTCCACACTCTCTCTACTGTGACTTATCACTTGTTGTTGGCGCTAAATGTGTGTGAAAAAATCCAAATGCATGGAGAGGTGGGGGTCATAGGTCAAGGAGGATGTCATGTCTGTATCAGTTTCTGGTGAGAACTGGTAGTGGGGAACCTGCAACATAAATACCCCGACACTGTCGTGGTAAGAGAGGTGTGTGTTTGTACAATGTTTAACTGTGCGACTCGCACTAGTGAGGTTGTAACTTGGACTATATAGTTCAGGAAGAGCCAGTTATTTCGGTAATGTGAGAGTCACTTGTGTCTCGCTAACAACGCGCCCATTGTTCTTCACACCGAGTGAGTCTGAAAGGAGAAGAGCAGAGAACCAGCGGGAAGAGAGGGGGAGCTGAGAGCCGCTACACCCACTCAGGGTGAGCTGTGCCTGGACACACAATACTGCCAGAGACCTGTGGATCTGTTAAGAGCACCAACTACTGTACCTGGAGCAAGGCTGAGAGAGAGGGGATGGGAGAGAGATTTACACGCGCTGTTAGATAAGCAATAAAGTCTCTTGAGGGTTGTTCAATATGCATTTCAGTCATGCTACAACAGTGAGTTGGACAGTTGTTCAGATGGGAGTAATGAAGGCCTTGAGCAAATGCACACACACATACACACACATCCCCTCAGGGCGAGTTGCTATTGGGTAAATGCTGGGTGCTTTGATCTGTGGTCTCTGTCAGCGCTCGACACACTGACTACTTTGTGCTGCTGTTGGGAGACGAGGCTCCCAGATACCATGAGCAGAGACGTGTCACTTACCACACAGCTGATTTGAATTATTAGTGTGTGCATGATTCTGCACACTGAGCATTGAGATTATACCAATTGTCTCAAACTAATCTTTTGTCATCTTTTAAAAGTTGAATTCACAGTTGTTGTTGAGGGAATAGCTGTAGTGCAGTCTTGAGTGGCAGGTGGAGGTACCAGAATATTCCATATTTGTCTCTAGCTTATCGTTCATGCTGTTGTGTTTTCTCTTTGCTTGACTGTAGCGTGTTTTCTTTAACCACATTCGTTTTTCTGATCATTTCTAATCATTCGCACAGTAGTTGCATTGGGTGGGAAAAAACTTTGTGAGGGAACTTTATCTGCTGTTTGACGATGACGATGATGTGATGAAAAGAATGGAAACAAATGTGGTCAATGGCAGCAGAGAACATTTATCTGTGTGTTGTGTTTGATTACAGGGCTGGGTTGTGGTATCTCGAATATGTTGGTCACCTGAAATGTGTGTGTTTCTCTTCCTGTGGCCTCCGCAGCTGCTCGTGTGGATGGAAAATATATCTTAAACCAGATGGGAGGTAAACCCTATGGGTTCTTCTTTTGCTCAGAGACACATGTGCAGGACTGATGTGTGACCGGGTCCCTTTTCGTATTTTGACGGTGCAAATAATGAAACAGCTCGTTCTGTCTCTCACTTCTGTCCGAGTCATATTTAAATCTCGATTGTGGCACAACCTTTAACCTGCGCTTCCTGCAGGCCACAGGGAACAATTTTGTGAGAACAGAAACGGATCACTAAATGATGAACATTTAGTGTTTGTGTTGAGAGACATCAGAAAGCTACTTTACTAATGCACTGTCCACAAAGTGTCTCCAATCCAATGTCTCTCCCCTCCTCTTTCAAACATTCAGGCCAGCGAGAGCTAATCGACACATATCAATGATCAGCTCAGTATCCCCTCCCTCTTAGCCCATGTGCTCCACTAATGGACACGCTGCCGTTGTGCACTGTTCCCTGACCAAAGCCATTTCCCATTTCTCAACCTAATTTTCTATTTTTTCACTGCTTTTTGTCTTTTAGTATTCATTACCTGTCCTGTGTCTTTTATGTTTCTCCTCGCTATGTTCGGGAGGAAATAAAAACACAACGAAACTCTGTGGCGCATACATGTCAGTGTATAAAGAGTCTATCTGCTCAGAGTAGTACATTAATTTCCTGTGACACTCACACACACTGCTGCTCTTAGTCATCTGATAAGACCTTTGGTTTTCAGCAGAAAAACCAACTTGATTACTGGTGGTTTTTCTAAGCAAACGTAATGTTTCAGTGAATTTTCAGCATCGGAGTGGTCGACAGAGCATCAATCTGATATTTATAGTTTTAAATATATTATAACACAAACATCAGACTGAACCTAAAACATGGAAAAGTGATTGTAGAAAAGAGAAAGTTCGTATGGGATTGTGTCCCACAGCTTTTTTAACTTGAACAGCACATAAACCCCGACCTTTGGATAGTGTCATCTGAGCTCATCTGTGACGCGAATGTGAAGATTAATGGCTGTTGCTCCATGACATGCATGTGGAAACACTCCTTTGTGTGTGCACCACCACATGCAGATGTTTTCTAGAACTGCGTGGTTTCTGCTGTTTTAATGAGAAATGTGTGGGGTCTCGCTGTGGTTGTGTCTGCTGCAGATAAAGACATACAGTTGTGTGTAGTGTGTAGCCTGTTGGGTACAGTGTGTAGCATGCTGTATGGTAGCTAACACTGATGCACATTGCAGTAAACCAGCATATAAACACTCAAGTGAGTTCATCTCCAGCCAGTCAGTTTTTGTCCATGCTGTTTCTGCCCATTTCAACTCTGTTTCATTCTCTTTTTCCCTCAGTCTGTTTTCCACATCTCCAGCGACAGTTCATTAAATAATAGCATTCTGCAAAATGTATCTCCACTAAATCAGAAAGAATTCTGTAAGCTCTCTGCAGATATAGCATGATTTAGCTTATGACAGGCACTGACTCCAATAGTTGAACACATCTTTTGAAGCTTTCAGCACGTTAAATGCTTTAACCACTGCTAACCAGACACTAACGTTTTTTTCAAAAGAAGAAACTAAAATGTAGTACAGTGGTCCCCAGCTGTTCACCTTTTGCAGCCCCGCAGTTTCGCAGATTTTTTTTAGTGCAATTTTGCATGCTTCTTTTCAGCGCATTGTGTTCTGTGTGAGTGGTTCAACAAGAAAGAAAAGTGTAAGAAAGTTACTTTCTGTCTGAGAAACATGTATGAGGTGTGTAGTGAGGAGTTTTACCGCCTTAAAACATCTATAATAATTGCAAAAGTGAATCTGACTGATCTGAATCTGTGGGTTATTTTTAGGACGTAGGGACCACTCGTATACAGCAGTTTTACACACTTGATCATTTGGATGGTCCCAAGATAAAGGTCAAAGGTCACAGGATGATTATAATGGATCAGAAAAAAAAAATAATATATGCACGTTTGCTTTTTGATTAATGTTTGCAGCTTCTACTTTGTTTGGCTCTAGAGACACCGATTCTCTCACTGTTTGAATCTGCCTGCAAACACTGTGAGCAGCATGTCTGAGAAAACGCCTGAAATTCCTTTCTATGAAATCATTCATAATTAAGCAGGATACTATAAGATAAAGATATTGAATGTTCACGTTATGCAACCGGATGACTTTATTATATCTAACAGTACAGTCTGACTGTAGGATAAAAATAACACGATTGTATTAACTCAGTGACTCATTCATACGTTGAGTCTCTCACACAAACTCACTGGGCTTTATGTACACACATAAACGAAGGCTGGTGAACACTGCAGGCAACCAGCTTCTAAACCAACACACACACTCGCACATGCTAATCCTGCAGGGCATGGGCGAATTTAGGGCAAGCCTGATTAGTAGTGCTACTGCTTATCACCAAGCGCCAGAAAGAGAGAGAGATAGAGAAAGAGGGGGGGGGGGGGCGAAATTGGGGATGAGCAAAGTGGTAGTGGGAGGCTGGAAACTGGGAGACGGGGGCTAGAGAATCGAAGGTAAAGTGTGTTCACACATAGGAATTTGTTGATATATATCATCATGGCTGCTTTTTATTTTGTCTCAAATCTCCAAATGTGAACACATGACTGCAAACCAACCACACTACACCACCAAAGAAAAAATCCAAGCATTAATTGACCTTGGACTTGCTTTCTTTCTTTTTGCTTCCCCCTCCCTCTGTGTCCTTGCATCATTTACTTCTCTGAAGCTCTTTTCCATCCTTCTACACTTTCCCCACTCGTCCCCTTCCCTCGTCTCTCACCCGTTTTCTATGCTTTCCAATCCTCCTGTTCCCTCAGGACTTTAACTTCATGTCTGTGTGTGTGTGTGTGTGTGTGTGTGTGTGTAGCTGCCCTCAGTGAAGCAGAACCAAAGGAGAGGCCTCTGCACTGCGTGTGTCAGGGTCATTTCACATTTTTGATGTCTTTACCTCAGCGTGGAAAGCAGGGTGGCTGACAGAGTGGGTGCCACTAATGAAGCACTGCTACCAAACGGGTGGAGTCGTAGCTACTGTGATGACTTTATTAATGTTTAAGCCGCACTCTATTCGAAAGCTTGTGTTTTATTATCATTACTTCACTTGGATGAAGTTTTAGGCCGACATTTCAGTGCACATACCAACATCGGGAGATCCCTAATAAATCAATTATGAAGGGTTTACAGACCAATTATAGGCTGTGAATATAAACGTATGGCGGTGCCAGATTGTGAAAAGTCTTTTTGGTTGGTGTTCATCCTCCTAAACATTTGTTTTGTCTCTTAGTGCTTTAATCCAATAAGAGGATGGATCCAGTGGACCATAATCCTTCATCAGCAATTAAAGTGCAGACTGGAAAAATTATGGAAAATACTCTTTTCACTTTTGAGTGAGGTTTAGCAACAATTGCCGTTTTATTAAATAGAAAGTGCATCTTTAGATAGTAACTCAAACCTTGCTCTTACTAATGGCTTCTAAATAAATATTCATGAACAATTAAGAAAGCTGCTGCTAACTAATTATAAAACACTTCTTAATCTTTCCAATATCTGTACACGCTGCGATACAGTCCCAAGCTGTCTGCAATGTGACCTTCATCAAAAACCCCTTCATTGTTGTTAAATGTAACCCTTACGTCCTCAAATCACTTTCCAAGGTTATAAAGATTTTATGGTTTCTCTGTGGACTGTTTTTTTCTAGCATGAAATCAGCCCAGTCACGCACAAACCAACAATTTGCTCTGATAGGACAAACTGCTTTTTCATTTAGATGTTTCATTTCAGGGTAAAAATTGGTTTTATTTCTTTTATATTGCCATAAAAGCTCTTATATATTACATTTGACTTGATGAAATTTGCAGACACTGGAACACAGGGAGCTCCTTGGTGTGACTTGTTTAGCACAATGGAATCAACGCTTTTCTTGATGGTAAGTCTGGCTCGTATGCTGTCATATATTCGGTATATGAGTATGTTATCATTTAGCTGAAACACTGGTGATTCAAACATTCAAAATGTAAATGTGTATAAAAGCTGCTGCACCTACTGAAACATCACAGAGTGTTACTAAGCACAAATCTTCCACTCTCTGCTATGCTGTGAGTCATGGCTTGTTTGATTACAAGTAAATAAACTAAACTGCAGCTGCACACACTTCAGAGGAATTAGCCATTTTTCAGCTTCAAGTGTGAGCATACAGGAGTAGAAGGATGCTGCTCTGTAGAGCTAACAAGTGCGCAGCTTTGATGCCTTGAGGATCTATTGACTGAGTGAAAAATCAACTGAAAGTGGTCAAAAGACTTCTTTGTCTTTGTCTTTTAAAAATGTTTTGTCAATCCAAGATTAGCAAAGAACACATAGTCTGGAAAAAGACATTTCATCTGAACAACAGATGCATTCCTGTAACTGTTTTATTTTTATTTTAGCATTTTGAATTCCCTCCCTTAAAACACCCTTTGTGTAACTGCCTCCCCGTCTCTCTAACACAGGATATGACAGAATAACTGACTTCTGTCATCAATCAAAGCAGAGACAATGAACCACTGAGGAACAGTGGGAAGGGGTTAACCATACTTTACACACACACACAGGTTTAATGTTAGTCATTTTCACTGTCTGGCTGCTGGGAGAGACACTGTATTTTATTGTTGTAAATTATACTCAAATGAAGCTACTGTCTATAGTCGCCTCATATCTGTGCAACACAAGAACAGTGTGAGAGGAGGCCTAGTCTGGACCTAGGAATGAAAGTGTAAGGTTTTTAAACAAATTTCTGATGCCATTATCTGTTATTGCCTTTAGTATCACCGTGTTTTTCTGTCTTTACTTTGTCCTGAGAAAGATATTCTGGCACACCAATGTTTCACATCATATAGTGCTCCAAACAGTTATGTCTTAAACCTTGTTTTATTCTATATGAAGATGTTGTACAGCTACAATTAACTGCTTAAAAGACTCTTGCACAGATGAAACACGAGTCTTTTAAGAAACACATTTTGTCTTTACAGCCCTGTTTAAATCTGACTGGAGGGCTGGTTCACTCTGCGCGATGCTAGTTGTCTCCTGTCAGTTACTCATCATAATCATACTTTGCTTGGCAGACGCTTTTATCCAAAGCGACTTACAAGAGCTAGCGCTTGGTGTCTGGCTCAAGGACACACCTGGTGGGGGATGGACTAGGAGTCAGACGGACCTGCGACCTTCTGCATCCCCGTCTAACTACCAGCTACCAGGCCGCTTAGTGTTAGCATAGAGCAGGGGAGCCTGCTGAAGAGTCCGCTGTCTGCTGGTATATTCTTTTAACCTGTAGAGTGCGTCTGCCCTCGACTGCTGCCGAACAATTCAGAGGAAACTGCAGCTGGAAAATGGCACTGAGTGGATGATAGCGCTATGACTGTGTGCTGCTGCAGAGTGTGTGACTGTGTGGAACATGCAGCTGTGTCCTGTCTCAGGAGAGAGAGAGAGAGTGTGTGGTTAGCTGTGGGGCAGGAGTATGTGCGTTCCTCTCTGAATCTCTTCTCTCCATCCCATCAGTTTTGACTGACAGATGAAGGAGGGAGGTGTATAATTTATCACTTCCTGGTTGGTCCAATCCCACAATGCCCTGCAGCCAGAGACCAGAGTTGGTTCCCAGAGGAGCAGAAGCCAGTTTATTAAACCCTAATGGACATGCCACACACACAGATACATGCACAGAGACTCAGTTGCTCTCTCTCCCTGGCTGCCTCTCAATCATGTTTAATGTATAATGAATGAATGATTCATGGCAGGGGAGAGGATTTTGTATTTTAGGACTACTTATTCATTTATACTCACACCAGTCGCTTCCTAAAATTATACCCTGGGTGTGATTTTGATTTCAGCATCTATAAGGTCGCCAGGTTTTCCAGACACATTATTGAGATTATTTTAGTGTGCAATTCCTCGCTTCCGGGGAAATCCCATACGTCTCACTTATATTCATGTTTTGCCATCGCATTTAGAAAGCACTTTAGGTAGTTGCCACTGCCATATTTGGAATATTTATTTATCCACAGAGGACTTGAAAGGTCTGCAGGAGTTGCATCACTCTTTATACCGCAGCACCCTGCTCCACATTTACACACATAGCTGCTCTAATCAATATTTTTACATTAATAATTGATCAAATCACTATGCAGCATGAGATGTGAAAGGTGTTGCTTGTAGTAATTGAAATCACTGAATGTGAAGTGTCCCTGCGTCTTAGTCTTTCGGTAGTGCTACCATCCTTCATCGCATACGGACGCGCAAAGACACCCACGCAAGAGGTGATATTTGATACGTGGGGAGCTGCAGGCTCCTGCTGTCAAAGAGGTGGTGTTTTCCCAACCTGCAGAGCATCCTCCGTGTCTGCTCAAACAACAAACAGCTAAGTATGTCATCGAGGAGATGCGAGACAAACGCCGCGTGTTCCGTTTCCTCGTGAGCCATGCGTTTTTCTCTTTTAATCGTGTGAATGTGGAGGGTCAGAGGTGTGTGTGCAGTTGTGTGTGTGTGTGTGTGTGTGGGGGGCAGATGGTGTAGCTCTAGGAATCATCTCTCTACATTAGGGTGCACAGCAGGTGGCGGAACTGTGTGCATCTGCGTGTGCACATATGTGTGTTTGTGCCATCGTGTCCTACACAGGGACATCTCTTTACAAGGACATCTCCTCGAACCTTGCCTTTGGCCTGTGTCACTAACACTCACGTCTGCTTTGCTGTGTGTGTGTGTGAGTGTGTGTGTGTGTGTGTCCAGCGAGAGGAAATAGGCTGTAGAGTAAGTTTGAAGAAGTGATGCCGCAGGGTGATGAAGGGACAGATGTGACAGCAGATGAAGAGAAACCACAAAAGGGACAAAAGTATGACAGGAAGACAAAGGGAATGAGACTGAGGGGTCTCTAATGTTGTATTGTTTCCCTTTTCATCTCTTTCAACTTTATTTGACGTCAGTTTTGTTTGACAGATTGAGGAGGAAGGTGTTTGTTTCAGTAGTTTATGGAGAAGAAAAGATGGAAGACGTGTAAAGGAATAATAATATAAATGTGTGTGTGTGCGTCACGTCTGTTTCCATTTGATATAACAGATTGTTATTTCCCTCTTCACATTGGCTGATTTTCAGGAAGTGGAAGTCCTCAGCGGGCAAATCGCAGCCTGGCTCGCTATTTGAGTGCCTGAAGGCTTTTAGCTGAGCAGATGGCTTCTTAGTGAATGAGAAATGACATTCATGTGAAATGTTAAGGGAAACAGACGCAGCCGCGCTGGACGAGGGAGTCGGGATTGAGGCGGGGGGAGAGAAAATGTCTGTGATTTAGTTACAGTCATCTGTCAGTGTGTTGGGATCTCGTTCTTTTTTCTTCTCATAGAACAACACAGACAGGCTCTAAGTGGAAAACCATGTTAGCGCAGAGGGCTATTCATCAGACATGCTACTTTGAGTCCCGTTCGCCACAACAGGAACAGAGGACAGTGGATGATTGTATGACTTTAAATCTTTTAGTCGACAGCTGCCAAACTGGGGGGTGGGGTGGGGGGTGTCTGGTAGTTTCAAATTGCATTTGTGGATTTTATTGGTTTACAGTAATTTGTGGAGGGAACAAAGTTCTGTCAGTAATTATACGCTAACTGCTTTGCTTTTTGTAATTATCTTGATCAAAGTGAATAAGTGTTGTTTTCACCTTGTTTCTCTCTTACGTCAAACGTCTGCTCTCTGTTCAACACACTCCCTTCATAATGTGTCCCATTGTCATCTCCTCACCTCTGCCGGCAGAATAATACAGGGTGTGCTTGTGTGTGTCTTTGTTCTCTCCTCTTGTGTCCCTCTTTATTATCACTCATATTATATGTAAATGAATAAGGCTCATTATGGAGAGGAATGCTGTTTGTCCTCTTCCCATAGTTTATGGGGTTATTTTTGATCCCTGCATTCTGAGCCGACGTGTGTTTGTGTGTGTGTTCATGGAGATGTGATGCGACTAATAAAGGAACGTAAGGTATTAAAATATAGGGAGTGTAGCCTGTAGGGTTTAGTTGTTACTGCCTTACATGGTCTGGTGTGTACGGTGGCCCCAGAGAGCTCAACGCAGGGCAGGTTTAAGAGAAATAAACAGGACAAGCAAATTTTAAATGAAACAACACAGTCACAGCGTTTAGATAAAAACAGAGAAGTAGAAAACAAAACAAAATATAAAAATTAAGATAATGAGAAACGTGGAAAAGTTTCGGAGTCAAATACAGAAAACGACTAAATATGCGACTAGAAAGTTACAATAATAAAAAATGACATTTGATTTTGCAACAGCAGTCGACCTCAGCAGCCTAACGAATCATCACTCCAGGAGGAATATCAATCGATCAAAGCAATTTTCTGAGTGTCACGAACTCTGCGATTTGTCTTTTTCATCACAGTTTGATCCTTTCGGTCCAACATCATCTCGCAGAGCCGTGGGCTTGTTTTATTTTCTGCACAAAAAAGAAGATTTCATTTGGATTATGTTCTACTGTCAGCGTATCGTTTCTCCAGTCACAGCCACACCTTGGTATTTCATCACCATCATATGATCATAATTGTAGTATTAAAAATACATAATGACTAATGCAGTACCCTAAATTAGGCATGATTTGATGAGTCAGAATGTGCACACATGCGGTAATAGGCCTTGTTATTGTCCTTAGTTGTTTTTCAGACATTTTTTTATTGTGGAAGTACAGTGATTAATGTTTACTTAGCGACATGTGATGTTTTGCTGGAGGTTAAATTACCACTGCAGGCTTTACTAATTAGCATCAGTGTTTAATTCATTCCCCGAGGTTCGCTGTGTGGGACAGTGTGTCCCCTTTTATGTTGTGTGTGCTGACGTTGCAAGTATTTGATTGGAATATTGCGCGGCTCAGACACCAATCACTGGTTCTGCTGTCACTGAAAATGAGATTGTCTCTGTGGATTTTCTGTTCTCTGTCTGAACATGTCTGGCCTTTTTCATTAAGGTTAACAAAGGTCATTGTTGTACGGCAAAATCTTTCACTCACACAGAGGTGGCATATGTACACACACACACACACACACACACACACACACACACATACTGTCTCACTTCAAAGGTGTTCAGTACACAGCTGTGTGCTCTTTTCCCCCAGCTGGGGCATGAACACACACACACACACACACATGTTTTGTCTTGTAGTAGATGGTGGCAGACAGACCCTTGGTGGCAGAGTGGGTGAGCATCAAACGCTCGGACACAATTCAAGACTTAGAGCCAGTTGAAAATGATGGATCTCAGATTAAAGAGATTAAATATAACTGAGATTACACATCATGTATTATGTAAAAGCACAGTGCATTATTTATTATACACCATCATTGTACATTATTTAGTTTATTGTATTTCTCAACAGCAGTGGATTTGCCAGTTTATTATAAGAAACAATATTTGAAATAGAGAAGTATAGAAATAGATGTTGCAGAGTAACGGTGACATTCAAGTATAAAAAGTGTACATAGTTGTAAAGACAGCATAAGAAAAAATGATACATCGCAGAGGGATAAAGGAGTTAATCTGTAGCTGTGATTGTGTGAGAGGGATGGGTGAAACAAGGGTTATTCTCCCTCCCACCCCACCCCCGTTTCTCCTTCCCTTGTCGTTTTTATCTCTTTAAAACTCTTGCTGGGAATCTGGGGTTGGATATAACGCATCCTGTCAACCGTGTGTTCTCACATTTAAATGGCTGAAGGAGGCAGTAAACAAATGTATCTGGTTTCTTCTCGGATCGTCTGTGCAGCTCCCTGTCAACTTCAGGTTATTCCAGCTCCTCCGAGTGCCTCTTTGTAGAGTCTGCGTTGCACCCAGTGATTGACATCAGCACTACAAATGTAAAATCTTCACCTCGCCCTCCTCTCCTTTACGCTCCACAGTTCTGGATCCAACGAGGTTCAGTAATGTGTCCAACTTCAGCACCTTCTTACTGGACCCTTCATCAGGCACACTCTTCCTGGGTGCCAGGGATGCCATATTGTCCATGGACACCACTGACCTGGACAGACCGCCACGTAAGGTAGGAACGTGTGGAACGACGGGTGATTGGTAAACGGAACTGATGGAAAATTCCTCTGTGGAGATGAGATGCCCTTTTTTACAGGAGACATTTGGCTGAATTCCATTTTGCAGTTTTACTCTACCACACTATCTTGGTGCATCTGTTGATGTCACTAGTAATGTCACTGTGCTTTTCCTGCCAGTAAAAACGTTGGCTGTAAAGAAGGCCAATAGACTAATATCCTTAAAAGGAGCTACTTTCAGGCCAATGCCGTAATGATCACTTAACTTATCAGTTTCTCTCCGTGTCTGTTTTCTCCTGCTTCAGATTATCTGGGATGTGCCGAAGGAGAAGAGAATGTCTTGTGTGGCAAAAGGAAAGACGGAGGTGAGAGATGATTGTGTACTGTATATACTATATGTGTAGTCTCCTCTTCATCGAATATGAAACGGTTGTAATTGCTGCAAACACATAAGTACTTAATTAAATACATACTTAATTCCTAAATTCCTGCTGTAGGGAACACACACATTGCTTGCATGGCTGCAGGGATTTAGGTGCGATCAAAATCGGACAAATCCCATCCAAATTACAGTAATATTCACATTTTATTTTATGTATAATTTACTTGATTTAAGGGGTATGAAGCGGGTTTATGTGCATATATTTGTCTTCTAGTGTGTGTGTGTGTGTGTGTGTGTGTGTGTGTGTGTGTGTGTGTTTGTGTGTCACAACCCCATGCTGCAAGGCATGCATGGGAAGTTCTAGGATATATGCCAAAATACCATCAGGCATGTGTGTGTGTGTTTGTGTGCCTGTGTATGTGTAGGTACATGTCTTTCCATCTTTGTGTGCGTCTGTGAGTGGATAGATAGAAACAGCGTAAGAAAAGGTGTCACAGATGTCCAGGAACAGTTTATGGAAACCGATGAAGTAGAGCGTACCGTACACTCATGCTGTGCCTCTCATTATTTTTGACTACAATAGAACATGGACCACGCTGCTTACAGTAAACTAACTTTACACTGGAGTTACATTTGTTGGGTAATGTCCTACTTATTCATTGGTTTTGACAGTTTACTGGAAAACACCAGTATAAAAAAACCTACTCTAATGTGTTCAAGAATTCTGTAATAATGCCGCCAGCCCTGAAAAATTAGGTCAAATCAAAAGATAAACAAAGCAAATGAAAGGGCAACGGGCAATTTTCCACTGCAAGGTGGAGCGAGGTGAAGGAGTGATAAAGACAGGAAACAAGTTTTTTTCTAAGAAAACATTGATTGTGAGATTATATGTGAGTCAGAAGGATTAAGAAGAAGGAGGGGAGAGAGGGAAGGAAACAGGAGCGGGGAGAACAATAGGAGCGAGGAAGGATTGTTAGGCTACAAGACAGAGAAAAAGGGAGAGCAGGAGGGAAGAGCTGGATAAAGATAAGAGACAAGACAACAGAGTCAACAGAAAAGCACCTTGACGCTGACACAGAGAGACATGGTGTGTTTAAGTTATCAGAGTTGTGCAAACATGTATTGTTATACACACAGGATAATAAAATAGATAATATTCACTGGAATTTAATTCAACAGTTGCCTTCACCAGGAGGTGAAACAAAACATGCCTCAACCTAAACTGGAGTAGTTACTTTCAGAAAAGAAAATCTTGTATTAAATGTTCTGTGTTAATAGAAGATGGCAGCTCCTTTATTTAAAGAGTGAACACACAAAGATATGATCAATTAGAGCAGTGTTTTGGGTTTAATCACAACATGACGTAGAAACTAGAAAATGAAAATGAAATGAAATGCTAATAGAGCTGTAGAGTAGAAAATGAAGAGATTTGAGGCATTTAGGTCAACAACATGGAGTACAAGAACGCTTTAAGTCGAGGGAAAGGCAGGTTTGGGTGATAAATCTCGTTACTTACTGTTTGATTACCTGTTGTTATAAAATTATTGACTGGTGCGGCTTAAAAAACGACCACATCCCTCTTTGTCTGAAAGAAAACATGGACTAGGCATGAAGCGGAGCCTCACACACATTCACACATTTTTAATTCTCTGTATGACATTATAATAATAAAACACTGTTGCTCTTAGGAAGTGCCAGTTCACATAAAAGCATCTGGATGTTTTGGTGGGAGAGCCTTTCATTCCCACTGTGAGCGCTCCATCCACTGACACTTTTAACATGAAAATAATTACACCCGATTATAATCGAGAGTATAATTGAATAGAACTGATTCAAAGAGAACAGGGCTATTCCATATACCCCATGCCATATTGTGAATGAAGCTCATTAGGATGAATGAGGTTCATTTGGGCCAATGAAGTAGCTAATCCCAAGCTGATCCCATTGTTTCCAGCCAGAGCTGGCTTCCCCTCCCTCTGGCTCTCTGTCCATCTCATGTGGAGCCGTACCACAATGAGGAGCCGTGTCAGCGAGGCCTGATTTGGGTGACATGATCTGGGCATGAGAGGATCAGCACCCTGTGGAGGAGATGACTCAATGCTGGAGCTCACCCAGGACGAAACAATGACACTCCCCTACAGACACAGACACACTTTGCTTACTAAAAAACGACTGCGTCATGGTTTTATGGTAACGGGGCAGTGAAGATGGAGGTGGTTTTCCATGACAGCTGTTGACATAACATAAGTCTGTAAAGTGATAAGCTATAAATAGGACAATTAAATCATCTAGTGTGTTAACATATGCATAATAACACATGGAAATTCAGTCGGTGTGCAGCATTCATGTCTGTGCATGTGCTGGTAGCAGAGGGGGGCTCGTGTTTCTGTTCCTGCAGTGGGGGTTCCCTATCAGGATCATTGATACGCCAACTGTTCCCAGAATCCCCCCAATTGTACTCCTAAACCTCAGCGTGACATTCATTTTTACACACGTAATTTGGGATCTAAGATGGTCTAATTTATAATAAAAGATGGTCCATGCTTTCATTACAAGTGTTATTTGGTTCAGAGAGTGGGCCAAGAATTAAAAAGCTGCAATCTTGTCATTATTTTACAAAACAAAACAAGGTTCAACCTGGATGAGAAGCTCCTTAAGCTTGTCTTTATTTCTGAGCGTTTGTGTCCCCCTTCAGGTGGACTGTCACAACTACATTCGCCTGCTTGAGTTCCTGGGAGACGGACGCATCTACGTGTGCGGCACCTACGCTTTTGACCCCCAGTGTGCCATCCTGGTCAGTATACTGTATATATGTCATTCTCCTCCTGTTAGCCCACATGTGTGTGTATTTGATCACTGTTCCAGTGTTCGGACATTACGGTCTGTCACCCCATTTACATTTACATTTACATGTGCACTAAAAGGTTCTCAAAGTCATTCACACCATAGACCTTCGCAGGCAGAATGCACACACACACACACACACACACACACACACACACACACACACACACACATGCTGTTGCCCTCCCACTGTAGTCACATTTAAACTCTTAAAGTCTTATTCAAACATCACACACGTCACACACTTTTCCTGTAATTACTGGACAAACATTTACCCGACAAAAGCTTTCAGACGACTTGTGGCATTTTCCAGCAGGTACTTTGTGCACTAAAGAGCATAATTAGAGTCACTTATAATTTTAAGAAGCATGGATAACCAAAAGACAGTATTTAAAATGTCAAACCAATATTTCTTCTCTGTAATTAATTCAGAAAATCTGCATATTATTTCTCATCTATTATTATTAACTTAGCAATTTTTGTTGCCTGTGTAGTTCTAACCTCTGTTTCCCTGATCCTCTTATCCTGCAGGAGCTCTCCTCCTTCACCCTGGAGAAAACTGAAGACGGAGGGATAAAGATGGAGACAGGGAAGGGCAAGTGCCCCTTTGAACCCAGTCAGCATTACACAGCTGTTATGGCAGGTAAGCACCTCTGCACAATTAAGTGATTTATTGGTTGTTTCTGATCGTTAGGCCAATTCATACCCTAAGGTCTCATTTTTAGGTTGTCATTGTATTTCACTGGGTACTGTTTTAATAAGACTTGGTGTGTTTAGGTGGTGTCCTGTACACAGCAGCCACCAGTAACTTCCTGGGAACACTGTTTGACATCTCCCGGGCAACAGGCCCTGAACAGGAGCGCATCCGAACTGAACGATCCATCAACTGGCTTAGTGGTGAGACATACACGCATGCATTCACACACACACACACACACACACACACACACACGCACGCACGCACACACACACCCCAGATTCTGACACGTTGCATTTTCATCATGTTTTCCCACAGTGTTGGGTAAATGTTTGTGTGTGTGTGTGCGTTTCAGACCCAGAGTTTGTGAGCTCAGCCTTCATAGAGCAGTCTGCAGACAGCAACCCGACAGGAGACGACGACAAGATCTACTTCTTCTTCACTGAGGTGGCCAAAGAGTACGACCTTTACACCAAAGTCAAAGTCCCCAGAGTGGCACGAGTCTGCAAGGTGACCCAACGTCGTGACTGAATGAATGACTGATTCTTTACTTGTCCTTATTGAATTCACACTAGAATAATCTTTCTGCTCCTGTCCATTCAGTCTGATGTCGGGGGAATGAAGACCCTGCAGCGACGGTGGACCACTTTCCTCAAGGCCCAGCTGGTGTGTGAGGACAAACCCAGCGGTCAGCGCTACAACATCATGACTGATGTCTTCACCATGCAGCACACGCAGGGCGACCCCAGCACTACACACTTCTATGGCCTCTTTACCTCCCAGTGGTGAGCTGAGAAACAGTCAGGCTCCATATGTTGTAACGCTGGATTTTTACCAGATGTGATAAGAGGATCTAAAATGTGTCAATAAAATCTAATACTTACTAATACGTTCTTTAACTAAAATAATAAATTAGTCTTTTAATGTTGAACTTTTCTAATGTGAGGTTTCTCCTTTTGCTCTGATTTACTTTCTTAGGGAGCGTGAGGAGTTGTCCGCAGTGTGTGTTTTCAGTCTGACTGACATTAGCAAAGTGATGGATGGTCCCTTTAAAGAGCTGAAGAAAACCTGTGAGAACTGGATCAACCCAGAACCTGTCCCCACACCGAGGCCTGGCCAGGTACCAAGCCATGGTTCAACTCGTCAACTCTTCAACTAGCTCTTCTATCGTTCTACTTTCTGACTGTGTGCTGCCATACGACCATAAGTGACTCAAACATACCTTTTCTCCTCCACTCCTTTAGTGTTTGAACACTGCGTTAAAGCGCGAGGGCTTTGAATCATCCCTAAAACTTCCAGACAAGGTGCTGACATTTGTGAGAGACCACCCTCTCATGGAGAACAGTGTCACTGCAGCGCCCCTGCTGGTCCGTAAGGGTATCAGCTACACCAGGCTGGCTGTAAGCCAGAGAGGCCCTTCTCTGGATCCTAAAGAAGTGGTGCTGCACCTTGGAACAGGTGAGGAGCAAAGAGGGAAGGAGGAAATGAACTTAACGTATGACCTTTCTCAAATTTCACAGTGATATAAACTGAATTAATTGCAAAATAAAATTAATAATAAATTTTACAAAATACAGCTATATGAGGTTGTTATACAATGTGAGCTGTATTGTTCAACATATATGTCTATGTGTGTTGCAGACCGTGGAGAGCTCCACCAGGTGGAGGTAGTGGGCCAGAACACAACCTTACTGCAGGAGATTCCTCTGTTCAGCTCACAGGAGCCTATTAACAATATATTATTGCACAAGGTAGAGGATATGCATTCACACATGGTTCAGCTGCTCACATAGAGTCGTGCATATATTCATCATTTCTATTGCTCGGTGATCCTGTAAATTTGTTTGTGCTTGCAGGGCCAGGCTCTGGTGGGCAGCCCTCTGTCTCTGGCTCGTGTCCAGGCTGAAGGCTGCGCTCTGTATCCCAACTGCGAGGTGTGTGCCAGAGCCAGAGGACTAGGATGTGTGTGGGACATGGATGTAGCGGCCTGCAAGAACACAGAAGCAAAGTGAGTACTACTGCAATATCACAGAGAACTGGAAGACTTACACAAAGAAAAACCAAAACCTTAAACTTTTAGTGTTAAGAACATTACTTAAGTAAATTCACTGGAGATCATTATCTGAATTCCAAAGGTCTTAGTTTATTCTTGCTGACAAGGGAGCAAACAAGCTTGAAGCATCAAGGTCTGTCAGTGTCTGCTCGCAGACAGCTGGGACACACACATACTTATAGTCAAAATAAGTTACAGGATACAGAAAGTCCCGTGTCTTCCCCCACATGCATACATAAAATAACCTTGTCAGATGTCAGCATGGGGTCAAAGGTGGCAGAGTTACTTTGCACAGGCACTATAACTCCACGGCTGAGGGGAGGACATGAGGAAAGGGTAAATCCCTTTATGGTGAATGGTTAACAGAGACGCTAGTCAAAGCAGATCTACAAGATTTAAAGGTGAACATAGAATGATGAACCTGAGTTCACTACATTCTTCTAACAGTTTCTCCAACAATCAGTGATAGTAGCTGATATAAAAACAAACTGTATTAATGTATTAATGACACACTGTGAATACACACTGGGCTAAATGATTATTTGAAATATGTTTAGTACAGACAATAATAGACAGAAGTGTGACTGAAGTATGATTTCTTGTGTGCGTCCAGTCCCGGGCCAGATGACACAGTAGACGATGCCTTGAGGAAATGTAATATCCAGGAGGGTAGGTGACCCATTTGTATACTTTGGAGATCACTGACTATGTACATGTAAAGATTTTCTGTATTTGGTGCATTTCTTTGGTACATTTAACTCTTTGCTGTCTGCTTACGTGTTTTCTTCAACAGATCGTTGCTCCCCATCTGAGAGGGAGCTGAGAGTTGACCTAGGGCTGCGGCTCCTGTTGCCATGTGTCCAGCTGTCTCCCAGGCCCTGTTCCTGGGATTATCCTCCCCACAGACACACCAGACAGCACCACTCTGACCTGGAGGTGACGGTGCATATGGAGAACCTGGGAAAATACACCTGCACATGCCAGGTACACAAGCAAAACAGGCAGAAACCAATGTGAGCCAGATAAAACAGACACTTGCTAGTGAATATCTCTCAACGGAGTGGAGTCACCCTCAGACAAACACATAATGAGAAATGTAAACATGCCGAGCTTAGTGCACCCCCTTAATTCACCCTCAGCTCCTCCCAGCAAAACAAACGGCTCCTGCCTTATCTGGAGTGACCTTGACCTAGCTTTCATTCTCTCTGCCACTGCATAAACCATGAACTTTATTATTTTTATTGCTCACGTTAGATAAGATATGGCTGAATTCAACTATAACTTGTGCTTTTGACTGAAGAATATAACAGGAAGTTAACACTAGAACAAGGGGAACTCAAATAGTTCAAATAAATCTGTGTTATTCTCTGTTCCAGGAGGTGAAACCAGGTACCAGGGATCCCATTGCTTGCAGCAGAGTAGCCTATCATCTGACACTGAAAGATCCCACAGCAGGAGGAGCAGTGGCGATGTCTGGAAGCCGCCATGTTCTAGCATTGTACATCTTTTTGTTCTGTCTGGGTGCAGTATTCGGTGCACTGCTCTTGTACTTCATGACCCGGCGGCGCAACAGTGGCCACAAGGGCCGCCACCTGCCAGATAACTCACTGTCGTCAGAGAAGGGTCGGGACTTGCTGGGCTCCTCAGCCACTCCACAGTCCCCCAGCAGTGCCAGCTTAATGTCTGAGGGATTCCGGCAAGAAAAACGAAACGGGACAGCCACCACAAATACAACAACAACCCTGCTCAGTAACCAGGGTAATGGTAATCACCTAGGTAACAGTTTCAGCAGCAGCCTGATCCACTGCATTCCAAGCAACGGCAATGGGAATGCCATATATGGCAACTGCAACATCAATACCAGTGAACTGAAGATTGGCTCTAAATTTTTTGCTGCAGACAGCCGGGGTGAAAGGACGGAGAGGGAGCTTGGAGAGGGGGATGAGGGGACTGAAGGGCTAAGGGACGGGTTAGGGGAAGGGACAAAACGACCAGAGGATGAGCTTGCAACCCTTCCTGCAGTTAAATCAGCAGCACCACTTGCTCGGTGTGAAGAAAGTTCAATATGAAAAAGGGGTTGGTTAAAC
Organism: Microctenopoma stevenorrisi; assembly: GCA_032270685.1. Taxonomy (NCBI): domain Eukaryota; kingdom Metazoa; phylum Chordata; class Actinopteri; order Anabantiformes; family Anabantidae; genus Microctenopoma; species Microctenopoma stevenorrisi. The sequence continues at coordinate 10,906,999 of JAUMTR010000010.1, forward strand.
TATTGACAGCACCATATGGCATTCTCCAAATAAACAGAAGACTGCTGGGAAAATGCAAAATGGCCATTGCCAAATGCCTTTGAAGGAGAGCTGTGGCATGAGGAGAGGCTACAGAGCTATTAGAGAAATCTATAGGTTTATGTCTAAGCATGTGAGACGTATGGAGCGAACTGTATGACATGAAACAATGTTTGGACAGACTATTTATTGTGAGTCACTCAGGATGAGAGCCACAGCAAAACAAATGTGTCGGATGTAAATAAAAGTGTAAATATAAGCAGCCTGACGTTTACTGTGGATATGAGTAAAGTGAGTGTGATATGGTGTAATTCAAATGTTAGAAAGAGTCAAAGATGAAATGTCTACGTGTGCAGACATGGAAAAGCCATACCGTTGTTCTCCTTAACTTCTGTTGTTGTTTGTTCTCTCTAATGGCACTGCAAAAGAAACGTGCTGCACCTCTGTCTGTCGACCTCTAGTTAGTGTTTCTCTCTCACACATCTCCAATCCCAGACCTGCACGGGTCCAAAAGCACCAAAGGACTGCTGAGCCATAAACTGCCCAGTCACACTGCACTGCACTGTTTCTGGACTTCAGAGAGATGCCTCGGTGCAGAAGGCCGACAGTGATCATGACGTGGCTCTCCCTGCCCTCACTGCAGCAGAGCTCCAGAGGATGATAGGCTCAAAGTCACCTTCAGATCACTGTCAGTGTGGAAAAATGAAAATGCAAGAAACCAACACTGTTCACTATCACTGTTACTGAGACAGAAGGTGGAGAGTATTGAAAGGGGGTGAAATGAATCCCATCATTACAGAATGGACCTTGACAGACACAAAACCCCCGTCACCTTGTTTTGTGAGTGTTGATTTTAACATAAAATGTATTGATTTTGTCATTGTTTTGTAATAAAGCCTGAAAAAAGTTGCAAAAAAGTTGTTAAGCAGGTATCACTATTTGGGATGGACCGAATCTGTGGTGTCTATGTCAGTGAGTGTGTCTACCTTTTAAAAAGGAAATGTGTGGATTGTACTCCTCCATCGTGCCAACATGCACTTGTAGCTCTGAACTGACGGAGAAATTATAAACTTTCTTTTCACAAATAAACCAGAGGACGAGAGCAACTCTCATAAACAGTCGGTTAGGCTCATCTTATCTTACTGCAAACAGGGAAGACCTGTTACAGACCTGTCAACATTCACCCACTCATCTACAACTCCAAAGATCACAATGAACATATATTCCCGTGTCCCCATTTCTAGGCTGCATTGACCTTATCTGTATAGAATTTTATAAATTTTCAGTCCACTGCTCTGGCAGTTCTGTGGCGCCACCATGCTCTTATTCATCATTATGAAATAACAATAAACAAGACACAGTGAACCTAACCAGGTAAGGTGAGCCTAGGTGAGGTGGCCCTGACTTAGGCGGGTGAAACTATGAACGAATATGTCTGTACTTTCCTTCACATTTTTATTACCAATATTGCCTTTTACATAGCAAAACATTCAGTTATCGTAACAACAACATATGTGTATATACAAATAATACTCTCTATTTTTTTCTCTACTCTATTCTAATATTTAAAAAAATACCTATCCCCTGCCTGCTTAGTGAAAGACATTTACTACACAACTGGAAAGTCTTACTCTTAATATATTTTTCTTCACGTTATAACAGATAGCCTGCTAACATCTCTGTGTCTCTGCCAGGCCATCTGATGATGCTGGACCAAATAAGGCCTAGACACTTCCTCTCTCCAACATTCATTCAGCTCTACGACATTAGTAGGCAAATACAAAAACACAGACGCATTATCTAAACACAATGTACTGTATAGGATGGCTGTGCCTGAAGGTGGTGGAGGAGGTAAACATAGAGTCTGTGCTTTAAATTCCTGCACCTCCTGTCTTAAGTCATATGTTGGGTTTTTGAGCAGCAGTGTAAATGCGCTACAAAAGTGCAGACAGTTTAGTGTTCATTTAGTGTTCCTATGTGGCAGAAACCCAGAAGCTGCTTTCAGCTCATTGTCTAAATCATGACTTCATTTCAACCACCAAGCAATTCCGCTGGCTTTCTGTAGCCAAAGAGCCTGAAGTCCCGCTCATAGAGCGCGTACAGCTTCCTCTTATCCTCCAGGGGCACATTTCTAAACCAGTCCAACACAGAGCCAGTGGACGTCATGTTTTCATAGGCGGGAGGGAACTTAATGTCATTCTCCAGTTTTACGATCTCCAGCAGCTGCTCAGCGTCCTCCTGAAGAGTCTCCTGCTGACCAATGAAATCGTACCTGGGAAGAAAGACATTTCGTTGGCCATGCGGTTGCTTGTCTTCACATGTCTTGCAAACATAGACTTACTGTATGAGGCAGGGGCGGCACATGCGGAACATCTGCTTCCAGTGTTGTTCAAAGGGCTGTTTCGCTGTCTGCGGGTCCAGAAGGTACTGTATGAAGTGGTGGAACGAGGGGCGCACACCTGCTGCAAAGGCCTCATCCACTGTCTGTGGAGGATGAGGCAGGTTGCCATACACGCGCAGAATATTCCGGGCAAACGTTTCATAGTAGTATTTATTGTAGCTCTGGAACTTGTCTCGGTAGGCAGAGATGAGACGGACAAATGGGTCCCGCACAAACATGAACTTAGTGTAGCTCTTCATCTTTGCCTGTTGTGAAAAAACACAAGTACACGTCAAACCTCCGTCACAACAGAGCTGATTTAACTGAATCACTGCCACGTGTACTACCTCAGTCCACAAAGGCGCTGCTTGTTTAGGCAAACAACTTCTGACACAGTACACACTCACCCGGATCTCTGCTCTCGGAAAGCTGCTCAGGAGAGTGAGCTTCTTTGTGTGGTGGATGTAGTCAGAAGATATAGCGAGGAGGTCAAGATCTAGCCTGTTCTGGTTGAGCACAAGCATAATTCTTTTCCAGTTGGTACAAGCCACCTGTCAATAAAGACAAGACATGGCATTAGCTAACTTCAAATGTCCACATCGTAGTGTGTTGTGTCCGTGTCTGCATCACCTTGGGAATGTAGCAGTAGATGATGCCATAAGTGTCGTCCACTAGGAAGTTGTCTAGCTCCTTTGGACTCATGTCGTCTAAACTGTTCTTCCCCTCTGAAAATGCCTCTTTGTCACTGGCACACATTTCCTTTACCTGCTGCTTTCTCTGTTCTTGCACGTGACGCCTTCTCTCTGCTTTGAAAAGAAACATAAGATATAAATACTTAGCGGTGTGTTTTCTCTTAAACACATTACACGTAGAGATGAAGGCAGAAGGCTAAACGTTCCTTTTTTCATGCCTACGCTTAGCTAAAGACGTTGATTGCATTGAGTTAAATGCCCACAATAATCCAACAGTAATTATAGTTAAGCTTAACCATCAACATATCCATTTACTAATCTAGTTCCCAGGTCATTTTACAGACAGTGGAGCACAAACAAGAAAATCCGAAAAACGCTGTGTTCCTATCCAGGAGGACGGAGACATGATCGCACACTCTGCACCTCTCTTTTCTGCTGACATGTCCCATTGGCCCAACACGATGAGAACTGTGGAGATGAGAAATGTGGATCCCAGGAATCCAAGAGAGTACAGGGCTCCTCTGTATGTTGCCATGTGCTTCTACAGTGTGCTCCCAACAATCAGCACTGTAAAGAAGGTAAAGTTAAAAAATCTGCATCATTCAGTTTTCTTGGTAAATACTCTTCTGTTAAATATTTAAATGTTAAAGCTGTGAACTCAACCTTTAAATAACAGTTAAATGCATCTGTTTAAATGGTCTAGTTCAGTATTTAACAAAATCTCCACCTACAAAAAAACACCAGCAGTTATCTTAGTGTTCCTGCGCTATACTCACCCTGCTAGAAGAGTTATCTTACAGAAGAAAAGAAGACAAATCACAGGTCAGCATGACTCGACTCTGTTTCCAACCTGCTACGTTCCTGACAGGAAGAGCAGCATTCAATATTGACTGAGCGCAGTGTGTGTGTGTGTTACAAACCGGAGGCTGACAGGTTAGACAGCTTCTAGTGCACGTCACTGGAGACCGTTTAGGTGTGTTCACCTGTTATTGGACTACAACGATTATTAAAGCAGCCAAAGCAAACTTTACTTTACTTTAATTGGCAGACACTTTTATCCAAAGCGACGTACAAGGAGAAGACACAAGCAATTACCAAAGTTATAGTAGTAAAGGTGCAGGGCCGTCCACTCATCCACATTCTCAAACCAAGCAGTACAGTGGATTATTGCTTGTGAGTATTCGCCAAGTACACCTGGGAAGTGGACGGTATTTGATGCAGGACCTAAATGCACGTACACAAACATACTGGTGGTGCTCTGCACAGCTCAGGCCACTCCTTCAGAGGCACTCTGACACCTGCTGGATTTAGGACAGACATGCAGTGCAAGGCCAAGTTTACACTCACAGACAGACAACACATAATGAAAAGGCCGTTTAGTGAACCCGTGATGAAGCTGTAATATTCAGGCGATGAGATGATACTCTCAAAGGCCCTGTCTCATCGAAGGATTCTGCATGACTTACAATTTGGGGAAGAAGCATGAATAACAGGGAACATCAACATATTTATCAGTCTTTTGCAAATCATGCAGTTATAGACATTTTTCTTTTAATGTATTCATGTGTCCTTCTTCGCACTTTACACACCATGGAGCTATCCTTGTTTTAATTCAACGGAGCAAATATTTTTAAGATATGGCCTTGACCATGGAGAGGCAGGCGTGTGAGACACAGATGGGGTGTTGAACATAGTTTGGTGGGAAAGAGAGTGATCCTGATAAACAGCTGTGTAACAGATACTTTGCTGATTATAGCTGGACCTTCTCATGATGTCGTTGTGCTGTTTATCTTCTTTGTGCTTTCCTGTTTACTTTCTTTGATCATTTATTCTTCCATGAAAGCCCATCCTGATCTAATTGTTCTTAGAGGTAACCAGTGTTCCTGAATGAATGTGATTGATAAGGGGATCGTGCATTGTATTAAACCCACAGGGAAGTAATATTATCTCATTTCACCGTTTCACTCTAAGCACTCAAACATGTTTGGGATATAAAAAGAGAGACACTTTCTGTATGTATTTTGAGCCTCTTTTGCCGACTGACTGTCATTCTGTATTTGAACTGCTCATTTCTTGCTAGAAAATAAAACCCAGAATAGACGAGTTTTCTGTTTCAGTGGTCTTATGTCAGAATATGTCCACAAAACTGTCTCTTAAAATCAGTAAAAACGTGATAAATAAATAGTAGTTTTGCTTTGTCTCTGCTGCCTCCAAAGAAAAGATTTATTTGAACGTAGAACTTAAACTTCACTGTTGTGGTTTTAGGAATCTAGATTACGTTGGGCCTGGGGAATTTCCAAACCTCTGGTGATTTCCCTTAGTTTCAACTCTGTTCTATGGTTTCTCCTGGTTTCTACGCCATAGTCATATATTTTGCATACAGTAAACTCCCACCAACTACAATGTATCCACATGCTAGTAAGATCAACAGACAAGGGGGCTTAGATCCCATGTTTGAAGAAAGGAAGGAATCAGCGTGTAAAGTGAGTGTTGACGGTGATTTTCTCTAAATGTCAGAGAAATTACTATGTGATAGAAATTGCTAGAGTTGTAGAGACCTTACTTTTAGAGGAATGTAGTGAGTGAAACTTGTGTTAACTCCTTTGTGGGACCTAGTGTTGACATTTGTAATCATGAGTGAGTGTCTTCTCCTTCAGGGACCTACATATATCATTTATCACAGAAAACTATACCTTTCCTTATTTGTCTCTCCTTCAACCATAGAGCTATAGCTGCTGTTTACATCTGACCATCTTGCTACAGATGCTAGAGAGATTACCATGTTAGTGCATGAGGGGGACAGATGAAACTTTCAGTATCCAGCTTTCTTATCCATTTCTGACTATAAATATGTGTGTGCTCAAACTGCCTGCGAGGAGACCTTGAGACTGTAAGCTTGTGTGCTCCCTTGCCGGCAAGATTAAATTAAACACCTTTGGACTCCAGTGCATTTATTTACCTACTGAGAATTATCCTAACACTAAACCTGAACAGGCTTTATTCAGTTTATTACGTCATGTACAGCAGTTCTACTCTTACTGTATCGGCCTCATTTTCTTTCAATGGCTTCCACAGCAGATTGTTAGAGATACTGCTAGAAGAATATATAAAACGTATGTTAACCTTTAGAAGAATGTAGTGGAACTTATGTTAACCCCCTTTTGGTGACCTAGTGTTAACCTTTGAATTATGCGTGCTCTTTCCTTAGGAGCCTATGTTGACCAGTTGTCATATAGAGTTACAACTTTTCATGTACATCCTCCCCTCCACCATTGAGTTACAGCTTTTGCTCGTCAAACTGTTGACCTTTAATAACTATGTGTGTGTCCAGGCTGCCTGCAAGCAGACACTGACAGACCTTGATGCTAAAAGCTCCCTTGACGAGAAGTATAAAACAAACACCTTTGGACTTAGATGATGATCTCCAGTGCAATTATTTAAGCATAGATGATTTTCTTAACAAAGATTAGTTTTTACAATGTCTAATATTTGTGTTCTTTACATTTCTATTTTTTTAAATGACCATGAGTTTATGTTTTTTGACAGCCTACATATTGGGGTTGTGTTCAATAAAACATGCAGCAAATATATCTATTTATTAATTTAATCATTTTAAATGTAATGTCTAAGAATATATGTATATATGTATGTATAATATATATATACTTGGTGGCCATCAAACTCTTTAATTCCTCCCCTGCTTCCCTCAGTAAGGGGAGAGGATTTCAACAACCATAGTGATGGATGTTATCATGTTGTTGTTTATGTTTATTGTGCTTTTTTAGTTGTTATTTCTATATTATTTATTGTTG
>JAUMTR010000010.1:10914000-10937065 GCA_032270685.1 Microctenopoma stevenorrisi
CCTCTTTGTAATTGTAAATGTCGCTCATTGTCCCTCATTCTCCTCTTTGTAATTGTAAATGTCGCTCATTGTCCCTCATTCTCCTCTTTGTAATTAGTATATGTAACTTAAGCCTTAAAATGCAAGGAAAAATTGTTCATTGTATCTGTGGAGTCCAGAAAGGCTGCAGCTCCTTTGCTGCTCACTTCATGTACTTCCAACATGACCTTTTGGCAGTCAAAAGACATGATAACTTCCACAGCTCTCAAGGTTGGACACCTTTATCTATGAATAGAAAAATAGATATACAAATAATTAATAAAGTCACAACAGAACAGATAAATAACAAACTCAAACAGAGGAACATTGAGATTACCACCTAATTCTTGGCTCCTAATGACATCTTGACCAATAAAAAAGAAAACATTACGGCTATGTCTGAAATCACTCCCTTTTCACTATATAGGGTGTTTCTTTGTGTGTTGCAGTGTCTGAATGTCTGCTAATTTAATGTGTCATAACCTATGTAGTGTACTGACAGGATCTAAAAGTAGCACACATTACACATCCACTCCTTCCTCTGTACCAAAATGAACTGGTCCATGTTTTAAAATATAACAGTTACTGTGATTATTTAGCACAGCTAACTACAGCCAACTATTATCATGTTTTTAACTGCATGTACATTTAGTGGTCAGTATTTTGAGAATAAGTAATTAATTATTGAGAAGTGCATGAATGAAGAAAGAGTGATTTTGATCATGTTCACTGTTACATGAAGCAAAATGATGATTACTAACCAGTAACTAAAGTTTGAATGTCTTCTGAGTATACTAGTGTTATTTAAGGATGAATAAAATAAATTTCTTTCGAACTCCCTCATCTCAGGACTAAGGCTCTGTATTTTTGTTAAATAAAATACATTTACTTTAGAATTGATACCATATTCAATAACACTGTGAGGTGTTATTGTGGTGAATTTTTATCCAGAAACAGGCATAACCCTACAGGAAACCTGAGAGAAGTTGTTGAATGTTGCCTTAGCTGTTGTCAAGGGAATTTAAACTTGGAAGTAGGTGGAGGGTAAGACACAAAGACAGCCTCAAAAGAAACAGTACAAAAAAGTGTGCTCACAGCATTTCCTCTGAATAATAATATTTTATTATAGTCTAATCTGTTTAAACAACGTAATCTACATCTAGTGTAGATATTTAATAATAATAATATTTAAATGTAGAAATACAAGCAACAAAACATATTTCAAGCAGATCATAAGTGTGACATAGCAGAAAAAGGACTTGTAATTGTATTCTGCAAAAATACAGTTAGGCAGAGTATTCTCCTTTATCTTTGCACTTCGGTGCTGCTTCACTTTTACTTCCTTAATAATAACATGTACAGTAAAACTGCAGCCCTCCGGAAGGTGCTTTAGGTCAGTCAGGTCTCACATTACCAGACTCACCAACAGCTTTTTCCACTGGGTCATCAGAACATCCAACAACCTCTAAACAGAACACACAAGGAATAAAGTTCCAAGTCTAAATATTATTTAATATGTAAATTACAGACCATCTGTGTATATTTTGTAAATATGATTTCTTCCTTGTTTTTAAATACCTTATTTATATGTTGTTGTTCATGTGTACAGTGATGGACTGACGATCTGTCATTGTTGTACCCCACCTCTCGCCCAAAGACAGCTGGGATAGGCTCCAGCACCCACAGTGACCCGACTGCTGATAAGCGGAAGATAATGGATGAATGTTCATGTGGACTGCAATGTAGCTGGGTAAGGCACCCACAGTTTTGTTGTACTCTCTGTCCAATAAAAATAAAGTCTATTCTATTCTATTAAACTGTGTTCAAAATCTGAATAAGCTTATCTCATTTTTATCACAGTCCAGCATATTATGATTAAAATGTGAAGCTCAGGTGTTTGGATTCTTTGTTTAATTGTCAAAAGAAAAACTAGATTTGCAAATGTGTTAATGAGGATGAAAATGCATTTATTCTTTTTTAGACCATAGAGATACACAATGAGTTCTGATATGAAAACTGAATGCAATATACTTTATGTTTACAAAAGGCTTTGGAGACTCAATTGATAAATATTATATATTGTATATATTATTTGAACTAACTATGCTTGAATCATAACTCTTCCATTACAAAATTATGCTTAAATATTTTAAAGAAATTATTTCAAGGTGAGAAAAGAATTTAATCTCCCAGACAAAAAAATATATGATATACACATTTTTAATGAGTATTTGGTGTATAATATTGAAAATGATACATGGATGATGATTTACCATCAGGTATTCTGTTGTTCCATGAAAACTGGAGGTGAAAAAAACTTAAAGTAAAAGATACTATCACAGTACTATACTATCTGTCTATCACAGAGTAGGTCATTATTTTGAAAAATATTGATTTATAAAAAAGCTTGAACTAATGCTAAGTGCCAAAATTGCATTTCCTGTTGCATATAGGTTTAAAGTCCATTTGATGAACTTAAACCTGACACACAAAGTATGTCATCTCCTCTAGTTTATGTTCACTGTTCTCTACTTTTGCATCAAAAGCTCCCTTTTCTTCTTCACATAATTATTTAGAATCTCCATGGTGCTTTTTACGACATGCATTAAATCCTGACTTAGTGGAAAATCAGATAATGCTGTCTCCATCAAGAGAATTGTAAGGTTAAGTTTTGCCATTTGATTATCTAAAAACTCTAGAGTCGCTGGAATGGCAGATTTGGGGAAACTCAGTCTCTTCACTTCTCTTTCTGCCTCCCAAAGGTCGTCCTTGATTTTTTTCTGCAATGTTAAACCATAAGCATGTGAAAATAACACTATATAAACATTACTTCAGTAATTCTACAATTACTAGTTTTTTTATTTACCAGTTGGTCCTTGTCTCTCAGTGAACTTGTGAGGCAAAACAGACCCAGCAGAGTGACAATAAAGAACAGGTCTTTGGATGCTGGCCACTCCCCTCCTCCTGGAAAAAGCTGCAGCTGCCATAACTGTTGAAATGAAAACACAGTTTTAGCATTAAAAAAAAAAGAAAAGTGTACTAAATAGCCAAAGACTCAAATTGAAAAACTCAAACTGTAGTAGTAATGGTAGTGTTAGTAATAATTGTATTATTAATATTATGTATTATATTTATTAGAATATATTTAACTTCCTTTTATATATACAATTAATTGATATTGAACAACTGCAACAAAACCAAACTATAAGAACAGTTAGTTAACAGTATATTAAAAAATTACACTAAATAAATATTTCACTACTGAAAAAGAAACAATATAATATTTGATTGTAAAATGTTGATAATCTTACCTGCTATGTAAAAAGACACTCAGGTATTGTTTGAACCAACACATGACACAGTGCTTTATATACAGTTCTCCTGGTGTTACCACCTCCACTGCACTGTTTTTTTCTGTGCCTGTAGTTTGTAAGAATAGGAATACGTGCTGAACAGGTTACATGTTATCTCTCCTCCTTTGATGCGTCACTTCTTTTTACTCACTTTCATTTTCACAGAAAAATGTTTGGCTGTTTCAGTTACGGGAATATGCCACCATCAATACCTGCTGGGAAATTAAACATCATGTAAACTCACAACATGTACATTTATTTAATCCACAGATTTATCACAAACTTTAAATGTGAACAAGTCTCTGCAGTTAAATTAATCCATGTTGAAATTCGAAAACTATTGTCAGCACAGAAGCAAGTTTGTATCATAATTTTGGTAGTAAAATAATACTTAAATTATATAAAAACTAAAAATATGTGTCTAAAATGTAACTTTATTGGTTTAATGCACAATAGTGACACACTACCGTTACTGTAAAAATGCAGGGACTTTAACTGCGTGAAAGTAATATTCAATAAAATTAAATTAAAAACATTTTATATTTTTCTTAAACTGATAGTGTTTTACACACTTGCTTTCGCTAGCATGGTTAAATATCAGTCATTCCTTCAAAGTGGGACAAAGCATTTCCTAATTCTGAAAAAAATCCCAACAAAAACAAAACATTTTATACTTTTAAAAAACTGAATATATACTTTTGACAAGATTCTATCAGGTTGTATCCCAGTTGTATAATAGTAAATTAAATTTTTTTTTTCATTTGCGATCAAATCACTGCAAGTACAAAAAGAGTGTTTTCATGCGTTGCTGGAAAAGTGACCATAAAATAGACTTATTTAGTCTTACTGAAACCTGCAATTAAATTTAAAAGAAAACCAAAGTTATTTGCCATGACATTAACGTTTATCTATAGAAAAATGCCATGTTGTGTTTATTTCATGATAAACAATTTCGTGTTCCTGGTCAAAAAAAACGCAAGCTTACAGCATCAGGGTCTGTCAGTGTCTGCCCGCAGGCAACTTGGTCACACACACACACACACACACACACACACACACACAAACACACACATTTGTAGTCAAAACAAGATACTGCCTCTGAGACTGGCTTTGTTTCTTTAGGAGAGACAGTCAATTGTTAGTTGGATGTTTCCAGATAGTGTATTTATGGATATTTTGTTTACTCCATATACATATAGGGTCCATAGAGGTCCAGCATTGCCTTCCCGCTTAAACCTCTTGCCACTATTTTGCCCCACTCCACCACTCTTTATATTATTTCTCCATAATAGTATCAGTTTAAATACCAAATCACAATAATAAGTTATTCTCTGTAGACCTCTTCAGTTTCATAATCACAACTTATGAATCACAACAATAACTTACTGTAATTAGTTTTTCAGTTTCATTTTTTATAACTCGTTTTGTGGTACGATTCAATTCCCATAAAATGAAACCTAGAATGAATCATTTTCTTGTAACTAACACAAAAGAACCATCATATGGAACACAATGTTTTCAGCACACACCCTCCTACAAGCTACGTGCCAAGAAAAACTCTCACAGACACACAGGTAGGGTGTGCCATGTGAAACTAGGAGTATATAAAGCATTTAGTTTTTTCTGTTTTACCTGTACAAGAGATCATCAAGGAGCTGGTAAGCTCACAAATGTTGTTCCATAAAAAGTTGTACTGCAGACACATTTTAATCCATCTTTACTAATGTAATCAGTAGATGAAGTGTCTTAATTTATTATGTATTTATGTTTTAATAATTAAGATTTTGTGCAGCTCAAAGATTGATTTAATTACAGTAGTGATGGCAGCAGTTTTGTCCAGGAGAGGAGTGACTGGTGTCAGAAACACCAAAGGTCTGTTCTTCATCTTCACTCTGCTGTGTCTGGTTTCCTTCACAAGTTCACTGAAAGAACTGGTAAGTTCTCTTTGAAACATATTTAAAAAAAACCTCACACAGTTTTAATTTAAAACCATTTAGATAATTAGAAGGAATTATACTTTCATTTTCCTGTAGTTGTTGTGTATCATGTAACATGTCCCAAATGAAAATATACACGATGTGTATGTCTTCTGTAGGACAAGCTCAGGGAAGATTTGCAGAGAATACAACATGAAGCTGAGATAAACAAGGTAAGAGAGTGACAGACACTGTAAAGGTAAAGAAGAAAATGTTTTGAAATTCATGCATCCTGTAATAGATAAAACATAACTTGATTGAGCAAATAATTTCTATAATAAAAATGAAATGTGTTTTATTTTCCTCTCAGGCACACCAAAAGTTAGACAGTGAGTTTATTCCACAGATCATGGATAATGCTGTGCGCCTGTGTAATCCTTTGATTGAACAATTGAAGGAACTCATGCCTGACTTTCCCCCACTGCTGGAATTCATGGAGTGTTTTAAGTCCTTCTTAGAGGCCAGCAAGCCCTACATACACAGGGAGGTAAAGAAAAGAACTGCAGACATGGACAACTATGAGCAGAAACTGAAAGACCTGGAGAGGCTGCTTAGAAATCTTGAGGAGAGTCGAGCCGAACTGTGACCTCGCTGACATATCCCTGTGTGTGTTTTTTTATTTTATATAATGTTGGTGGTTGTTACATTTTGCTGTTACTGTGTCTCTTTATTATGGAATATGATTGTCTATTCTAAAGTGTAAATGTTGTTCCCCCATTTATCTAAAAGCACAAATGTAATTTTTGACCAGCAAAGAACTTAGAGTGTGATTTCAGTGAAAAATATTTGTGTGACCATGTGTTCAGTTATAATTAATTATACAATATAAAATCCAAACATTAATAAAAATCTCTTGAATAAAAAGTATATTTGCATTTTGATATTTTTTTATCATTCACTGACATTTTCGATTGTTCATCTCAGTTTTTTAATGATGTCAGTTGTTTACAGTGTTTTTCTTGACAATGACAACTTCAGTATGTTGTTGGTGTTGGCATGGCGAAGAGGGTTTTTTCTTATTCTAGCATAACAATATAGTAATTGTGCAAATTTACTTGTCAGTGGGTAAGCTGCCTTGCCCACTATCCTCAGGTCTATTTTGTAAAGTGATGTTTTGGGGTTTATTCAAACTAGTATAGACTAAGTTGCCCGCATAAGGCTTCTGTTAGTTATGCAAACCGCAATAGATCAGCTGCTGCACACCGACACAGAGAGAAGGGCAACAGTTTTCTTTTTCATTTTCTCACTCCTATGAGGCTTAGATTTACAGGCCAGGTTTTTCATTATCTCCACTGTTTGTGGCTGCCTCTTCACTTTCATTTTTACTAATTAACATTTGGCTCTTTTTATTTAAACTTACACAACTGTCTCCATGAAGCGTTTAGTTTTCCATGTTCACCATGTTATGTTATTATTAAAATTCTATATTAGTTATGTTATATCCACTGCAGAAACAATGTCACATCTGAATAAGTTACAGCTGTCTTCAATCAGTAAATGTTTTTTATTTTCAGATAAAACCATTTTAAGCACTGCAGCTTGTTTTTGTTGTGTTCAAAGGAAATTCACATCTACTGACAACAGGGGTCAGTATTTGATTATATTAAATGTTATAGCTGATGGCACCAACACACGCTTCTACTGATGTATGCTGGGTTTTATCTGTTTGATTTTATGTTTTTATTTATCAAAAACCTCTAACTACAGTATCTATGGCCAGAGGGTTATGTGTATGGGTAATATACAATACAACACTTCACACACTTTTACAAGTTGGACACATTCAGTTTACATGATGTTACAAGAGTTACAAGATGTTGCACATCCACTGTCACGTTTTATGCTGTATCAGTGCATATAGCATGAAATCAGTAGGCCTGTTTTAACATTGTGTGGTGTGTACTCACAGCAGTGTGTGCTAATTAACCTGTACAATACACGCCAGAGAGAGAGGAAGTGCCCGAACATTATGCTCAAATAAGAACTTGCTCATAGAGTATAAAGTACAAGCTCCAAAAAGTACTTTACAACAGATTTACACAGATAATATAATAAAATATAATTATTATACATAATGCAAAGAGTTTTGTTCTACAGAGACTTATATCTGTAAAACTATTAGTGGTGTAATAAAACATTTTTCTACAAAATGTGGAGGAGTAACAAAATGTAAATGCTCCAGTAATGTACAAGTGTCGACATTTTACTCAACTACAGTACTGTAGTTGTACTGTACTGTGGAGTATTTGGATGACAGGATCCTTGTACATGAACCTGCTCCTTCACGTATTTTAAATAAATCAAAGGAATCCATGTTTACAATTTTTTAATTTTCATTTCTCCAAGGGAATCAATAAAGTATTCAATATTAATTATTATAAAATGTCAAACTATCACTTTCTTTAATGAATAACAGGACCACAGTATGAAACACCCCTTCCCCAGTGTCATCAAGTAAGTATGTGAACACACACAGAGGCTGAGGCCGTTCATTCCCTGACAATCAATCCAGTAAATTGACAGCCCTGTGGTGATGCTGCACCGGGGTCCTGATTTCACAGGCAGCCTCCGTCACTACTGCGTCAGCACCGATGAGCTCAGCGTTACCGGTGGGGAGGGGCGAGACACAAAAAAAAGACAGAAGGGGAGAGGGAGAGAGAGAGAGAGAGAAAGGAGCCGGGGTGTTGCCGCCCCTGAGAAACACTCACGCATCACCGAGCAGCAGCATCAGCAGCAGCAGGGTGAGAACAGAGCAGCCCTCCATCCTCCGCTCTGGGAAAACGAGGCTGTTCCTTGAATTATTGAAGCCGTACAAACCCCTCTACATCATTTAACAGACTCACAGCCAAGCTACTGCGGAGGTTTCCTGCACCTTGACACCAGCCCCGCGACGCAGGAACACAGCTCTGTGTTTCAGCACCTCGGACAGAGATCATGGCTCCACTGGTGGAGGACGGAGCTCAGCTCGGTGAGTCCTCACTCTTCATTTTCCTCCTCTCGCTGGTGGCTGTTCTCTATTTCTTTTCTCTTTATCGAATTACTTTGATCGTTTAGTTATAAGATGTCATGTATGGCAGAGTTAAAATAAACAATAGGTTTGCTGAATGTGAAAGGGACTGAGTGCTGCTGGATTAAACGGTGTTTGGGAGACCTCCAGCCTCCATTTTGCTGCTTAAGAGCGACTGCTAATTATGATGGAAAGTGTCAGGATGTAGTTTCATCTCACTAACAATCACATGTTTACTTGACCATTTTCTTGGCAGTTTATTATGTCCCAGGTAAAGCCCAGGATAGCACCTGTTTGTTGTCTTTATTTCCTCTTGGTTCAGCAGCTTCCTCAGCGCCCTCCTGTAGACACATCCATCTGTCTGCTGTTGTTGCTTTGAAAACTGTTCCACCCAGGATACTAGACTGAAATACTGAGGAGAGAAAAAGGATGCTAGTAGGAAAATAGTAAAACTCACTTTGAAATGAGCTCATCATATGTTGGCATGATTTCTTGACATGCTATGAGATGACATAATATTATAAAACATCACCTGTTTTTAAAGTGAATAGTAAAATGCATCTTTATGTAAAATGCATCTTCATTTAATGTGTGTTAACATGACACTTCAGCATCAGAATCATTCAGACAACCAGGCGATTATATGAAAAAATAAGTGGTCATAAACGTTTAATCCGAGGCTGGAATAGAGCAGATTTGTCCAAATGAAAAAGACTGAAAAAAGAAGCGATTACCCTTCAACCCCACCCGTCTCTCTCTCTCTCTCTCTCTCTCTCTCTCTCTCTCTCTCTCTCTCTCTGTATGGGTGTTACGCCAAGTGCTTTTTTCACTGGGCCGCCCTCTTAACTGTACCAAATGGTCTGCGTTACATCCACTGAAAAAGACCCATTAGCTCTGACTGCATGAGAAGGCAGCATTAATGCTGCTGAGTGACACTTCAACGCCACAAAATTCAAAACTGAACTATTCAGTAAATATATACATTTCAGTCTCCATAGTAATGTTCTGCTGTTACTATAAGAGGAGAAGTGCCATTCAAAAGAACTAGATCTCTTTATGTAGTCTGACTTTTCACTCCCCTGCTGTAGGAGTAATGTAAATCAGTAGATTGCAGAGCTTATCCACATTTCTATATTTCACACATAACATGTCATTACATGAAACAAAACAAAACAGTCGTGGAAGAAGTACTGAGATCAGGAGCAGATCTAGAGGGGGCAGGGGGGGCTCCTCCAGCTGCCCCCTCAACTTCTATGTCCTTCAAATCTTTTTTCTCATTTATACTTAACATTGTCTTTATTTTCTTAGCAGAGATAATGATACAATAAAACGTTTTGAGGTGTATTTGTGGATATTTTCTTGGAGGTCCAGCATTGCCACCCTGCCTAAACCTCCTGCCACTCCTTTGCTCCCCATGTAAAATCTTCTAGGTTTGCCACTGACTGAGCTCATTAACTTTGGCAATGTAGACATGCTGTATTACAAATAGATGTCCTGCATTCATTTTGTTACTTCAGTAAAAATACACAACATCATCATCATGTTCATAACCTTAATGTTGTAACTGTTAATAAAAACTTTTAAATATATTTAATAAACTTTCAACTACTGTATGTACCGCTGCACACCTTAGTAAAAGTATAGTGTCGTCACTGAATTACAGTGAAGCTGAAGTACAATCAGAAATTTTTCAAAACTGTACTTAACTAAATGTACTTAGCTACTTTCCACCTCTGATGTACAGTATAATAATCTGTTATTGTACTTACTTAAAGCTGATCACTGTTCTTTAAAACAATCACAGTGTTGATAATTCCTTATCAAAATGTTCCCATGGGTCATCTTCCCTGACCAGTTTACACTAACTGATAACAATAACGTAACCAATTTTATATTAGTATCATGATGACAGACAAAGTGAAACTGACACTGGAGAACAATTATTTGTCTATTTGTGTTGCTGAGGTCTTGTTTTCTACGTTTCTATGTTCTGCTTTTTTGTTGTATTCTTTTTTAAATATATAAATCAGCTATGAATAGAACTCAACCACATAATGGTTTTATGTAGCTTTCCCAGCAGATCATTACTGGAGTGAGATCATAGTACTGACGACTCTTCTACAGGGTTGGACAGCTTGCGCTATTTTCCTTCCCGTCTGAGTCAAGACTGCAGCCTGCGTCAGTCAGTCATGCTCACAAAATGGACTCAGTTGCCTCAGTACCACAGTAAATCTGCTGAGGTTGTGTAACCTGAATGACCATTTTATGTGTGATTGAGTTACAGTTTAGTTAAAATTACTTAATTTCAGACACCCCCACTCACTTCCTTCCCCACCTCCACTCTCTGGTCTCCTCTCCACAGTTGCAGTGCCAGTAGGTGTAGCCGTGGTGAGTGTCTTCGGCCTTGTCTTCACTGTGTCAGCCTTTGCGTGGATCTGTTGCCAGCGTAAAAACACAAAGGCTCAGAAGACGCCGCCCTACAAGTTTGTGCACATGCTCAAAGGAGTCGACATCTACCCAGAGAGCCTCAATGGCAAGAAGAAGTTTGCTGCAGCTGCTTCCACAGCAGCGAATGACTCCAGTAAAACTGACATTAATGGAAACTGTCACACTACGTCACCAATGAGTCCAACTGGCACCGACAAACTGGCATCAAGTCCAAGTGGGTCCAGAGCTTCTCTGCATCTGGATCTGGAGAAACGGGATCTGAACGGCAACCTCACTACCAAGCCATTTCACCACCACCACCAGAAGGTGCGGAGCTCCCCAGACCTGGAGCTGCCATCTCCGCACGCAGGGTTCACCCAACCTGGGGTAATGGACCGCCATGACCTCCCATCACCTTCTAGCACCCTCTCAAGCCAGGCGCCAACGCCAGCTGTGGATAAGCCCCGCGGGGAAGATAGGGAGGGTGGACTGGGAACTCTTCACTTTTCTCTGGAATACCAAGCAGAGAGGAAGGCGTTCATTGTCCATATCAAGGTAATGCATCTGTTCAGGTGTTTACAGTTTTGTATTTTTAATGAAATTGTATTTCACACAGTCAGAGTGATTCATTTGTTGATTTTACTTTTGAATCCAGGAAGCCCATGGCCTGAACCCAACTGATGAGCAGTCACTGACCTCTGACCCCTACATCAAGCTGACCCTGCTGCCGGAGAAAAAGCACCGGGTAAAGACCAGAGTCCTGAGGAAGACTTTAGACCCAGCCTTTGATGAGACCTTCAGCTTCTATGGGATCCCACTAGCCCGAGTGTCAGAGTTGGCCCTTCACTTCATGGTGCTGAGCTTTGACAGGTTCTCCCGTGATGAGGTTATTGGGGAGACCCTCGTCCCCTTGTCCGAAATTGACTTGTCAGAGGGGCGTGTCCTGATGAGCCGGGAGATCATCAAGAGGAATGTCAAGGTAAAATCCCTCAGTGTTTGAGCCCTTAAAATTCATCTTTGCTGTTTTACTCATCTCCACTTGTTTTGTAGTGTCATCTTTCACAGTTTTCCTCCCATCATCCATCATTTTCAATTCTAAAATTGTTCCACTAATGACTCATCATTTTCCTCTTTAGAACATCAGTGGCTGCATTGCTAGTCCCTGACCGCAAAGCAACCAGCCAAATGAAAACCTAAGTGCTTCCACTGTTAAAATATTAATCAGTACATAATCATTCTGAAAGTCATTCACTTATTAAAATTGTATAATATTCAAATAGTCTCTAATCTAAATGCTAACGTATCATATTATACTTCTTGAAACCAAGGCAAACTGAAGGAATTCATTTTATTATAGAAAAGTGTTAATGCCACATACCATTTACATGGGAAGACGTGTGTGTGCAAGAAAAGTCAGTGGAGAAAGCAAATGGGTGAAGCATATCCCTCTGTGGAGACAGACTGGGTCTGTTGCACCATTATAGATTTCTTAATATGATACTGAGGCCTGGGGTTTGCTTCGGACACATGGAAGCCTTTGTTTGTTTCGTTGTTTTGGTTGTTCTTAGCTATTTTGTCAGTTTTTTTATTATTCTGGTGATCAATCATCTTTAGTGTCGGATTTTCATCATGTGCTGACAATATATAAAAAAAACAATATATGACAATATGTCCCTTATGCCCCTTACCATAGGCCTGTGGTCTAGTATTCAGCAGCTCTTTATGAAGTGGTACCAGATGGCTTGACCGTACATGAGTATTTGTCCATTTACAGGTGGAATGTAAATTATAGATTTATGGGCTGATATTATGTTCTGCAGATCTCTTGCTAAAATGGAAGCTCTGTGCCTTCTGGGTGGGAGCGGATACATTCATATGTATTTGTATCCTCCCAGGAGGAATGTGAGCCATCTGTAATGCCTTTAAAGTCCTCTGATCGGATAAAGTACTCCAGTGAATTTCTGGGAAATGCAGCTCGGATTCTGAGGAAATATAAAAGGTTTATCTCTCTCTGTGTTTTTATCATCAGGAGGATAATATTTCTTCAACTAAGTTCTGCTGGCTCTCTCTCCACATTGATTCTAGTCATATATTTTTTCTGTTACTTTTCTTATTTGGGTCTCAGGAGAGACAAATCTCATAACCCTCATCTGAAGGAGGGAGTCAGTACTGCCTGAGCCAGTTTAGTGCAGTAACTAATAAACAAGAGTTACAATTATGAGTCCGTGATATTGCTTTGTATAAGGAAATGATGTTGGAAGATGAAAAGAGAAAAAAAGCATGGCCTACTTTTTCAAATTTAATTCCCAGCTGCACTCAGACGTTTTTTTTTGTATAGCTAGAAAAGTGCAAGGAATTTGTCTGAATAGCATAATGTGTGACAGTTTCATTGTTCTCGCTGGTTAGAAGCAGCTGCTAATAGGGTGGTGGCTCTCTTTGTTTGAGTGGCAAGAGTTCTCTGTCTGTGTGAGCATATAGTAGTTCAGGAAATCAATCTTACATGTAATGTGAAAGAAAACGAAAAGGCTGAATACAATACCGTGCTAATGGTGTAGGCACCTGTTATTTCATAAGAACCATAACAAACCTGAATAGAAGCTTGGGGAGCAATATAAAAATATGTAGGTGGCATAATTACAATACCTAAATGCATTTGTAGAGACCTACGGATCAGCTACATCCCTTTACCATGGCAACCATGAGCAAGAGAGTGAAACCCTGTTAGGTGTGATCACACTATCCAAGGTGTCAAGTGTGTGTGTGTGTGTGTGTGTGCCACAGATTGAAGTTTGGTGCAAGCTCTAACTCAGAGCAGATAAGGAAGCTTTAATAACATGTGTGTGTGTGTGTGTGTGTTAGTTAAGACATGTGAACGCATGTCATAATGGTGATTACTGAGTTGCCAACCATTTAGTCATCAGCACTGATACCTTTTACACTAGAAGAAAAGGAAATATGTGTTTTAGTTCAAATATTTCATCAGAACATAGTGACAACGTGAGATAATATGATTATTCAGAGGTTTGTCATCCACACAGCCTGTGAAACTCTGTCTCCCTTCACACCTGCCATCATCAGCCTTTTGTCATCTTTTTCACTACTGCTCTGTCTCCCACTACATCTCACCTCTTTACCCCTCTCTTGTTTCTCTACAGAAGTCCTCAGGCCGAGGCGAGTTACTGCTCTCCCTCTGTTACCAGTCCACCACCAACACTCTGACCGTGGTGGTCCTCAAGGCTCGCCACCTGCCCAAGACTGAAAACAACGGACCTACAGGTACATCAGCCTGTTTTAACAGCAACACGTGGGCTCACTGCATATGCAGGCGAACAAATGTAGCACGTGTGCATGCACTTTCCTCACATAGAGAGATGAGACCGACACCGTTGCTTGCAATCTAAATGACTTTGGATGGTCTCATAGTAGCTGTAATGACACTGCCACAGCACCAGAGTAATCTGATCAGCATGTGATAGAGAGCACTTCAGTGACAACCACACACAGACACACATTTTGTTTACAAAGTAAGCCTCCTTTGTCCTCATCTCTAACATCCATCATTTCCGCTCCATTGATCGCTGTATTGATCTAGTGTAGGAATAATATGGCACTTTCCAACTCCTGCAGGATTGCCAGTTCTCCCTGCTTTAATTGCTTGTGTCCTTAGTTTCTTCATCTAGTCTTGTGCTTCTTCTTCTCTAGATCCATATGTGAAGGTTAACATGTACCATGGGAAGAAGCGAGTGTGCAAGAAGAAGACGCATGTGAAGAAATGCTCCCCCAACCCAGTCTTCAATGAGCTGTTTGTCTTTGATCTGCCCTCCGAAGAGGGTCTGAGGGACACCAGCGTGGAGCTGCTGCTGCTGGACTCAGACGCAGGCAACTCACGCAGTCCCAACACTGTCCTTGGGCGCCTTGTGCTGGGCACATCGGCAGCAGGCACCCCCGGTGAACACTGGAGGGAGATATGTGACCACCCGCGTCGGCAGATCGCCAAGTGGCATGCCCTGTCAGAGGATTAAAACGCTGGGGTGTTGGTGGATTCTGAAGTCCATCTCCAATCTGGTCCAACCATGACAGGGATGGAGTAAGGATGGGCAGGGTGTAATGTCCTGCTAGCCAATACCCATTGAACTTTCAGTTAGGGCGGGTGGGAAACAATGGGGATTTTTGTCGGGTGGGTTATTTGAAGTAATGTCATTCAATCAGCCATTCAATCACTTGTCTTTGAAGTGACTGGGGTTCAGTGGGAAGGGTGGGGCATGAAAATGGGAACCCCATAGCTTTAAACAATCCCAAAGACTGTCACAGAAAATCACCTGGTAACATGCAACACCATCTCCATGACAAAAACCAGTCGTCACGGTAACTGTGAGAAGTGCATAAATGTCTTAAGTGTCGCTCTTCTTTTCCTCCTCTGCTCCTTCTTCTTCTCTTTCTTCCGCTCTTCCTCCTATAAATAGTAAAAAACCCATCATAGAAAAACCAGAATGAACCACATCTGACAATGCTGTAAAAAATGTGGATTATTAAAGTTTATTTTATAATGACAATGTTCTCTTCATAAAGATGTAGGTTGTTTTTATTTCTTCGTTTTGGTTTTGTACTCTTTTGGTTGATTTGTTGGACATGTTTTGTACAGTAAGTATAAGTGGTATTTCATATATCATTACTTAAGGACAAGAAAGCCTAAATTAGGTGGTTTGAGTAAAGTGCGAAACAGACAGAGTGCACTGTGGATGCATGTGTGTGTTTCGATGTGAGAGTGCTGACTGGATTGTAAGAGTGTTTGTGTGTGTGTGTGTGTGTGTGTGCGTTAGCTGAGCAAGCCACATAATGTTTACTGTAGGTGTTTTGTCCTCCTTACTGTGAGCACAAAGACAGCTGAAATGTAAATGTATGTACCTTACTATAAAATATGGCAACTTCTGAGAAACACGATCAAGTTTGCAGTCTTTATTTCATGTCGCACTCACATCAATGGCATGTTTGGATTCACAAATACATGTGAATGTGAAATCTGTTGCAGCTCCATTCTGCAGATAGTTGTAAAATACTACAGTACATAAATGGTGCACATGTCCTCACCTCCAGCACTCTGGGAATGACATCATCAGACTGCTTTCCAAGTTTGATGATGTAATAGCTGCTGAGTGGCTAAGTGCTCAGGGATGAAGTCATCCTGTGTGAATTTAATATCAGCTAAGTGGCTGAGGGAAGCAGGGCAGCTGGCTCAGCACACTCTCTCCACCCTTTTCTCAATTTCTTCGTTGCTTTCTTCAAAATATAGATGAAACCAACCAAGTCTTTTTTAACTTTCTCTGACTTCTGCACCTACCCTCCTTATTTCCCTTCTTTCCTAACGCTCTAGTCTTACACTGAGTTACATCATGCGCGTGGTGGTGGAGCCTCGGGAGGAGCAGGATGTTCTGTCACACTGTCTTTCCTCAGTGGTTCTGAGCTGCAAGGTCGCTCTCTGAGACTGGTTTCTATTTTAGACCTCTGCTGTCATCCTCGAAGCAATAAAACATACCTGAGCATTATGCAGCATCCTCTCTAGTCCCCTATTTCCTCACCTTTTCCACTTGCCCTATTATCCCCTTGGAACATTTTCATAGAGTTTAAATTAAGCTGCAGTTTTCATGAAATCTTTCCCCAACTCTTTCTGTCATTCTGACAAATAGATTCAATGAACTGAAATTCATCATTTATCCAAACTAGCATTCTTTTTCTGTGGTCTTTGCAAGAAGCCAATCATTATTGTTAAATGCTCTTTCATTGCTGCAAGATGTAGGCGACAATAATATAAAAGGTGAAGGATGAAGGTGGGGGTTTGAAAACGAGAATGATAGTAAATAATGAAACATCTAATTTTTTTATAAGCTCTCTTGGATGTCATTCATTTTCATCTAGCCCAAAACAATGACTGTTCTAGACCAATCAGAGAAGCAGGCTTTAAATGTCATTCTCACTTTTCTTTCTGCTTTTTGCTTTGCCTTGAAGAGTCATGATTCCAATCTCAAGGCAGCTGCTCTCTCAACATGTAGCCCCACAACCTGCAAATTCACAAGTCCTTTGAATTTCATAGTAAATTAGGTCTATGATAGGTAAATGATACTAAATGTACAGGCTGCCTTTGCAGTGTGTGTGTGTGTGTGTGTGTGTGTCTGTGCGCATATCTGCATATGAACAAGAAAGAGATTTGCCCTAATTAGAGAAATTCTTAAAAACTACATGGACCAAATAATATATCTCTGGTCTTTTCAACACCTATCATCATCACCACGGTTCGGCAACCTTCCTCTTCCTCTAAATCATCCTCCTTCTATTCTGCTACAGTCTAATATTTTTTGCAGTAAAAAGACAAGTATCTTCACGTTTAATTACTCTGGATTTTAAAGAGTAGAGAGAAAAAATTGCAGCTGGACTCAGTGGCGCCAGATAATAATGTTGATGAAATATTTAAGTCATAAATTCAACACTTTATGGTCCTTAATAAATTATTGCTCAAAGATAAGGCGTGTAACTTTTTTGGGGCATTTTTTGGAATAATTCCCCAAAAATGTATGAAGACACACGTTTAGATTCTGTAGTATTTCATGCTGGTAAATATTCAATTATGCTAACCTAACTGACACTGTTTACTCATTTCGCCTAAGTTGTTAGCATATAGCTTAGTTATTTTAATGAAAATTTAAATGTATAACTAGTTAGCATTATTAATAATTGACATTTTCATATGTTGACGTAGTGTAATTCTGAGTCTAAACAGGCCACTAATCCTATGAATCTGCAACCTTATACTACTACTACTACTACGACCACCACCACCAAGAACAATAATAAACAATAATACGTTTATTTCTAAAACACAATTTCAGAAACAAAGGACTGTACACCAAATTGCTGTACAGTAAAAGTATAGCTAAAAACTCAACAATAAAAACACAGTTGGAGAGAGTTTCTCCTACTGCTTTATAATAATACATTAAAATGGTTAATAAGTTATGGAGCTCACAATATAAAAAATCAATACATAAAAAAAATTTAATTAAATTGAAAAATGTATAAAATAGAAAAAATATAAATATGGATAAATAAGCATTATTGCCCATTAGCATATGTAGCAACACAATTATATCTGTCAAAAATTAGGCATTTACTGTTATAAATTACACCTATACTGTAAATAAACTTTAAGTTTAAATTTTCTGGAATATATTATGATACAGAGCTTAAGATCAAAGTGCTAAATATGCACAATATTCCTCTGAAGCACAACTAGAGAAGATTAATCTTCAAAGGGGAGTGAGGGAATGTGGAGAGGAACATTTTTTAAGGTGAGACTGCAGGAGTGGAGGAGAAAGTGGAAAGATGGCTGGAGGCAGGAGGAGGTGAGACGAGATACGGACAGCCTGACATGAATGGAGGGAGGTGTGGAGAGGGATGACATGGCACCATGTCGAGTTGGGAAGTAGAGGAGAGAAAGGGGAAATGTCTGAGCAGAGAATGAGTAGGTTTGGGAGTCGGTGAATAGCTGATGTGCGTGGGTTTGCAGACAGCCATCTAGATGTGTAGCTGAGGGTCATTGGCTGGTAATGAAAAGAGGAGGAGTGGAGTGAAGAGACACTGAATGACACTGAATGAATGAGAACTGAACCTGATGATCTCAGTAGAATACATGAAAGAGGCATTTTACGGTGACGTACAATATCTATTCTTGTGTCTTCTAGCAGTTATCAAGCGGTACTCTTGTTGTTTTTTTGCTCCTGTACAAGAGAAAAATATTTCATTTTGGGCAACATTTCACTAAGGTCGCACATCTGTACCAGCAGCAGAGAACAGAATCCACGAATGATGATACAGAAGGGCATATTTATACTCAACCCTGAATAAATAACTTGTTATCAGTGCTAAATCTCAAACGCGGGATCAGACAAAAAAAGAGAGAGGACGAAGGAGAGAAAGAAACAACAAGGGGAGAATAGTCAAGGGAGATGAAGGTAAAGAACAGAGAAGAAAACGTACTGTATGTGTACCAACCAAACTTCAAAGCAGCTCATAAATTATTAATGGACACAGCATTTCTGTACATCTGCAGTGTGTACTGACTTTTGGTTCTTTGAGGCTCCAACGTTTCCCCATCAATAGTAGGCCATCACATCACTTGACCTGTGCTTGAACCTTCAGGTATTTGGACTGTGGGAGAACACCTCAGCGCTGGAGGATCTGAAGAATTCGCAGAGACACACAAACGAGGGCTGGCTGTGATTTTATTACATTTTTAAGAGCTGGAATTATGAAATTGATCAAAAACACTGCAGTACAAATGCTGTAACTTATGATAATTCATGTCATATATACTGTACATATATATGTCTGGCACCAAATTCCACATTATTATAAACATGCTATTTATTTAATATACCGGTTTAATTGAAGATTTGGCAAAACTTCCCAAAGGTAATTTGCTTGAATTAACTTTTTGAATTACATGTAATTTGCCTGTAATTTTCTGATCTTTTCCAATGATCCTCCCACATTTGCTTTCCCACAATGTATAAAATTCATTATTCTGACATCACTGTATCAGTTCAATTATATATCTGTCGTGGTTCCTTGAGCCAGAAAGCCCTTGGATGCTGATTATTATTGAAATTATCTCCTTCAGGTCATCAATTGCATTGCATCAACAGTGTCTAGACTTATTCTTCCATCTTCATATGAGCCAACACTGTGAATTTTTTTCTCCGCTAAGCACAACAACAACTTCCAGCTTGTACTGAAATCATATTGTCTGTAGGATAGAGAGAGGATGAGTCACTGTGGAAACAACCTTCACTCAGACAATTGAGCAAGTTTAACTGGAACCTTCACACACACACGCACACATACACACACAAATGCACACCCACACTAATTGCCTCTTCTTAATGGGGACGGAATGCTGCCCATTAGTCAGATTGTGGCAGGACAGAGAAATAGATTAGTTAGGGATCAACCTTTAGAGAGCAAAAGGCTTGGAAATGAGTGCAAATGTCTGCAGAGTCACAGCAATGAGATCAAAACATGTGGCAGACAGAAAGTCACTATATATCAAAATGTTAACTTCATGTGGTTTTATTTTATATTTTGCAGCACTGAACCCATCACAGTGATGAACAGTGACGTGCACTGAATGCTCCATTAAGCTGAAGGAGGCAGCTGTTGTGGAAGTCTTGCAGTCTTTCCTTCCAAACAGGAGGCAGCTTCACTGATTAACAGCCCTGCAGGGAGCAGCTAATCAGCTGCTCTTGTGTGTGGTTGAATTGAAGATCTACAGTTTGTAGGTGGCCCACGATGCATGGCGAGCTCTACCTTTCTAATGTGACATATTCTTCTGGAAAACTTCTGTCTATATTTAACATCTATTATGAGAGAGATGCCTGCGACGTGACGATGTAGAAATAAACTGTATTAAATTGGTTGGAAATGGCATTTAGAAACAGGAAATTAAGCAGATTACTGATATATATAAGATATGGTTCCCTACCTCAGAGGGAAAATGATCACTAAAAATAAGTGTTGTACACCTGTGGTAAAGTTTTACCCCCCACCTACCTGATCCCATCAATACACAATCTGGGGCATTTCAATACATGAAAAATCAAATAAAAGACTCACATAGGCTGCCATAGAAATGGCATGAATGCCACAGGTGCCTGTCCTTGAGAAAGGTAGCAAACGAGATAGACAACAAGATCCAGACAGGTTTATGAGGCACAGCCTGTAAAGCCACCTGAGGGCTGCACAGTGTGTGTGTGTGTGTGTGTGTGTGTGTGTGTGTGTGTGTGTGTGTGTGTGTGAGAGAGAGTAAACGAGAGAAAGATTTAGGCTTTCACAAACAAATAAAAGGTTAAAAACAGGATTGCTGATTTCTTGCCTCAACATTACCTTTGCTGTCATGGAAACAGTGCGCTGTAGCTGTTCCTAGATATGGAAAGGCAGCGGAAAACATGAGCTGCCGTTGGCGAGGATAACAAATGAAGGAAGAGAAGTTGGAGCAGATGCAGGTGGAACATTGCACAGGGGGCAAGAGATTGATGGAGGAGGGAAACAAGGAGTGGGATTGAGGGACTGAGAGGGGGTGGATGACTTGTCCAGCTTGGGCAGTCTCATTTAGTTGTCCTGGAGAGGACACAGAGGAAGTGGAAAAGAGGCAGTGAGATAATGGGTGTTGAAGGAAAACGGTGGCATGACTGCACTGAGAAGTTGCTTAAGAGCTATTCTTTCTTTTCGCAGTGTGTTTGGGCTTCAAAAGTTCAAAGTCACGTCTCATGCTCATGCTTCTGGTCTGCACATGGATTAACAGTGATGCTTACATATAGTGAAAGGCGAGTTTGGTTTTACTTAATTCAGATTCATGCTATCTAAATCTTGCTGAACAAGCCCTTATAATCAAATCCCACACACATTTTCATGCAGTGTTCTGATAAGAGACGGTTTAGCAGAGGAGAATTGAGATGGTATCTGTTTCTCATTTCATGCATAAATACATTTTAAAAACATTTTCACCTCTGTATTTCTTCCTTCTCTCAACAAACGAGTGTCCACGCACACACAGTATTTTCTCAAATGCTTAATGCTGCTCCAAATGTGAAATTAATCTATTTTTACTGTAATTAGCGCTTCCTGCATCACTGATATGACCAAATTTTTTATTCAGATTTATATGGTAAATCATGTAGAACAAATGCACCACTTGAATTTTTTGTGATGATATTAAAACTAGTTTTCTTCCTTCCAATGGGCATGTTGATTAAAAGTCTCAGTGAACAAGAGACTAATAGAAAATACAGTTACATGATCCAACACAGAGTGTGCATCACTGACTCCATCAATATTTTTATATTGTTCTTGTTTGTCATACTGGGAATGTCTAGCCTCAGAGTCATAGTTAGCCCCATGTTAAATTATTGATTTGTATTATTTTCGTCTCTTGGTATAATGTAAGGTGTTGTTCTTCTCTTTATGATTCACACATATAATATATAAGTAAGTTTTGGATTCCTGAATCATTCAATAGCCACAAAGATGTCTTATCATCAATTTTTACTGTACAATCAACTGTATTGCCTGGCACATGATGGACCTAGAACTTAAATGGTTGCATGGCCAAGTACCAGTGGGTTAATCTGCTGTTTGTGTCTTTCCTTTTTTCCAACCAGGTTAGCGCTTTATGGTCAGTCTCCAGGACAATCTCCCTCCCCAGAAGATAATACTTCAGGGAGTCCATAGCTCATTTAACAGCCAGACACTCCTTCTCCACAGTAGAGTAATGCACCTTCCTTGGGTACGGCTTCCTGCTTACAAAAGCCACCTGGTGATGATCCGTCTGGCCCTGGAGGAGGACTGCTCCCCCCCTGCTCATTTAATGTCCTCGAAAGTGTAAGCACAGCAGCTCTGGCAGAATAGCGAGGTATAAATCGGTGGTATCAACCAAACATACCCAGAAATGACTTGAGCTGGGTTCTTGTTTGGTAATAGACAGGATAGAAAGGCCGGGACCTTCTGCACCTGGGGCTTGACGACACCATTCCCAATAACATGCACGAGATATTCCACCTCCGCCCTCGCAAAAGCACACTTTGCAGGATTAATAGTGAGACCTGCAGTGCCAAGAGTCTCAAAGACAACCGTTAACTGATCCACATGCTCCCACCAGCTGTTTTTGTAAATAACAACATCATCCAGATAAGCCACAACAAAGTCTGACAGACCACACAACACCTCGTCCATAAGTCGAGGTGGAAGGTAGCAGGAGCGCCATGGAGCCCATAGGGCATAACCGTGAACTGGAACAGGCGCCATGGTGTCTGAAAGGAAGCTCACAGGGCTGCACAGGACCTGCCAATATCCTTTAGAGAGGTCAATGGTGGTGAGATACTTTGCTTTACCAAGATGGTCAATGAGGTCATCGATACGAGGCGTTGGGGAAGAGTCAAATCTTAAAACAGTATTCAAATACCGAAAGCCAATACAAAACCTTAGGGTACCACCCTTCTTAGGGACCAGAACAATAAGTTACACTACTCACTTTGCAACACTTCAATAATCCCCATGGAAAGCATCAGATCAATTTCTTGCCTTAGGAGACCAAGTAGACACTCCGGTATGCAGCAACTCATGCATCTGACTTGAGCATTTTCTTTTAAGACAATATGTTTCGGCGTCACGGTGGTGTGGTGGTTAGCACTGTCGCCTCACAGCTAGAAGGACCCGGGTTCGAGTCCCGGGGTCGGCCG
>JAUMTR010000010.1:10937165-10956624 GCA_032270685.1 Microctenopoma stevenorrisi
GTGTGTGTGTGTGTGTGTGTGTGTGTGTGCGCGTGTGTGTGTGTGTGTGTGTGTGTGTGTGTGTGTGTGTGTGTGTGCGTGTGTGTGTGTGTGTGTGCGTGCATGTGCGTCTTTGGACCTGGACATTTGTATTGTATTTGGAATAAAACAGAATGAAAAATATCAGTAAAACTTCAAAAATTAAACATGTTTCTGAAAATAATAAATAATAAATAAATAGAAATAATGTTAGGATTAGGTAAATGAGTAATAGACATGGATTGCCTTTAACTGAAAAAACTTTAACTTGAGCTCGTGTAGCGGGGGTAAATGTTTACACTTGTATTTATTTGTATGACATACCTGCAGACTTCCTGTATTACACCAATCTTCATTAGTACATTAGTATATCAGGGCTGCAGCGCACCTCAACTCTCCAAGTGCTGTGAGAAACTGATTACATTATCAAGTATTATGCAAAATAAAAACACGTTATCCAGCTTCATGTGTGAGAAAGAGAGGTAACAATGAGAATATCCATCACCATGGAAACAGTAGGAAATGATTCCTCATTTTTCCCTCCTCTGCTGTCCTCTGACTCTATGACAATTACCCGTTTACTGTTGACTTCTGGGAAAACTCTGGGAAAGTAGTATGAGGTGAAAATTGCATCTTGAAGTCCAGATGAGCTGTAATTTGAGCACCTCATTTGAGATGTTATCAGAGCCTTGTGCTTCATTTGCTTTAGCGATGGGATCATTCCCGTCTGTTCAGTAATGAAATCATTGAGTGGCCTTGGGAGCTTCTGTTAACTGAGCCAAACACTCACATCAGCTTTTGCTATTATCTTGTTTTTATTTAGAAGCAGCTTGAGGTTTTTGTACCAAGGTTCACTCTGATTTTTATATTAATAGTATGATGGACTGTATATCAATGGGGAAAGAGCTAAATTCTTGCATTAAAAATAATCTTTTTGAGCTGATTGACAGCTACAGCGTGGTGAATAGTCTAAATGTGGTCTTTATGTGTGACTGCACATGTCATGTGTGTTCTGCATTAAAAAATGCAGATTACCAGCTAATCGTCTGACGTTTACCTCTGCGTCTTCCTCCTATTAGAGCCCTCTTTGGTGCGTGTCTACGGGGTTCGTTTCCCGTTCATAGTCGTTGATTGATGAAATGAGCCAAGGAGCAGAGACAGACAGAAGGAGGCGGATGTATTTATTGCAGCAAATAAAACAAGGATAGAGGATGGGAGATGGAGCAAACGGGAAAGAGAGAGATGAGCTGTCAGGGGTTCTTGAATGGCACCACAGGGTCCACCTGCGCAAATAAGGCTTTTGAATCCCTGCTGCACAGGCTCAGACTGCGTGAACAGCTTCCCTTTGATGGTATCTGACAAGCTGCTTTGCATTCACTCGCTGCAGTCTGAGCCTGCTAATGGATGTGCACCAGCAGCCATATGTATACACACTTTCTTACGGATGCGCTACTCTGAATGACACATTTCGGTTTCTTAGCTGGAAGTGAATTCAAAGCATTTTTCTGATACACGGGTCATTCAGCTGTTCACTTTAAGAAAGGAAAACAGAGACTACAAGAGGTAGGTTTGCAGGTATGCATGCACACAAACTACCACACACACCTGCCAGGCTCTCTTTTAAATTTAAATGAAATTAGAAGAAGTTCATTGAAGGAAGAAGAAAGTCAAAAATAGATTAAGTGCGTCTTAAAAGTTCTTAATGTCCAAGAAGGCACAGCAGCAAGAAGAGCTGACAACACTTAACGTAATTTATGGCATTACAAACACTGGAATGAACAAATCTGTAGAAGAAGAAATGTTAAAGGTGGACTGACTGAACAGAAGAAAAGTGGGAGGGAGGGACATACCAGTCTTCCTGTCCCTGACTAGTCCTCATGTGCAGTTCCACTTTTGTCCGTATTTGTCAAAAGCTGTGTGTATGCGTTACCCATTCCACCAGTTTATAACAGGGGACATGAAGCACATCGATGAGTACATGCGAGGTAAGAAAACTCTCACGTCACATTACTACATCCAAAACTTTAACTTATTTTCACTTTCAAGTCACATTTGAATTGTATTATCTCCTATGACCTTCACAAAAGATATGCATAATTCATCAAGTCTGAGTGTTCCTGTGAAGAAACAGCTCCCTTCAGCATAAAATATCCTCATTCAACCCCCATCTTGATTAATTTTGGAAAACTCTGAATGAATAATATAAAGAAGTCAATTTTCTACAGTTTAGTTTCTCTGAAAACCAAAACTGAAACCATTCATAGGTTTGGTAAACTGGTGTCAGGAGAGCAGATTTGCTCTGTTTGTGCTGCAGCTGGTACTGTGGGGCCTGAGAGGAGTGAGCGGGATCATTTTAGCCAACAACCCGCTGAGTGGAGCTCTCCTTACAGCTGCTGGGAGTCCTGCTGGAAGGTCTCCACGTTCACGGCTGTTATCACGCAACAAGACAGGTTGGCGGACGTGAAAAATAACTCACCAAGGGTTTAGGAGCACGAAAAACTCACATTTAGTCATATAGCTTGCTCTGATATGTAGTGTAGCAGAAAAATGTCCCAATTAAACAATGAAACCCTCATTACTGCTGCACATCAGTGCACTGTAAACATATTGTCCTGTTACACTGTACGTAACAGCCATGTATATCTGTGTGTGTGTCTCTTTGTAGCACTGAGGTGTCAGGATGGTTTTAACGGCATGTTGCTGTCTCTGCTCATGGGAGAGTTTAGCTCAGCTTGAGACTGGTATTGGTGGCTACTGCTGCCTGTCTGACAGGAATTGCCTGTCTCTGTGTTCCCCTCATCACCGTCATCTTCCTCCTTTGCCCTAAAGGTGAGTATGTACTGTAAATAAGAAAACGCATCCATTTATATTTTCCCTTGAGCAAGTATACCTGAGCCTTTGGTTTGTTTGGGCCACAGTTTAACGGTGAAACAACACCACAGACCTCATTTTCCTTCATCAGCAGGCACCATTATCTGTCACAGTAACATTTGCTCTGGCATTTGTTAAAGCCAGCACTTCAGGACTTATGATGTGGCGGTGAACAGGAGGACCTTATCCATAGAGAGAAGAGATCATGATGAGAGTAAGGGGAGAATTTATCCTGTGTGTCTGCAGAGTCTCCAGAGTGAACACGTAACTGATAGCAGCACAATATGCATAAGATTGGGCAGCTATGACTCACCAGTTACTTAGCAACAGGCAGTAATGAAGCAATGGAGAAAGTGAGGGCTTTTAATTGGCCTAAACTTTTGGATGTAATACTTCTTCTGATTGAATTCCACATTGCATTCAACATGAGGCGTTATACTTCTGTGGCGGTGGACCGATGATGCTCACGGTTGTTCAGGTTTAATTATCATGACAGTCGAGTTTCATAAAAGGATACCATAAGATCTAGGAGACAGAAGTCCAGTTGGTAAAATGTGACAAACACATTGTACCTTTTCACCACTGGTGAACTCACATTCAGCAGCTCCTCACAAGACGTTAGAAAATGAATCCAGACTCTCGCCACCTGCTGCAGTCGGCTTTTGATGTGGACGGGCCAGCTGGCATTTCAGCGACTGAAGAGCGAGTGAATTTTAATCTTTGCATTTTGTTGGGAAGCAGGAAGAAAAGATTAGATGAACTGGAACGAGTGTAGATAAAGATTCCTTGTTAGTCTGTGTGTTTATGTACTGACAACGTACAGTTTGAGAATATGCTGTTATTGTGTGGACATCTAAATATACAGTTATCTTCATGGTACACACACACGATTGTTCAACATGATTGTCCTCTCTAGACAGTGCTGTGCAGGGGGACTAAATTCAGAGTTACTGTGTTGTCAGGAGACCAGAAACATGACTCCAAATGAATTCTAACATTGCTGTGCGTCTAACTGATGGGTGAATGGGATTTTTGTTTTGTTCTTGTGCTATGCTGCGTTCAGCTTCACCCAAATGGCCAAGGAATTAAACAAATCAATACAGAACACTATACTCACTTGTGGGTTCGAACCCCGTCTGACTCCTAGTCCATCCTCTACCAGGTGTGCCTGAGCCAGACACCCAGCGCTAGCTCCCTGTAAGTCGCTTTGGATAAAAGCGTCTGCCAAGCAAAGTAAAGTAAAGTACTCAACAAAGGGTGTGTTTTCTAAGTCCATATCTGCACACGGCGATCTACAAACTAACTGTGAAGTTGTCTTAACTAGATGAGCTACGCTGACTAAATCCCCTCGGTGCCGCAAGGTGTCCTGAATGTGGAGTCAAGATTTACACCGGACTCTGTTAACAACAGCAGCCTGGTAGCTCAATGGGTTAAGCGTCAGAAGGTTGTGGGTTCGAACCCCATCTGACTCCTAATCCATCCCCTACCAGGTGTGTCTCTGAGCCAGACACCCAGCGCTATCTCCCTGTAAGTCGCTTTGGATAAAAGCGTCTGCCAAGCAAAGTAAAGTAAGTAAAGTAAC
Source organism: Microctenopoma stevenorrisi (assembly GCA_032270685.1). Taxonomy (NCBI): domain Eukaryota; kingdom Metazoa; phylum Chordata; class Actinopteri; order Anabantiformes; family Anabantidae; genus Microctenopoma; species Microctenopoma stevenorrisi. The sequence continues at coordinate 10,941,637 of JAUMTR010000010.1, forward strand.
AAGCGTCACGCTCAGAAGCACGACCTCAGAAGATCTGTATAATCTTACTCTGTTGCAAAAGTCTCCCCTGCTTCAACTTCTCATACCTCATATAGACACGTCTCTTGCTTTAACAGTTCTATAAATTCCCTTTCGTTCTGGATTTGGGAGATCTGAAATCTTTCTTTTCTGCGTCTCTACTCCCCAGCTGTGCAAATCTCCCTCCTCTTTCTACAACTTTCTGAATCGTTTTCCACCTTTTTAGAGCCTGTTTTTTTTCATCCGTCTCTCCTCTCCTACACAGATTTTTTCCTCACCTCTCCCTTTCCCACTCTTATCTCTCTGCTTTTTTTTCTTTTCATCCAGCTTTTCCTGTGGTTTGCTCTGCTTCTTCCTCATCCTCCACCCATCTCCATTTCTCCCCTCTCAGCTTTCCTCTGGTTCTCTCCAGAGATGAGGATGATGACGTTGGTCCTATTTATATTTTATGTCTTCGGCTTCTACTCTGCTGAGAATAGAGCTCTGGCTGCTCTATGGTGACAGCATATTTAATCTTACTGCACACAAGCAGACACACATGTGCACACATAGCAACACACGAGGAGCAAGAATTGTGTGGCAGCAATGTAATTAAAGACCTGTAAATATCAGCGAGGGGTAGATGCACCCATCACGTCACCATGGAAACTCTTCTCTTGCTGCATATATGTGCACAATAATGTGTGAATAATAGAGCCTGAATAGAGTCTGCATACTTTGTCATTATGGTTTTGTTCACGTTTAAGCGCTTATACTTCCCTAAACAGTTCAGAAAACACTTTTCATAAAATCACATTTTTTAAGAATGTACTCTTAAACTCTGCTCTAACTACTGCCTTTACTTGCTGCACAAGTGATACATGGCATCCCTGTTGGTGTGAGTCAGATCTTCACCCATCAAGCGCTGGGTGCCTGTCTCTTCATTTCTACTCCCCCCTGTCTGTTGCCCATGCTCTGCTGGGATCAGCAGTCTGGCCGGTGAGTCTCTATCTGTGTGGGAGGAGGGGGAAGGGATTTTCACTATTTAGCAGGTCACACAAGCCAGCACAACTTCACAATCAAGTTTTACATAATGGCCAAGTCACTAACTCACCTCAACTGGACATTTGTTTTTGTGCCTTCATTTGTGCATAGAGACAAAACAAAGCACAGCAGCACGAGAGTAACTGAGAAAACAGGAAAAATATACAAAGATCAGGACACATTGATTTAAAGCTGAGTTGGTGGAGCTGATGTGTAAAGGTGGGAAACATAGAGTGTGTGTGTGTATGTAATTATTATTATTATTATTATTATTATTATTATTATTATTATTATTATTATTATTATTATTATTATTCTAATACTATCTTATAAAGGATTTTAGATATCATTTTACTACTTTACACCTTAATGCTGCACCAGCTGGAGACGCAATGCAGTTTAGTTGTGTACTGGATGTGCAATGATACTTAATTCTTTTCTATTCTATTGAAATATGCAGGTATTTATGAAAATTGAGGGGGGAGTTGGAGAAGAGAGCTCCCTTCCTCTGCCTCTGTCTTTTTTGATGTGTCTTTTTGGTGTGTTCCAGTGAAGACAAAGGTTTCCATGGTAGACTGTTTTCAGACTTCCTGCACATATTTGAACTGCAGGAAGAAACCAGAGTGCCCTTCTTTGTTTGAACCAGTCAGGGTTGAAGCAGTCTGTTTTATTTTGTCTCTTAAAAGTCAACATGCAGGGCTGCTAGCCTGGAGCCATAGTACTTCCTGCACAAAGTGCCAGTCTGTCACAGGGCTGATGCTGAGGCAACCATTTACACATAAGGTTTACAAACTCCAAACAGTATTGCAGCCTAGCTGTGCAAAACTAAATGGCTAGTTCTACTGCCAGTATCTCCACATGCATCCACAAAACAAAGCCATCACATTTGTTCCTGTAGCATAATGCAGCATCATAAATCTTTTTTCTTACATGACATTTATTCAAACATCAGGCTCAGGCACTGGCATAGCACATGTTAAATTACAGTGTGATTTAACAAGGTTATGAATCCCTCTGGAAATAAGACTGAATATCAGCAGCTTATATAAATATGGAAATCTAAGACGGCCTGCAGCAGCCTGGAGGCTTTAAAAAGACAAACAGCAATTAGCCAGGGTGTTGATTAACACTGGCTTGTATACAAACACACAGGCCTGTGGCCACGTAGGCCTTTTACATCTGACTCACTGCGATTCTATACAAGAGAGAAATAATGAGAAATGATGGAAACTGAATCGCTTCAACTCCCTGCTTCCGACTGCTCCTACAAGTATAATACAATGTCCTGAAATACTTGAATGTGTGTGTGTGTGTGTGTGTGCATGCGTGTGTGTGTGTGTGTGTGTGTGTGTGTGTGTTTGTGTGTGTGTGTGCATGTGTATGTGTGTATGTGTGTGTGTGTGTGTGTTTGTGGCCATGAGTCATACTGTAAAAAAACAGAAGGGTGTGGGAGTACATACTTACTAACCCATGGACAGATGCTAACAGTAGAAGGCAAACACACACACACACACACACACATGTCTACAATAAAAAAAACAACATTGTGACAAGGAGGTAATCAAAGAGATGTGACTGTAGTGAGATTGTGTCTAGGCAACAGAGCAGAGAGGAAACAGCCGGCTGGAGCGAGACAGCTTAAACGCATGATTGCCAAACACCAAATAAGGTCTCACTTTCTGTCATTCGTGAATTCCTTTGTTTCCTTGTACAGACACACAGAGTGCCACCATGATTACGTATTATTTCACCTTGTTATTCAGGCCTTCACCAGTGAAGTCCTATTTTAGGAAGAATAGAGTGACAAAAGTCTTTAGCAACTGTTATCTGTGTTTTTGTTGGAGCTGCTGCCCTGAATGCACCAACACACACCCACCCACACTCACAGCACACAGGGAGAGAGTGTGAATAAGTGCCACAGGGTCAGATTCCTGAGGTTTTTGTTTTTGTTTCGTTTGTTCGCCACTTCCCCATTTTACAATTAGCAGGGGTATACAACCAGACGACCCAACACTGTCCGTGTGATTTTGAAGTGCGGTTCTGTGTGCTTCCTTAGTAAGATTAGTGTGAAGTCTGCAGTGTATTTGGAGGGGGGGCAATATACCACAGCATATTCGGTCAGAGTGAGGTAACTGGAATGTGTACTAATCCTGTTGAGGCTGTAAATGGGGATTTTACATGTTTGTTATCATTAAATAAATTGTCTTAATTACTCTAGGCTGTGGGTATGTTCCTTCCAGTACAGATACAGGATTGAACCACCTGTGTTTGCCTGCTACAATTTGGCCAAACCTAATCCTCCCTGACAGAAAACCAGAGGGGAAAAGTGGCACCAGTAGAGACAAAAAGAGGAAGCTGCTAATTCATTCAGAAGAGGAAGAGAGGAGTGATCAAGAGTGTGTGCACTGAACACACCATCATCTTTTCGCACTTCAGACTAGTCCTGCCCCCCAGCTTTTGTCCTGTGCCATTAACCAGTTTAATATGTAATTATCATTGACATCACCATCATTTTATATTACTTTCACGGCTGGTGCCTTTATTCATTGTTCATTCTCCACATCAGACAATTGAAGCATCTTTGCTGTTGTCAGCTTCTCATTCAGCTTCACCTTTGCCTCTGTGATCATTCATTTAATCTATTCTTTCGAGGATAAAGCTGAGGTGGGAGAGCAAAGACAGGAAGGCAGCAAATGTTTGGACATACGTGGACCCCTGAGCACATGCAGGAGCAATCCATAAGTAATCAGACTCTTCACCTCACGTACAAAAGCACAGGTCAGACGGAGAGTGTGAGCTGTCGTTCAAAGCAGTACGGTGTAACTACTCCCATAAGGAGTTTCCAGACCTGGAGATCAGAGGCAGTAAGTAGACCAAAGGGAGGCAATAATTGCTGAAATGCTTCAGAACTGGTGATGGGAGAGAAAGTGAAGTCAGCCGAGGCTCACTTCATCTGTAGTTTGACATATGCGCAGCCTCAGGATGTCAGGAGGAGGGAGAGGACGTTTGTTTATGATGTGTGCAACATGGCCATAATAATGTGGACAGGAGGTAAAGAACAGGAGACAGAGTGACGTCATACACATGCTGCCTGTGCTGAACGTTCAGCTTATCTCACATCTTCCATGTCATATTTCATAGAGTAGGAATTGTTCCCTTCTGGTTGGTGACTCACCACATGTGATGCCAAATACCTAAAGCTCTATTTCATCATCAACCTGCACAAGTCTGCAAATTAAATAAATTGGATAATCTTATTTACCTTAACACTGTTTATATATTTGTTTAAAATTTTATAATTAGACTGCACAACTTTTTACTTAGTTTTTATCTAACAGTTTTATTTCTATTGACTTACATATGTAAGCATAATTTATTATTTTATCACATTTAGATGCACCATATGAATACTGGATCATATGCTGGATATGCGTAAGGGTGGATGCACGTGCTCGGGTGTGTGTCCATGATAAATCTTCCTATGGGGGCAATAAAAATGGCAGAAACAGAGGTTTATCACACACAAAGCAATAGAACATTTTACGTGCCCAGTAAAGCTCCATGCTGCTGATATCTGAGTTAACAAATGAGCCCACAAGCTGCCCATTAAGCTGCATTCACCCTTTCAAGCTTTCAAAGGACACAGTGATGGATTCACTAACTGAAAGAAAAGCAAAGTCCTAAATGCAAGTTAACTAGTACCTGTCAACACAAGAAAGAAATAACAGTTCATTTCAGTTCAGAATCCAAACCTATCACACTGCCTCCATTCAGCCTGCAGTCAGTTGCTAAGGTGTAACACAGGAGGAGAGGAGATAGTAGTTCTAATATGGTAAGAGCTCACTGACTCATTGCGTTAGCATAGGGAACATCACACTGAGATTGAATCACACACACACACAGTAGAAAAACTTCCCTGTGGACTCCCTCCCACAAAACCACTACTCTTTAATGACACCCTCGTGTGGGCAGGGAGCGGGAAGAGCAGAGGGTTGTGATGAAGGGAGCGAGGAAGCAAGAAAAGGAACCAGGGAAGCTGTGTAAAAGACAAACAGTGAGAATGAACAAGGGGACGATTGAGATGATAATGGAGTGTGGTGTGAGGATGAGAAAAAAAAGTGCAGAGGGAGCCCGAGCGTTTAGAGGCTGACTGCAGGATAGGCTAACTGTGAAAGAGGAGCGACAACAAACAAGTGGCGAGATGGAGTGGATGGCAAAGTAGCCATAACAGACACAGAGTGAGAAGGCAGGAGTGGGGTGTGGTCAATCTGCTTCAGGACCAGTCTGCTAAACTGCAGCCCACAGTGTCTGGTAATTAGGAAATCAATCACAGCACAGATTGAGGATCGTTTATCTGCTAAAGAGCTTCTGAAACTCACAGACGCTGCCGATGAATCCTTCGGAAAATCCTAAGAGAGATGTGAGGTGGAGCGGCTGCTGTGAATGAACAATCAATTTTAACTAAACATAAAATAAGGTACCAAGGTGGAAATGTGGTGATATGACATTTCAAACATACACCAGTGCCAGCTAAGCACTGGTGCACGTTCAGCTGCCTGCATGTGTGTGTAAATAATACATGGCTGGAGCAAAGGGAGAGTTGCAGGAACCTTCTTCTGCACGCAGTCATTTTCAATCACATCACTCTTGCTTAAGAAGGTAAAAATACACAATTGCTGCTGCAGAGTTCATGTCACCACAAACACAGGAACACTGCTGCACATGGTGCATCAGGGAAAGTGGCCACAGAGATGTCAGGGTGGGGCAACGAAGCAGACAGACTGCTCAAACACACATATGAAGAAGAAGGGTCCGTCCATTACCCTGTCCTACCCCTCCCTATCCACCGACAGAGAGGAGCGCATCCTACTGCCTCAGTCACGTTTCTTTTAGCACAATCACGAGGTTCACGTTGGCAGTCCTTTGAATAAAACGTCCTAACAACGACGTGAGGATGTACGCAGTCATTTCCCCCTGACTCACTGCCTGTTGGCATGGTGGTATTACAGCAGCATTCAGTTACAGCTGACCTAATACTTACATGTTAAACGTTTCACGTAATGTTGAGCATAATGCTGCTGTTTGCCTTCACAGCTATTGTTATCCTCCGTGACGTGCAGGGTTAAGACACCGCTGCTGCTGCTGAAGGCCAGCAGAAAAAAAGGTTGATGCCTCAGGCCTTGTTGAACTGTATCTGGGTCAGCGTGGCCCCCGTGTGCTGCCTGCTTATGGCTTGGATACTACAGTGTGCTGTTTGTGTAGCATGAGACAGAGGTGAGATATTGACCTGCTGTTCATCCACCTCCTGAATCGATGCTCTGCTAAGGCTCTGCCCTGAGACTAGATGGAGGAGAAAAATGTAGTGAAGGCTGTGGTGTTATGAGAGATGGTATGGTGTTTTATTTATTGCATTTTAGTTCATATAACACCAAAGGAGGAGCGGTGTCTGCCACAGTGTATTGAATGTTACATACCTTGGATCAAGCAGATAAGTTAGCAGTGGTTTCCTTAGTGCTGTATCACAAAGCAAAGCAATACAGCACAGACGTTCTCAGACTTGTATTCAGTGCTCTGAGCGTCACAAGGCTGCACGTTGGACCAAAGACACATATATTCACTGTATGTTAAACACAGGCAGCGGACAAAAAGGTTTCATGCAAATGAAACATAATACAGAAGGCAACCAAACAACAGCATGTGTCCAGCACCACCACATGGGTGATTCCAGTACTGCAGATCCAGCAGGACATAAACATGAACTCTGTATGTGTGCGTCAGGTTTGTCCATGGCTGTGAAGCATGACTTCCTCTACTCGGGTCTGTCTGGGTTTAACAGAGCTCTGGGCTGCATGACTGTTGGAGGACTCCTCCTCACCTTCAACTGGAGGATCCACCTCCTGGCCATCGCCAGTGGTGACGCAGAAACACACTCCATTGTTATTCGTGTATGACGACACTGTTAAGGACTATTACTTAGGTAAAATTTTAACTTTTTAAAACTAGAAAGGAAAAACATATTTATTATTATTTATTTATTTATATTGTTCTGCTTTTCTGCACTGCATAACTTACATTTTAGGGCCTTTATTCATTCAGTATTTAACTTACTAATGTACTAATACATAGTGTATTTTAGCTAAAACAGAAAAGTCCATTTTGAGTCTGTTGGTGTTGTCATTACTGTCCTCTATCAGTGGAGGGCGACATTCAAGCTCATCAAGTTTTCACTGTCCATGGTTCTGAAACATTGAAAACACAAAATGTCACTGTTTCTGTTTTTCAGACAAACCTGAGGATGCTAAGACATTTCAGTCACTTCCTCCATCATTGATCCACTCAGGAAATCAATCACACGCTGAAGGCTTTCTCTTTAAGGCTTCTTTTTGTTCATTGTGGGATATGTGGGCACAAACTCAGCTGCTCTTCTGAAAAAACTCAGCTGTGAGTTTAAAAATAGTTAGTATGCAAATACCATATTCAGTCCCTTCATTCTATTCCTGTTACATCCTTCCTTCTACTTTTTTACTCTTACTTTTACTCAGTCATTTTGTCAACACATGGTAGGATTTAAAATTAGGCATTTTGGGTTTTTCTATCTTTGCTTTCACTCACCAATAGAGAAAAGTGAAGTACACACAATCGCACAACGCATCTGCAAATTGCAGCTGGGCCACTGTGGTCATTATTGTTGAGTAGTTCGTCAGAGAGCTAATCTGTTCGCATTAGGTAAATTGGTCTTAATTGAAATTTTCAGTGTTCCTGCAGACGGACTGCATTCAGTGCACAGTACATCACAACGGGGGGGAGACACAGATTGAGTGTATGGAGGATATATTTAGCCTGACTCTCTTTTTGCTTTGCTTTTCTTTGGCCTGTAGCCTTCTTCTCTGCATATGCTGACATTGCACTGGCCAGTCTGCAAGGAACTGTAAGTACAAACACCTTGAACCACATGTGTATGACACAAGCCTTTAACTATGTATTGGTCTGTGACATGACGTCTTCTGGCACATCCACAGAAGAGGGTAGTAAAATGCTATTATAGCTCCATCCCCTGCAGACTAGACCAGACATAGAAAAAACTGGGCCTGCTACATTTATTTCATTTTTATTTTGTTCAATTACCTAATCAGAGTATGGTACATATTCATTGGACCTCTCTGAGTGATGTATCCTACAGTAGAGAGTACATAGTGGGATAAATGATGTATTTCTACCTTGAATATTTTCTCTTTCTGTGGAAAAAAGAAAGTAAAACCATTTAATAAATTGTTGTTACCATAAAGAGATGTTCCACCAGTTGTTTGCACTTCTCACATCTCTCTCTGTCTTCTCCTGGGCGGGGCTCCCAGCATGCCCTTGGGCTGCTACTCTCACAACCACATTGACGTTGCTGCTTTCAGTTGGTTTGGCAGCATATCGCATCCCCACGAGTCAAGCTATGGCACCGGAACACAACCCACGCTATCGCAGCCTATGGGAAGGTGGAAACACTGAAGAACGGGAAAGAACTGATGTCTAATGCTAACTCACGTACAACCTCCTGACTTCATGAAAGCTAAAGCTACAATCTGCATAAACTAGTGTAGAAATCTAGCAAATGCAGATGCTTCCACGCAGTTGCAGTGCATTGTCTGATCACGCTCTGTGGCACGTGTGCAGATCCTAAATGATTCTGATTTTAGTTCGAGATAGCAAACAGGAATGTGACTTTAAAATAGGTTTCATTGTTGGGGCACAGAGGGCTTCAGTTACGAGGACTCAACCACCTGGTGTTTTAACAGAAACAGCGACGGGAGTGGCATCTGCATTTAGATCTATGGGAAAGGCAACAACAAACAATGGAAATGTGTGGCCAAGCATTTGTTGTCTGTGATGGTTGTGTATTAATGCTATGTGTAAGGAAAAGTAGCAACAGAGAACTTATTTATTAAGTTTTCAGTGCATAAACCCCTGATTACAAAAATCATCATTTCTACCCTGATAGGAGTGGTTTCTTTTTTAAATAAAAAGCTGAAAGTTAAAGGGAAAGAAATAATCTTTTAATTGGCATTAAATCAACAAATCAGTTCAGTAAAATCATTTGTTGTTAAAATTACTTTAATCAATAAAATCACAGACTGAATTTCACAGGAAATATTTCAACCCTTTCATTATCCTGCATAGACAGAATAAATAGCACTCCACTTGAACTTAGTGTAAAAAAACTGTACATATTTCAGGCAAACAATGAGTTAAGGAAAACACAGAGACAGTTAATGTGTTTCTGGAATAAACAGGGTGGTCAGATGCTAAAGCCTCGAAATTAAAGGCAACTATTATTATTATTAATTTAGCACTTTCCTGTCACGGTCTCACCCGGTCTTCATATTTTATGTTGAAATCCCTGGCCACTTCCTGTTTTATTCTGTAATCCCCGGGGATTTCCTGTTTCTGCTGTGTCACCCTAAGTAGCCCTGATTGCCTACACCTGTATTCACTCCTTCATATATCAGCCGCCCCTGAACTGGCCTGGTTGCCTGTATTGCTTCCTGGTTACAGTGCTCCATGGGTTCCTGTTTGTGGACTGCCTACTGGATTTATAAACCTGATGTCTGACTGATTACATGTTTTTTTTTTATATCTCGGCCTGCCTCTATTCTCCCCTACTACATGTCCCCCTTCGATTCTGTCTTGCTGGACCCTTCCCTTGTTTTGTAAACCTACCGAAACCATACCTGCGTTCTATTCTGCATTTCTGGGTCCAATCCTCTCTAAAAACCCTCACAAAATCTTAGACTAGTTTTTTAATTAGTCTTTTTCACAGTGCTTTATTTGCCTTTGTACAGTTATTATATTCCTGTTTTATTTAAGCATCCCTATTTTCAAACACACATGTACAGTGTGTCCACATTTTAAATTGTCCTAGTGGCAAAAAAAAGAGTTTTTTTCTCCAAACAGTTGAAGTGACAACCCCTGCAACAAACAATGACATCTCTTCTAAAAACATCTTTATATCATGCAATCCTATCTCAATGGATGTTGTTGATGTAATGAACATAAGTCTTTTACTTTGAAGTAGCTCACGGACAGTGGTGATGAGATCAGTAAATAATGAAATGTACAAAAGTGCCTTTCAGTCTGTGATTATCAAGTGTGAGAAGAAAAAACGAATTAGAAATACAAATACGCGCACAAACAGTAGTTGTGTTTTAGGCTTCATTAGAAAAACAATGAACATTCATAGTTCTATATACTTTCAGTTGAACGTTTGACTGTGAGTGCTGATGTGCTTCTTTTAGCATGCCTCTGTGTGTTTCAGCACGGTTCAGAATAAAGGCATAATGTCTCACAAATACACCACATTCATACTGTGATCTTTACAGTATCCAACAACTGTATAAAAAATGTGAAATGAGGGCGAGGTGTTAAACACTATGTCTAGTGGAACCAAGTGTAAACTTTAGGAGTGTGTGTATGTGTGTTTTATGTCTCTCCCATCTGCATGATAACTCTCATGCCCAGAAATCTGAGATGTCTATGTTTTGTATTTTTTCTGATGCATGCATTTATAAAACTTATTATGACCCGTCCTAAAACACTGTAGCTGTGGAGGCTGAGAACAGCCCAGTAAAACATCTTCAGAGCATCCCACTGAAATTCTTTATTCTAACTGTATGTTTGAGTTATAATGTCAGCACATGTATGTAATCCTACTTAACAGTTTGTTCTTCATGCACGTAAACATTCATCTAAGCTAAACGAGAGTAAACAGCGACATCGTGCCTGGGTTGGTTCTGGTGTCGGCAGACAGTATCACACCAACAGAGCAGGAGTTAGAAAGCACATCCTCATGTGCCTTTAAAAAAGGAAATGATCAAGTATTAACAAAGCAGAGGGAGCAGAGCACAAGATCGACTATAGCAGCTCGGCAATCGTCAGGTGAAGAGGGAGACTGTCCCATATCCACTAGAAGCAGGAGTTTGAGATTTTTGGAAAGTGTTCAGTAAATATGTAGCTTAGCCTTGAACAATCAGGGGAGACAGGGGAGACAACTAGCTTGGAAACAAATCACACCTACTAGAATCTCTAAACCTCAGTTCCATCTTTTATTTTTAATGTGTACAAAAACATGTCTGTCCAGTAGTTTCCACGGCTTTCTGGAAAAATATAACACAAGACTGTTATTATATGTGTTGTAGGTTTAGGATTTTGGCCAAGTAGGCCAGAGGTCAGGGGGGACCTGCATTAACAGCTCTGAGCTGTGTGAGGATGTAGAACCTTGTTCTAGGACAGATGCAGATTTCAAAACTCTGATTATCCAAGTTTGTTGTCTGGGAACAACGCTGCACAAGCCACATGCAAAGATGCAGGAGACAAAAACTAAAGTGTCTAAAGGCTCTATGCAGCTGAAGAGAGCTGTGAAGTCAAATGACACCTATCTGTGTGGCCCCTTTCACATACAAGTAGGTCTATTGTTAAAAGGACACATAAGACAACTTTATTGCTGCTGTGATGTCACACTCTGCTCCCATCTCCATCCATTCTACTGTCGACTTCCTTGAAACTTAATCTTATAATCCCTCAGACTGAGGATCTGAGAAAGATGAGCAAAGCTCTGCAGAAGGTTGAAATTCAAAGCTTATTTTATATTTTGTAAATCCCCATTCCCCAGGGGTTCATCCCCATTACTGTCACACAGACTCAGAGGAATCCAGGACTGTTTCTTAAGAAAGGTTTTCTCTCTTGAGAGAAGAGGGAATACAGATCCTGCTGCTTGGCAAAGCTGAGGCGCCTCAATGCTTTTCGTTTGAAACATCTTTCTGTGTATATAAGTGCTGCACGGTGTGTTTCTGGTCTGGCCTGTCTGTTCAGAGCAGCCTCCCCAGCACCACTCCCTCTCTGCTCCTGGCTTCTCCTCTGAGGATCTCTAAGAAGCCCAGTTTGGTCAAGAACTCCAGTCTTTGACGATCTGTTGGCTGCACCTCGCAGAACACACCCTGAGAACCTACACAAACACACACACATAACAGCTCTCACATACATTTAAGTTAGAGGCTGATATACTGTAAAAACAGCACCACTGAGCCTGAGTTGGGTTGTCAGGAAAAAAAACGTATCAGCAGCAGAACTTTAAAATTCAGGACTGGCTTCAGGTCTCCAGCAGGCAGGTGAATTAATATTTTATTAGTACTGAGTTTACAGGCAGCTTGACAGTAAAATCCTGCTTGTATTAATGTAGTGTGTTCTTTGCTATGATGAAAATCATTCAGCACATCCACATTTTTCTTCTCTCACCCTCTAACTTTTCTCTTTGGGCTTGAGGCGGTGAGCCACAGTAAGGCACATTTTTTATTACAATATAGTTTGCACTATTACTGCTACTGACTACATACAGTAGATACTTTTTAATAGTAACCCACAATGGACACACACTTACCATTGGCCTTGAGCGCAGCGAGGAGGGCGGTGAGCAGAGTGCGGCTCACGCTGACATCCACCAGCTCGGGCATGGCATCAAGGCGCAGCTGAGAGGGGAAGTGATAGAGGAGGGAGTCTGGGTACTCTCCCTGGTCCTCCTCCATCAGCTGGATCAAGTCCTACACAAGGGAAAGCAGAGGTCATTGCATCTATAACTTGTTAGAGCTTGATGATGCCCAGCTACATCAACAATGGTCTTTAAGCAACTCTTCAAATAGACGAATCATCAACATTTCAAACATACATCAACGTAGTCTCTGCTGTATGAGCAGCTTTTATTTTGTAGACGCAGGCTTTCGTAATGAGTCTAGTTTACTTTCTGTCACTTATTGCTGGAGGAGTATTTTCTAACAGGGAGGATTTCCCTGTCTGACATTTTAAGGCAGCGTTGTCCATATGTATCAGTAAGAAATTACATCAAACACTGTTCTCATGCTCCGTTGAGGAGTGAAGTGAAGAACCGATGCCATTTAAAGCTTACCAACTCTGTTTGGACATGCTACAACAGTGAGTCCTTCCACTGTAAAATGTGCACACCTGGGTCTGCAACTCATCCAAAGTAGGACTGTCTGTGTGACGCAGAGAGTGGGTGGATAAATCCTCCACAGATGCCAGGAAGTGACTGTTTCTGTTACTCAACACTGATTCTGTGTGTCTGAAATCACTGAAGGGGTTGTCATGGTGGTAAACAGCAGCACTGTATGACGTGTGTTTATGGTATGTCCTCTCATTCTCAACAGAGACACTGGAAGAATACTGTGCGTGTTTGTGTGTGTGCTTTATTTGCTGTGTTTACCAGTGTGTGCTACCTACTTCCCAGTGGGTTATAAACCCGTCACAGAGGGCTCCAGATGGTGTGACTGCAGGTACTGATATGTCTGAACAGTTGTGTGTATAACTTTACCAGTGCGAGCCTGTCTGTAATGTACACTGTTGAGCTCTTGTGAAAGGGTAAAAAAAAGGGCTATTCCGCGTATTCACCTGTGTATTTGCTCCCTTGGGTGGATATTTGTCCCTCATGGCTGGCATCCAGCTGGCCTGGCAACGCTTGGCAAAGGAGCGAACATCCAAGACACCCAGCACACAGCCACATACGCCCAGCTCATCTTCCAAGATGAAGCTGTACTCGGGGCACAACGCCAGACACGGTCCAAGACATCTAGAGGAAAGAAGACACAGAACTTTATTACTGTCATTTTAATTATTTGAATACATACAGAAGATTTCCTTCTCTTAAGCACCCACCTGTCACCTATGACATCTGGGTGAGCTGCACTGGACTCCTGACCACCCTGAGTCCTCAGATGAAGCTGGCGAACCATTCGATACAACTCTACCTACACACACACAGACACACAGACACACAGACACACACACACACACACACACACTATCATTTTAAAACATACTTTTGGGAGATGGCTGTGATTTAATATATACATCTACCAGGTCACATGTTTCCCCAAACACAGTAAACAAATGTCAAACTAAAAATGTTATTTTTACAATGTTAGATTTTTCCATGGCTTTCTTTAACTGAGCCAGTGTGTGAGTTACGTAAAAACATGCGCAGGTGATGCAGTGGCTTCATCCTGGTTCAACATACTGTACGTGGCTGTGACTTCCTCTACCTTGTCCTTGCTGTGATAGGGCCTGATGTTGTAGAGACGAGAGGTAGGAAAAAGAGGTGGAGGATGAGTGAAGAGTTCACTGCTGCTGCCTATTGGGAGAAGCATCTACACACACACACACACACACACACACACGCACACACACACACACACACACACAGTGTTATAAAAAGGTTTAAACTAGCAGGATAAATAATATGAAAACAAACCTGTTACGTACCTGCACCTCTCCAGATACACCCCCTTTGAACACCCACGGCTCTGACTCCACTCCCAGTACGTCTGCCCCTGTCGTCTTCCCACACCCTAGTACACACAAGAACCACATGTCAGTGTGGTGACACCATGTGCTCAGGGCCAAGAAAATGCAACAAAATATATCAGTGGTGATGGAAATTGACTGCAGAGCTTTAAATATTCATGTGAGCATAAATGGTCTATGTTTAACATCACTGCAGCTCCTTGAGAGACGTTGGGTGGTCCTAACTCCTAACTTCAACTTTTTTCACATGTTTTACTATTTGAAGCAGAACTTCTCCAGTTCCGCTGAAGAGGTGCTCGAAGAAATAATGCTTTATCATGAGTGCTCTGGTAAGAATGATGTGTGGTAGTAAGGCAGAGAGCCAAACAGCCGTGCCTACTCACAGTGGAAGCAGTTTTTCCAGGAGCCGAGGGTGGAGCTGTCACTCAACACGTGTCCATCTGAAGTAGGTGAGTGGGAAGTGTAACAAAGGAGACATTTCATCAAAATGAGACGTCAACGCGCACTACTGACGCAACTTTCCAATTGTTCCAACTGTTCTCTCTCAACAAACAAAAATAATACCACATACAATGGTATAGCATTGTTTCTTTA
>JAUMTR010000010.1:10991345-11021916 GCA_032270685.1 Microctenopoma stevenorrisi
AGAGAGAGAGGTCAGGGGGTTAGGGTTAGAGAGAGAGAGAGAGAGAGAGAGGTTAGGGGGTTAGGGTTAGAGAGCGAGAGAGAGAGAGAGGTTAGGGGGTTAGGGTTAGAGAGCGAGAGCGAGAGCGAGAGCGAGAGCGAGAGAGAGAGAGAGAGAGATGTACAGCCACATCAGTTACACTGGCAGGATTACAACAGCAAGCTTCAGCTGCTGTGTTTTACCTTGATCTTGAGAGACTTCTTGAGCTCCCTGATAACCGTCTCTCTGTCTTCTAGTTTAACTCCAAGACCCTCAGCGTCAGTCATTTCCGCTCTGACAGCGGCTGCTCTTATCTCCACAGGATGAGTCTGAGAGCATGCGGGAAATGTCAGCGGAGCAGACGTTCAGATTGTTGAACATTGTTGCCATTCTTTGATCAATTGTGAGAAAAGCTAAGACATACAAATACCTTGCTCTGAGGCTTGTCAGCGTCATACTCTCCTTCCTGCATGGCTGTGGCCATCTTATTCATGGTGGCAATAACTGAGCTGCCGGACTGACGCAGACACTCAGGACCGTTCAAACCATGGGAGCCATATACCTTGAAGAATTAAGTGCACATAAAAAACTGTACAAAATATTCAAAAATGTGTACATATATTAACTGCACAATGCCACAGTAAGGATATAGTTAAACACGCGTCTCTCCGTTACTGCCACAAACATAAACTCATGAACAGAAAGGTCAGGGCTGGGGGGCTCACCTGCGACTGCTAAATCTCAGTCTTATCAAAGCAAAATTTTATACGTCAAGTGCATGCTAAACATGACACTACCTGCTCCACAGCCTTCCCAATGATATCCTCTAGTTTGAGAGCACTCAGGCCCTCCTGTTCTGCCAGCGGAGCAACCATCTGACCTCCAGCTGCAGCCACCTCCTGCAGCACGGCCACCACACGAGTCAGCTGGCGCCTGCACTCAGTCAGCGCGTCCGACACCTGTGAGGCAAAGCAAGACGGCGTGTAGGGGTCATTAGTCAGTGTGTCACGCTGAGGCTCTAACTGCGTCATGTGTGCAGTATGTTTCTGTGTCCCCACACCTGTGGTCCAAAACTGACAGCAGCAGGTACTCCAACCACATCTGCTCCAGGCATACGACGGCGGATCTTCTTACAGAACTGTCTGATATCGGAGCAGGAAGTATCCAGGTCCTTCAGAAGCACAGAGAACACGGAGCTCTCCTGTCCTGCTGCCAGGAACGCCCGCAGACGAGCCACCTCCACTCTCATACACTCCAGGGCACTCTGGCTAAACTGAAGGCGAGAGGACGGGGTTGGTTGAGTTAAAAAGCCCTTTGGTAGATTCTGATGCAAGTTATTTCAGAGAAAAATGTGAAAGAAGCGTGCTGTGAGCTACATACTAGGATTGATACTGTTAGAATATTGAACGAAATTGACAGAAGAAGCTTGAAGTACCTTGATGTGGTCAGCCAGCTGCACCGTGCAATCCTCAGTGTGGTCTGCCAGATGCACGCTGTACAGTTGCTGGAAGATAAAACAAGAATAAGTTGTAAAAAAATTAAAAGTGAGACAGGCTGAGAGGCTAGTAAAAAACATAGCGGGATGGAAAAAGTCTTTCCACAAGTCTACAGTATAATACAATATAATGTCCGTGTATACAAACAGGTGGAAAATGATTTTTTAGTAGAATATCTCTTCTGGTGTAACTAGGTAACGTAGACGTGTGTATTTGTTACCTGATAGTATTTAATGGCCTTAGTCAGAGGTTCCACCTGGACCGTCTCGTCTAGCTGATCTTTATGCAGCAGGTCGATGAAATAATCCAGAGAGCGCTCATGGAAGCTCATTTCAGAGTAGAGTGTACCCATGCGCTTAAACACGTCCACACTGCAGGAACTCAGAGCCCTACAACCAGAACGGAGGGAGTGAGAATACACAGATATAATTAATTAGTTTCAGTATCACACAGTAACAATAATTCTGACTTTATCAGAAGTGTCAACATCTTAGAAACCTTTCCTGACACCTAATTCAATTCAGTTTTATTTTATTTATTACATAGCACCAATTTATAACAGAAGTCATCTTAACGCACTTTACATGCTAAGGTTTATATTACAGCGTATAACAACATAAGTGTGCAGTGCTTACCGTTCATATTTGTGCAGGATGGCCTGCAGCAGGCTGAGGGAGTAAACCAGGCCTGACGCAAAACTACGTTGTTCTCCGGGAGGTCCTCTGAGTCCAACACCTTGGACCAGGTTCCCATTCAAGTCAAACTTCTCCTGGGCATGTTTACTGATCAGCTCAGCCTACAAGGATTTAAATGCATGTAGAAACACGAGTTAGATAAGACAAATGGTGAAGCACCATAACACAGGCTACACGGCCTCGCACCTTGCAGCTGAGCCTAGGGATGAGCAGCAGCACCAGAATGCAGTCGTGATCTCCACCATGACGGAGGAAGGTGTCCGGCATGAAAGAGGTAAGGAGAGATACTTGTCTGTTGGACTGAGCCACTTCCATTTTCCTCAGTTCCATCTCAATCGCCTGGAGATACAAGTTATGACGTCAATGAGCACACTGGTCTCAAAGGTGTAAAATTGGTAAACAACCAGTCTTGATGCGCGACCCCTACCTTGGCGTAGGCCTTGGTCTCAGCAAACTTGATCTTGAAGTCAAACAGTTCTGCAGGCGGCTGCTGAACCTGCTCAACATTAGTGTTCTGCTGGCTGACCAGCTCTTTGTTGGCGTCCTGATGCACAGGAAACAAGCACAGGCTGTGTCAGGGAATCCGCGCGCACTCACACTGCAGTGTGGCGTCTTCTCTCTACCTACCTGTAGCCTGGCCGTGAGCTCTCTGTATTTGTTGATGGTCTGCTGGTAATCAGCTACAGTCTCCTGGGCAGCCTCCACCCTTTTTTCTGCCTCTCTGACCTTTGCAACGCTCAGGTCCAACTGCTCACGCAGCTCCATCTCGGTCTCCCGGGCATTCTCCTGGAGTTCATCATTCATCTCATTGATGGCCTCCTGTTGGAGCGCCATAAAGAAACTGTGCAACCATGGATTTTATGAAAGATCTGGATGTGGCTGTGCACCATTCTGGTTTATCTACACCTTGGTTATTATTAGAGACTTTTTTCTTGCACAACACCTGTACTAACCAGATCAGTCACGGTTTCTCTCAGCTCTCTGACTTTCTCCTCTAGGTCAAGATTCCTCTCTGTCAGGGTTTCCACCATCTCCTCTGACCCAAGAGCAGCATCCACCTGGTACAGGTGTCCACACACACACACACACACACGCACACACAGGTAAATCAAAATACTAAAATCTAACTTACAGCTGATTTTTGCCGACCGGGTCTGAACCACTGAAACACAGACTGTACCTGTTCCTTCAGCTCGTCAATAGTGGCCTCTGCCTGCTTCACTTCTTCCTGCAGTTTTTCCTTCTGAGTCCTCAGAGCCTCCAGCTCGGTGTTCTTTTTCTCCATCTGCTTTTGCAGCTTCACATGCTCCTGTTTCTCTGAGGCGGACAGGTCACGCATCCTGAGAAGGAACAGTTAAGAAAAAACAAGATTTGTTCACCTTCTACACATCTTTTACATTTTCCACTGTCTCATCTGTTACCACCATCGCTTTGGTTAACAGCCACTTACTTTTTAATTTATAATTAAATCTAAATACGTTTTTTTGGACTGACCTAACCAGCGCCTCCTTTAGTCTGCTACTCTGCTCCTCCAGCTGTTTGACATGGTAACTTGATGCAGCTCCATCTGTGCCTGCAACAGTACAGGAAGATCAGTAATAACAATACATTTTATTTAAAGGTGTCTTACTTTACACAAATAAATAAAAAAAGAACAAGAAATAGAGGGAGAAGCACAAGAACCCCTGTTTAGTCACTGTTTGAGGAGAACCAGCATCTAGTTTCAGCTATGCAGCTCTTAATCAGCTGGGTGGAAGTTGATGTTATGTTAACAGAACAAGAGGAAAGAGGAAAATGATGAAGAGGAGGGGACCCATGTCAAAGGTGCCGCTCAGGTCAAGGAGGATGTGAAAAGAGATTTAACCAGAATCAGCTGCCAAGAGGATATTGTTAGTAATTTTGACGACTGCCGTCTATGTGCTATGGAGTGAACAGAATTCAGATCAGTAAAAGACCAAAGAAACGGGGTTACAGATACAGGAGTACAAACCTTTCTCAGAAATCTCATGCCTAAGGATCTCCAGGTCCATGGAGAGTTCCTCCACTTTTTCCTTTAGTGTGTCCACTTCCACCTGCAGAGACTCAGCCCGCTCTTCAGCCATCTCTTTGTCCAGTGCGGCCATCTCCAGGGTATCCGCCGTGTCAGACATCTCCTCCATGTAGCGGTCCTTGGCCTCGTGTGCCTCACGTGCTTCCTGTATAATATGAGGGCAGAGAGGGTGCATTTGCTTTTTCCCCCTTGGTATTACACAAAACCAAATGTATTTAATCTTTCATAACAATAAAACTATATTTTCCTTTTCTGACAAATAAATTTTTTTATTTTGCTCTGTACCCTCTTGGCCTCTTTTAGTTGTTTCTGGAGCTCAGCCTGTTGCTCCTGCATTTTGTTCTTCCACTCCTGAAGCTGCTCCAGTTGAATCTTATGTTTTTCAAGCTCCTTCAGTTTGGCCTTGTCCTCCGTCCGCTTCATCTTCAGGGTCTCCAGCTTCTCCTCCAGATCTTTGACCTGACCTCGCAGCGATTCCTCTTCCTGAGGAGGACAAGTGAGTGGAATGAGTGGTAAGAGGACAAGAGCAGGACAGTTTAGCAAGAGTAAAAGATCCACTGACAAAGAATTATATGTAAACGTATAACAGTAAATGAGTCACTGATCAAGTCCCACCACCTAAAACTCCAAACAAAATGATTATATTAACCTATTTTCTTGCAGTGAATGAATTCTAATTACACATAATTAAGTGACTCCAACCGATAAATGCACTGCCTCTGCCACAATCATAACAATATTAATCTGTTGCCTCCGCAGACCATGGAAGAATTTAATTTCTTCATTCAGTTAAAACATGCAGAACACAAAGCAATCCTGGAAGCATGAGAATAAGTGCTGAGGGTCATTTTCCCCTCTGATGAGTTTGTTAGTAAACCCATGCCAGGCACCACCAGCATGCATGTAGCCATTAGAAAAGTCTACCTGCTTGGAAATGGCAGGTTCCACCTGGTCAATGGTAACACGGATGAAACCTCATTAAAATAAAAGATGGGATGCAAAAACAGAAACAACATGACGGTGAA
Source organism: Microctenopoma stevenorrisi (assembly GCA_032270685.1). Taxonomy (NCBI): domain Eukaryota; kingdom Metazoa; phylum Chordata; class Actinopteri; order Anabantiformes; family Anabantidae; genus Microctenopoma; species Microctenopoma stevenorrisi. The sequence goes on from JAUMTR010000010.1 coordinate 10,996,630, forward strand.
GCTGGAAGTAGTGATAGACCACATCCTTTACAAAAGCACAGGCTGATTGCCTGCTTCTGCTGGAGGTTTCTTCCTCTCCACTGTCGCCTCAGTGCTCGCTCGAGTGGGACTGTTGGGTTTTCTAAATGTTTAGGTGTATATATATTGATATAATATGTAAGGTCTTAAACCTCACACTGTGAAGTGCCTTGGGATAATTTATGTTGTAAATTGGCGCTATATAAATAAAGTTGAAATGAATTAAATTGATCTGTAGCGATGGTGACTGGTCAAACAGTTAACTCTATACCGGCTTTGTTGACATATTTGTTCAATTCTGGTGATGTTGAAATAAGCCATTCTAACTGTCAGTGACCCACCTTGCTTGGAGTAGCTGGGACCATGGCGGCTGCTGCTGCTGCTGCTGCTGCTGCTGCTGGCGACCCGCTGGGCTGAGGCACGACAGGTGCCCCGAGTGCACCCTGGTGGGAGGAGAGACTCACCTCGCTGACATCACCAGACAGAGACGATGACAGGCTTTCACGAGACGCCTGCTGACAAAGGACGCAATGAGTGAGAAGGAAGGAAACGAGCTAAATGAGCTGGAAAAGTCGGTTAAGAAGTGAGTTAAAGCGCTGCAGCCAGAATAAACATTCATCATCTATGTGGTGTTGTGCCTAAACCAGTGCTTCTCCCATTGAGACCAGTTTACTGACTTTAGTAGCAGAGTAAACATCCTGGGACAGTTTATATGATAAAATACACCTCCCCACCTTCACCCATCAGTGGCCAAACATTTCACCACTCCCTGTGAGGCAACAGGTAAAAGAGTCTAATACGACAGAGAGTACCCTGAGCGACAGGCTGGAGCGGGCAGGGGGGCGCACCAAGAGGGAGGGGAGAGAGGTGGCAGGCATGAGACGTGGAGTACCCCACTGGCAGGGTGGTCAAAGAGATGGTGTTAGGATTCTCACAGGTTATTTGGGAAAAATAATGCAGACAGTTGCTTACTTAGAGAGTGTCTATAAATAACATAATGATAAATGTTCGTCTCTGCTCTGGCACAATTTGATTTCCAAAAGAATAACGACTTCAAATTTTACCAACAGTAACACTATTATCTGCGTCTGACCACCTCGGTCTGCTGTAGACGAGCTCACCTTAGCAGAGCGGCGGGTAGAGGACTGGAGAAGAGGAGGAGGAGGGGAGTTGCAGAGAGAAGGAAGGGTAAACAAACCGACATACATCCAATGTTGAAGCGACATAGAAGAAGATTAGAAGCACAAAGAAAGCAAACCCAGAAGCATAAATTAGTGTAGCTCCACTGATCATAGTTTAGGCTGCATGCACCATTTTTAAAAGTTGTACAGTCAAATATAATCATTTTTGATGACGCTAAGCACTCATTTGTGCACCCAGCAGCAAAAAGGAATGACAAAGACACCATCACAATGACCTTATAGGTGTAATAAATTAAGTATCAAAATGTGTAGACTTGATGCAAAATGCTAATAAAATAAAGTGAGAAACCAAACAACGCCTGTTGGACAAAACAAAAAATTTGAAAATGACATTTATCACCGACACGTGATGTCTTTCTGTCCCGTGCAAATGTTAGAAATGTTTACGTAACTGAAAGGATGAATGGTCAAATTAGTGTGATTAACAACATCCAAGGCAAAGCAAATGTGCTGAATTTAAATATTTCTACCTTCTTAACGCTCACAGGGGTCTGCAAAAGGTATTCAGAACAAAATAAATAAGAAGTAAATACAAAAGCTGAGAGGCTTCATCAGTTTATGAAGCCGTTTTATCTGTTTTCATTGATCGACAAGAAAAGAGAGGATTAGAGGAAACAGGTACGTGTTGATGAAACCAAAGTCACAGTTCTGCCAGAATCCAGCCAACAACCAAGCTGGGATCTACACAACACAGGAGGATGAACAAAATCTGTAGTGTGCAAGTAATGATTTCCCACCTGTTTGGAAGTTCTAGGAGTCTCTGGAATATCTGCAGCAAATAAAATAACATTATTATCCTATTTTGTTAGTTACCATTTGTATTGTTGACTTTGAGGTGTTAAACTTCTGAGCTGTACATTTCAGAAGCAGCTGCAGCTCTTGCTTACCTCTTTGTTTGGGCATTTTGGCGGTGCCAGACTCAGGAGCATCAGGTGAAGTGGCCGTGGAGCCATCTTCCACCACCTGGATCTACAAAGAGAGTGACAGAGGTGCTGCATCAGAAACAAGTAAATGTTCCAGCATACAGTACAAATACAAAATACAGTATCACCCTAAAGAGCAAAGGTGTCATTTCTAATACATTTTGTTGGAATTTGAACTGGATTGGAAATTGAAATCCATGTGTTGAACCTCGTGTACAACACGGCAGCAAAACACACTCATGTGACTAACCTGAGACTGTCTGACAAATATCCCATGGTTTTCCTCACAGGTGAAGTAGCGTTTCCCCTGGACAGTTCCATCGTTCTTGCCTTTAGGCTCATCAAGTATGACACCAACCCATTTTCCAGAGGCGAAGAGAGTGGCACCGATGTAGGCCACAGTGCCACGCTGACCTTTCCCGGTCACCTCTACTATGGAGCCAATCTAGAGGAGAAAAGGCAGATACATGAGGAAAACAGCCAGAGTCCTTACACCCTAGTTTTTATCCCTTTCTTCATTACTAAATGTAATAACCACCTACCTTTGGAGGTTTGCCACTCTCCACTGTTCCTGTACTGCTCATTTTGCTGATCAGTGGGCTGGTCAGCTAGAGAATTGGAGTAAATAAAGATGACAAGTAGAAAAGGAGGTGAATTTGGGATGGTCAAGGACTGTTGGTTGTCAGTGGGAGTGAGTGGTAAGGGTTAGGGGAGGTCTTTACATATGACAAAGACCTGCAAAACTGCTCTACAAGCAGCAACAACACCCGGTAATTCCCCCTGCATTTTAAAGGGGGCTTTGGATATAAGTATTACGTGACAGGAAGAGTTTCTTAGGTCTGAAAGTACACAAACATACTCATGCACACAGTCATATGTCCTGGACCACAATAGGGCTTCCTAAGAAGCAGGCCCTGCTCAAACAAAGATGCTCATTCAAGACAAACTAGGACTGTGACAGGGTCTGATCCTTTTATGGAGCTGGAGGAACATGCAAAGTTATGCTGGCTCACAGTTTTGAACAACACAGAACAAAACTGGATCAAAAAGGCACTGCTAGAAACTGTAACATAGCATTTTGTTATTTTGAGAGAAGCAGAAAGATAGTTTTAGCAAAATCCTTGAAAATAACTACTACATCAGCTTTATGAGAATCAGGGCTTTACTATAATTAAATGAGGACATAACTTCTACCGGAGTCTCGCCGAGGTTATATTTTTATGCTTTATCTGACAACAGAGCATGCAACAGGAATAATCGTGTATTCACTCTATGGTAAGTAACAAAACCTGTTTTATAAGTTACAATCATAATGTGAAAAGAATTACCAATGAAGTGCATTAACCAAAATTAGCCTGTATGAAACTAAATATTTATTTTTTGTATTCATGTTACTCACCCTGGGGGTGTAAGAATGTCGTCTGTTCAAAGCCATAACTAAAATATCAATTTCACCTCTGTACAAATATACTGTTGACGTGCTAGTTTCTGAAATCTCCTTTCACATCCCTTCCTCCTTTCCAGAGAGCAGAGACAACAGGACAAGACTTCAGGGAGGGATCCTAGCGCTGCATCATGAAACGTCACCATGCATTTTAATTGAAAACGGGAGGGAGATCATCTCTCTGTGCGTCCCACAAGAACTGCACATGTATGTAAACTTTACATGGCGCTGATGAGAAAACATAAGCTTTTTACTTTCCTACACAAAACGCACATATTTGTAGAGTCGTTTGATTTGTGGTAATGTAGTAAATTTCCCTTCCTTAAATACATTACATTCTCACATTTAATAAATTGTATAACTCTATCTCGATGCTCAGCATTAATATTATCTCGTAACGTTTTTTTCATTTAGTCTGTCAGTGAATCTTAACTGACGTCACCCGCTAACTAACAGTGTTTGGGTAACTAATGTTATCAATATTTATCTTTTTCTAGCGACTCTAGTATTTAGAAGCCCGGTTGCTAAATTACTAAAATGGCTTGTTTGTATTATATCATGAACCAAGTTAACAATAGCACTGCGCAGCCTTAGCGTTAGCTAGCTAGCTAACTTCAAGAGAAGGAGGGTGGACAAAAGACCACTAATGTCTTAAAGCACAGTGAATGAACTATGAACTACAGTCAACATTAACCTGACAGAAAAACCCAAGCGGACTTTGTTAAGATTATCATTGCCCTCTATGTTTAGTGACACATCAGACTTCAGCTAACACCTAGGTGGTTTAGCTTTGTAGTTAGCTAACGTCATAACCTGCCAACTCGGCATACATCAATCAGCAAACAAACTCAAGTACAGAGAGAAGTTGGCTTGCTGTTTTGTGTAAATCAGCTTACCTGGCATACACAAACTTTCCTATCTTAAAATGTAGGTCCTTGAGTGTTCATGCAGACAAACGATAATCTTCTGTTGTTATTTTCTGGCAGCCCAGCCTGGAAATCCGCTCGCCGCTTCCGCTTTAACTGGTCACTTCCGGTGCTCACACAAACAAAACGTAGGACAAAAAAGGGACGTTTAGCTCTTTTGGTAGCTGCAATAAAATGGTAATCCAGTGTAGGGATGTTGCAAAGTGTTGTTTCTTCTATGCTTACATTGTCAGTATTATAATACTGACAATAACAATAACACCATCTTACCAGTTAAACATACATTATACTATACTATAATACTATAGTACTATAATTCCTTACAATTAAATTATTAAACTAAAAAAACGATTAACACAGTAGAAACGAATAACAAAAAGACAAGACAAGTCCTGTTTTACTTATGAGGACTTTGGTGCATAACTGACTCTTATTAATTAATCTGAAAAGTGCACTCACAAAGTGAAGACAGGTGCTTGTTTATTTTGAATAATTATCTAGACAGAAAGATTCACAAATCACTAAATAAATGAAAATGCTGAATCGTGCAAAGTGTGTTCAGTAGGAGATATTAGAAATGAACCGTGCTTTGCCTGGAGAGCAAACAAGAGCAGTCAGTGACAGCAGGGGGCGGAGTCAACATGCTGCACTTAAGATGAACAGCTCCAGAATTTCACTGCAGCAAATAAAGTCACTGTTTATTTTGCAAACTAGTTCTGTAGTATGTGATTTGGACAAGAAGTTGAACCTATTCCACCTTATTAGTCACAACATGCTTGAATTGGCTCGTCATAGTGAGAACTGTGACTAAACATAAGAGGAAACATTTTTATAAATGTAATGATATTGACCCAAGAACTAAACCAATCAGATCTTAGATCAGAGGCATTTACCATCACAACGGAAAAAATCTAACGAAGGGGTTTTATGCACAGTTCTCTGTTAAAGCAAACCCCTGTGGATATAATAAGTTTCTGACTAGACAGACCTTCAGTCATTGTGAGTTCACTGAGGTTTTAAATATGGATGATTGAATTAAAGATGAAACAAAGTCCAGCAACACAGAGAGGTCAAAGTAACACAGAAAGATACTTCATCGGGTTTAGCCTTCGTCCTAACTGGTCTTCCAGAATATTTCCTAAAGAAGTAGGAAAAATTTGCACAGTGGAATACATTTAGGAGAGAAAATATATCATATCAAATATCATTGGGCCAAAATAGCCAATATAAAACAAAACATATTATTACTATTACTTACTACTATTCTGTAAAATACATACAGAAAAGTAGTAATTGTTTTATATCTATGTTTCAGACGTATTTATATTGTTTTAGTTAATGTATTGAGTATAGCATTCAATAGACACAATACAAACTTTTTATGAGCTATAATTAAACGGTTGGTCATAGGTCATAAAGTTTTTAGGTTATAATTCCCCACTTTCTTGGATTTTCCTTCTGAAAGTCGCAACATATAATATGAATTGTGAAGCTTGCACAACGAGCTGAGATGTCAGGGCTGCCGTGCAGGAAGGCAATTACGTTACAAACCTGTACCTAAAGAAGTGGCCACTGAGCGCAGTGACGTGTAATTAGCCGGAGGCCCCTGCACACCCGACCAATCAGGGGGCGGAGGAGAGGCTGTCCCTGGACCGGCTGACAGGCACCGGCCGCGGCTCAGCCCTGTGGCGCTGACGGCACTGACAGCGACTGGACCGGGTCCTGACTCCACCACACCCTCTGTTTAGAGCAAGGTAGAAGGTTTTTAGCCTTTATTAGGACTTTTCAAACACTCTTGCTGTGCTTGTTGTTTTGTTTGCCCTCTTTTACACTCCCAGCTCGGATGGCTCGACAGCTTGTCTGGGACAGAGCGCCACGCTTCCGATAGAGACTTTCACAATCTTTGCTAACATGACTCAAATGGATGGAAAGGTTTCGCTTTTGCGCCGTTTTATTGTGAAGGCGAGGCCTGTTTGTTTCCGGTGTTTGGGTGTCTTCACCTAACTTGACGAGCCGCTGTCCCGGAGCTGGTATAAGGATTTAAGTCGATGTAGCACGCAGCTGAGTCACCTGTGCTGCCTGTGTACTGCGCCCGGCACTCTGTCGTTTTATCCGCGTTACACCACTAAAGGACACGTTTTATGCAGAAAACGAAAGAAGACAGGGGGACGTTTTCACACAAATAGCTTTGTCCCGATGGAGGGTGTGGAAGTGTGACGCGTTACGTCACTCAGGGTTTCGCTGCCTGCGCTGCAGAAAGTGGTTTAAACTGTTCACTGCTGTCCAGCTACTCGCCTAACTCTGACAAGTTCATTTCACTTGTTTCATTTGCAGGTTGTTCTAATCATTTCTTCCTTTATCCATCTATTCGCGTTCATTCTTATTGTATATTTCTAAACCTCTCAAAAGAAGTTCTCTCTTCAGAACATCACGTCACGATGTGCACAAATAAAATACCTTTAAACAACGCAGCAAAATGGTTCTAGAGCAATCCTGTGTGGCTTAACCAATAAGGGAGTGAGTATATGTTCTTGTTGTGGTCACAGAGCAAAATGAAATTCTGGAAGCAACATTTCACTTTGCCAGACAGTCAGTAAAGGGCCAGGCGGATTTGGAAACCACCACTTAATAAAAACCTGTTCAACCAGTGAGTCCTTGGCCCACATGGTGAATGCAGCATACTGACCATTTGAATGGGTTTGCATCATCAGGAGCAGTGGTCCCTCTCAAGCTCAGTCATACCTTTGATTAGTTTGGCTGCTTGATTATATCGTGTTTCTTTCTATTGCTTATTCTTTTGTTTACACGTCTTTGTTGCTTTGGTACTAAACATTCTGCAAGTATGAGTGGGATTTAACATATTAATATTTGAACGTGAAAGCGTTTCCACTTTCACTCGTTTCTGCAGCAGTTTCGCTTATTTGCTTGCTTCACTCTGGAATCGCTTGTGTTTTAGATGGCTGACGTGGATCTGATGAAGAAGATGCTGCGGGTCATCCTGCAGGCCAATAAGGGAGGACTCTCAGTGTCACGTCTGCAGTCAGAGTACAAGCAGATGACCGGGGACCTGATACCACACAAACAGATGGGACATAACAATCTGGACGCGCTGCTAAGCAGCATGCCGTCTGTGGTCCGCATGGAGCGCAACCGCTCTGGAGAGGTGTGTGGCTAGGCCAGGGCCGCTTGTTTGCATTAACAACATTTTAACATTTCTGTTTCACAGGGCCACAAAGCACCCGCGTTTTGATCTCGAAAAGTGTTTGGTTTGTGATCAATAACTGCAGGTTATTAGTGTAGAAATTACAATTAGCGTTTTCTCTGCTGCAGCTTCCTTCTAAATGCTGGTACACAACTGCTGCATGAGTCGGTCTGCTTCCTGTGTCACTGGCAGCATTACTTGTGTTCTCATCTGTCTCTCCAGATGATATGTTTTGCCTCAGGTGCCAATGAGACAGCCCATATAGCCAAAGTGGTGGCTCGACAGCGCACCTCAAAAAGGATGGGCCGACCCCACCTGGTAAACACTCAGATGAGGGTCAAACCAGCAGCACCACTTGTCCTCAATGGTAAGATGTTGCACCACCGTCTGTGGATATTTGCAAGCAATAAAAAAGCTGTGTAGCAATTTCCATGAGCTTATATTAGAAATATGTTCCACAAGCTGATGTTAATGCTTCACTGTTGCAATAAATATATCCCAGTTTCACAATCTGAACCTGACCTGTAATCACACACTAAGCCTTTAGTGGATGACTTAGAGAAAGGGGTTGGGTGGCTTGTCTGTGTCAGAGCATTGTGTGTGTAATAATACAGGAGTAAAATACATGAACAAAAGACCTGAATGTGATTCAGATGTGAATGAAGAACAGATTGTGGTAATGTAGTAAAACATGTTTGACAACATAGCAAGGAGAACTCACAGGACTTTTGCCCTGTCAGCACTGATTTGCATGTGGTATCACACAACTACCTTACCGTGGGGAATATAGGGAGAATATCAGACAGAATCGGTCAAACAACTACAATAACAACATGTCTTGTAGGTTATTTGAAATATATAGGAATATATTGATGTACTGTAGAACACACCTCCTGTCTGTATGTTTGTGTCTTGATTCATTTGAGTGATTGTCTGATTACTCTTCTGCAGCATTCTGTTGAACAGACCAGTAAACCAAGTGTGTCAGCAAGTGTCTGTAGCAGGACTATTTCAACGCAACATTACTAAAACGCTTCCTGTCTGCGGCTCAGCCCAACAGGTTGTGGATGAATGACAAGCCTGTGGAGACCCGCAGTTCCTTTTGCACTAAGAATATCTCTCTCACACACACACACACACACACACTTCAGGAAGACACTCAATGCTCAGGGCTGCACACATATCTGAACCTTTATTCACCTCTGAATCTAAACATATTTCTACAGCATGCACATACCGTAGTTAAACATGCAAACACACCTCCGCTAAACTGTGATGCTGCAGTATATTCTCAGGGAGCCGGAGGAAAAAGTGCAGGGAGGAGAGAGAGAGAGAGAGAGAGAGAGAGGAGGAGCAGCAGTGAGAGAGTCGCAGCTATAAGCAGCACATAGGGATGCTGGAATGAGAGGGAGGGGGGTGGACAGATGACAGAGAAGGAAGGAGAGTGCGTTGGGGCGGCATAGGTTTGAAGCTAATACAGCCTGTATACGTTGAGTCTCAGCTGCAAGCGAAAGGCAGCTGATTCACAAATCATCCTCTCTCTCTCACTCTCTCTCCCTCCATCTCTTGCACTCTCGTTCTTTCCTGCACCGCATGGAGTATTGATACTGATGCTGAGACAGACCAGGGACCGTGTGTCCATGCCGGTGAGGTGACGCAGCGCCTGCTCGGAGTCTGTGCGAGTGTGCGAGCGCTTGTCTTTCCTTATATTTCTATGTGGTTTAAGATTTTGCCCGAGTGTGTGTGTTTTACTGCTGAGTTTGTTAAATGTGTGTTTAGAGGATTTATTGATTAATCAGCTGGCTGATGACTGAGAGTAGCTCACCGCATATTAGCAGCGGACCCACTCAGAGAAAAAAAAACACATTTAGGACTTTTGAAGGTTTGGAATGATGCTAGTGGTATTTTATAGGCTCCAGCGAGAAAGGCAGGAGAAAGTTCTAGATCTTACTGAAGGACTGAGAGATGAACAAAAGGGGTGAGGACAGAAGAAGTGACAGTAGGAAGTGGAACCAGGAAGGAAAGAGTGTGGGAGTGGGAACGACTAGGAGCTATGCACAAAAACGATTTAGTGGTGATGTCAGATAGCAGAAATGTGATGTCATGCTGTACTTGAATGATGTAATATCAAAGTGCAGAGGGGCTGGACTGCACTCTAAGGAAGACTGGCTGTACAGTAAATAATTAGGCCCTTTTATCAATATTGAAAATAAAGTGAATCATTTTGGAAACAAAGGTAAAAGAAAAAAACTTCCACCAACTCTCAATATACACTGATGGTCTGGGGCTGTGAGTCATGGTGGGTTTAATGTTGTAGCGTATTAGATCCTGCTGCACAAAGGCAGTAACATAAAAACAACACACAGGCAGTGGTGAGTGTGTAATTTAACTTTTAAATGGAAAGGGTGGCTGTTTAATGGCTAAGCTGTTATCCTTTCCCTAACTCTATAGTTAACACACATTAAATTGGATTTTCTTTGCCTTCCCCACCCCTTTGTATATTTACACGTTCCAATCAACAAATTCACAGACTAAGCAAAGGTTAAGTAGTTTGCTCAACATGATGCTTTCTTTCATTTGTGAGGTTGCTTTTTGAATAAGGGAGCTATGATGTTATTTATTAGATCTACTGTGTCTGAAGATATTGAACAGTCCGTGACACAGTGCCCTCCAGACAGATGTGCTGCACTGTCTCTGGATCAGGTTCAGCTGAATCAGACAGTGTGTTATTTCAAGTCCGTAGTTTTACTTCTTGTGTTTGCTTTCCCTCACCCTCTCACTCTCCACAGCCAAACCTCAAACCTCTCTGAGGCAGCCAAACCACCGTGGGCGAGGCGGAGGTAGAGGAGGCCGAGGGACTGGACATGGAGACTTCAGACAGGTCAGGGACATGAGGGAAGGCCAGTCAGAGGGCAAGTCTGGAGCACATTCAAACAAGATGTCCAATCAGAATCCACTCAACAGGAAAGGGACCCCACCTGCAGAGAAGTGAGTAAGGTAGCAGGTTCAGAAGCGTAGAAGGAGTAAATGGCTGGTTACAGACTGGCTACAGGTTGGATTGACTCTAGGCTGGGGTAACAATTACTCTGGCACTAAAACTACATTTTAATTTAGCATGTGCAAAATATGAGATTTTCTTCATGCTTTTAATTAGAAAACTGTGTTCTTCACCTGTGCCTCTACATTCTGTGGGGTTTTAGCTCACAGTTACATGTGGAGGTCAGCAATCAGACTGAAAGTAGAGGAATGTGCAAGAGAAAAAACATGCACATACAGAAACCATCTTAATTTCTTTCTGTCTGTCTGTCAGTGCTGTCTCTTTCTGTCACCCCGCCTCTCCTCCGACCTGTGTGATCTGAGCTGAATGACAATAGGCTGTCAGTGAATAGGAGCGTGGTTGAATGCCGGTTGGTGTCTGACTGCAAACTGTCTCCCTGCTGCTGCTTATTCAGCACTGGGCCGATGATGTGCGCTCTAGATTATTCTGCTCCTCTTTCTATCGACATCTCTTCTTCCATCACTCTTCTTCTGGCTCTTTGTTATTGTTATGGGCACACATGGTATATTCTTATTTGTTGTGTTATCGTTATTTACCAACATTTGAATTATAATTGTTAAACATGTTAAATATTTAGTATATATCTAATAAGCCATGTTTATTTGCATAGCTTATAACAGTGATTTCATGTCATTTATCGCTGGCTTTTTTTGTCCGTCCACTGGGAAAACAACTGACATCAGTCCTCTGTCTGTGTCACCATGGATGTCCAGTTGATTGCAGCACAATTGGGCAGGAGGGTGGGAAGCCTGGTGTAATGGGAGGGGACACAAGCCCAAAGCAGGGGGCTGTGATCCCTTTCTAATCCCCGCTCTATTCTCTGGGAGATTAGCGCTTCTAAACTGACACAGAGTGAATCAGCACATCTTTCTGTGTCCCTTTGGATCTGCCAACGGACAGTATGCAGTATGTGTGTGTGTGTGTGTGTGTGTGTGTGTGTGTGTACCCGTGCCCAGAGGAGCACTACCGAATTGCTGTGAGTGAAAGTGAGACAGCAAACACTGTATTATGGTTGAATATAAACTTATTAAAATGTCAGTAAATGATTAGAGAGCAGTGTCTGGATGCTACTTTTCTTTACACTGCTCAATCCATAATCCAAAAAAGTTGTTCACACTCACGTCACAGTTTCTTTAGATAGAAAAAGAAAAGTTAAAATCATAAAAGTTCATGGGGCCAGATGTAGCCAGGTCTTATACCTTCAGTGTAGTTTTTAATTGGCCTGAGAAACAGAGGATGAAAATCAACCTCCTTCCTGTTGTGTTCTCTTGCATCCAGGTCAGAGAAAAGGATGAGCCTCCCATCAAGGTTTCAGAAGGAGGTGCACGCTCACCTTTCCAGAAACCCACAACAGGGCAGTTGTAAGTAGAGCAAGTTGCCTTTTATTGTGCTAAAAATACATTTTGTTCTTCTATCTTTCTATATATTCCCTTAAGTTGTTTTTGCTTTACTTACAATAAATCACCTTCCAAGTGTATACTGGCTGTTTGATCCCCTGTCCTCCAACTGAGTGTGTGTGCGTTGTCATGTCATGTTGCTTTTTTGAAGAAGAGCTGTTTATGTAAGGGGTTATACTGCGTTGTTTTAGATTCTGTGATTCTGTGGTAGAGACACCCCAGAGTGAAGAGGAAAAAAATGTGATTATTATTTAGCTCATTTGATTACGAAGTCCCCTCAAGACCATCGACACAAGACCAAAAGGGAGAATATCTTCAGTCACGCATATTCCTCATGTCGTTCTTCAGTCTCTATCTGTTTTAAATGAAATCGTCCTTATATGTCATGACTTCAGAGGTAAGAATATCAGACTGTTAGAAGCTGAATCATCACCCCTCTGTGTGTGTGTGTAATCTTCTCTTAGTACCTTTGAATCTGAATGAGAGCCTTGGATCGGGGAAAGGAAAGCCCTACAACCCTCAGCAGGTGCAGGGCCGCCTCAGGGAGATCCTGGGGAAGTACAGTAATGGTTTCTGGGTGTCAAAGTTGCCTCAGATATACAGAGAGCTGTACAAACAGGATCTTCCCACTGAGGCCTTCAGAGACCTGGAGACCTGGACACACATATGCGCTGTACGTGCTCCTATTTTGGTGATTTATTACATATGTATTCCTGTCATGACAACCAGCACATCTGGCTCATATAGTGTTCGTATGTATTGCGTGTGTCTTTTAGGTAGAGAAAACCTGCAGCAGCAACCCATCAGAGCTGCTTCTCTACCCCTCCAAGCAACAGGCCGCCATATCTTCCCCCTCATCCATCCTAAACTCAAACCCCACCCCTGCCCCTGTCTCAACTGCCAACATCCCCTCAGACAAACCCTTGCATTCGCCTGCTCCACAGAGACCTCGCAACACAAACTCGACCCGCTCTGGTTCTCGCTCACCTCAGTCTCCACTATCGTCCTCATCCTCCCCCAGCCCTCCTTCTTCCCCTGCCACACTGAGCCCTGACCTGAAGATGAAACTGGAGGAACTGCTGGTGAAGTATTCCAATGGCCTATGGGCCCACGCGCTGCCCAAACTTTTCCAGGACACCTACAAAGTCAGTATCACTTAAAAACAATATCAAACTGCATATTGTCCCTTATGACTCAATTCATCCATCCATTTAATGAAGTTTAATGAATAGTTAAAAATATGTATTCTATATTTTTAATTTACAAGACCAAACTGCCTGGACATGTCCTGGAGAATCTTCACCTCATATCTGACATATGCACCATTGACTACCCGATGCCTGACAACCCAAAGAGAGCCATCCTGTACAGGAGAAGCAGCACCGGTGGAGGAGGACAGGATGAGAATTGTAATAGGAGGAACTCTATAACAACTGAGGAGGAGCTGAGGGTGAGGCAGGAGCTGGGGAGGAGGCTCAGCAGCCAGGCAGTGCCTTCTCTGCAGATCCCTAAAGAGGAGTACCCCTCTGTCCTGGTGGTGGAGGCCACCAACACCAACGGGGTTACACTCAGGTAAGAAAGAACTGCATGTGTGAAAAGGGTGAACAGGTCAACAGTTCATTTTTCCCTCCCTGTCTCTCTTGTGTCCTGCCTCAGGTACATTGGTGAGGGTTATTCCAAGGCCCAGGAATGCATGGAGGATGAAATGAGGGAGTTCTATGGTCTGGACCAAAGCAGTCCAGCGCCTTTGTCATCTCCAGCCTCTGGTCAGCTTGTTGCTGTCAGAGCTGAAGAAGAAGAGGAGATTCTGAGGGCACAAGTCTGTGAGGTCGTGGCTGACAAAGTCAAGGTGAGAGGTCAAGGTTTCAAAATGAATTTCAAAGTTAGCACCTAGATTTGAAACAATATGATAAAAACTAAATGCATTTTTTTTATTCAAGTGAGTTTGTGTCATCCTAGTTTTGCCTGCTCAGTGGCCCCTTCTGTGAAAACTAAAGGTTCCAGTGAAAAATAAGATATGAAACGGATGGAATTGGTGATACATGGTGATCTGTTAGTGATCCCAGGGCTATCTGCCTTCATCCCTGCAGGTCTACTATGTGGATCATGGTTTCTCGGAGGTCATTAGTAAAACCAAAGTGTTTGAGCTACACGAGAAGTTTTTCAAACTGCCTTTCCAGGCAACAAAGTGTAAACTGGCAGGTGAGTCTGAATCAATACGAAGAAGACCAGTTTCCTTTCAATTCTTACATTCAATCAGAACTAAATGGGGATTGGAATGAAAACATTTTCGACTTCAAATCTGTGAAACTGTGTATGTGAGTGTCCAGGTCTGGAGCCCTTCTGTCAGGAGCCTGCAGTGCTGAAAAAGTTTGAGACGATGGCAAGTGGAAGGATCCTCTTGGCTGAGCTCCTAGAGCGAGGGCAGACCCCACTCGTCGTCCTGTATGACACGTCACAGGATGATGACGTCAACATCAATGCTGCTTGCATGAAAGCTTTGCAGGACAAGACACTAGCGAGCCCATTGCAGGTGCAGAAAACACGTTTGTGGAAGGTATGTGTGAGTTCGCAGCACAGCGGACTCATCCCGGTCACTCTCCTCAGGTGAACAGCGCCTACATGAATGTGATTGTCAGCAGTGTCTGCTCCGATGGGACCATCTACTGTCAGCTACCCTCCAGAGGCCTTGTCAAGCTGAACGAGATGCTGGAGAACATAGAGACATACTTCCACTCGCAGGTTAACACCACGCTACACTTGATGTCCAATGACCAAAAACAACACTAAATGTTTCATTCTGTAACACTTTTGTTCATCAAAACATCAAAAATAAAACGGAGTTTATTTTGAGTTGATCCCACGTGCACCAGCCTGTTATATATGAAACACGTATGCACCAAAAGCGTATTAACCCACAGACTGACAAGCTGGCAATGGTATAACCAAGCGAACGTTGTAGTGGTGGACAAGCAGAGGAAAACAAACAACCATGCCAGCTCACATTCACTAGATTATTATTTCTAAGTGGAAACACACACGTGAATATGTGGACATTCTGGACAAGAAAAGCAGCGTAGTTAGTTTGGTGTCACACACTTTGTGAATGTATGTTTCTTCTCTCGGGTGGAGCTGTGGACAGATTGAGATTAGGTCAATAATCTGGGGTTAATTGCCAAACCATTTAATCTGTTAGCAGCACAGTGAAGTTGATGCTTTTTCTAGGGGCGCATGGTTTTCACCACCTACAATAAACCAAGTGGTCTGGATTTGTTGTGAGAATAACTATAATGTCTGTCTTTGTCTTAACAAAAGTGTTGTTATTACAGTAGTTACGGGTTAACAACCTGGGCTAGTTACACATACACCACAAATCTCACCCGTTCAGAGGAAGTAGGCTCAAATGATGATGACAACACTGGTTTCTTTATGACACATGTTGATAAGATGTATGTTTTGCTCCAGGTTACGTCGGAGTTCCTGGTATCCAGACCATTTTGTGGGAAAGGATGTCTGGCTCGCTACAAGGGCAAATGGTCCCGTGTAGAGGTAAAACGTGCAGGTGTCTCCTCCAACAGAATGTCCACATATCATAGGAGTTTATACTGTAAAGAAACATGTTTCCATATCTGTGTTTGTTGCTGTAGATTACAAACCTGCATGGCAGCAGAGTGCTGGACATCCTGTTCATCGATGTAGGCGTCCAGGCCTCTGTTGAGGTGTTTGAACTGAGGGAGATACCACCGCTGTTTCTTCGTGACCTTATGGCTGTCCCACCACAGGTCAGTGTCTGCACGCGTGTAGTGACGGCAGCTTCCTCATTCAGTCCTGCGTGTTCTCAGATAGAATGACATGCGACATCCTGCGTTTAGGCTGTTAAGTGCTGTCTGGCAGACCTGGCTGCCAGTGTTGGATCCTGGACTCCAGAAGCTGTCCAGTGGCTCCGAGACAAAGTGCTCGGCAGCACTGACTGTAGCATGAAGGTAACTGTCTGTCAGCCCTTTTTAAACAATGAAAGTTATTTATTTATTTATCCTTCATCACGTCTTCTGTGACAATGAATGAGCATTTAGAATTTATTTACAACATCTGATTGACAGCAATCTCAAACACTTACAGGCTCTCCCTCTTTTACTGTTGCGTTTTGGAAAACACACTTATTTAGGGTCAATCCCAACCAGCTCAGATGTTTTTCTGTCCTTCTCTCATTGTTCATATCTCCCAAGGTTGCTAAGGTGAATGAAACCAAGCGCTGTGTCTATGTCCACCTCTTCACCGACAAGAACTTCCATGACCCAGCCCGCAGCCTCAACCATCAGATGGCCCAGTCTGACTTGTTCAAACAACAACCAGATGTTTTTCTGACAAGCCACAGGTTTCTTCTGCTTTGATACTCACCTGTAATGTCCTCTCATTAGTTGGCTAATAGTTTAATTTACACTATACTTAATTTGTGGTTTGGTAATTTTCTTTCCCAGCCCTACAAAGATCTCCACACCCACCTTATCCTCTAAGACTTCCAGCACCAGCGACTCTACTAATGGGAGTCCTACAGCAACGTCTGTCCCACCAAAGCCTAATCTCAGACGGGCTCTGTCAGGACCCAGAGTGTGTGGTGGAGGAAGCACAGCCACCACCAGTCCTATAGAAACTCAGTGTTCTCCTTCAACTTCTCTCCAGCTACCACCACTACTGGAGCTTCCTCAAGTTGGTAATGAAAACATTATCAGATATACATACATATTTGATCAGCTTTCTTTCATAAATCACTTAAACAGCTCCCAATCCGCTCAAAACAACCAAACGTTTAATCACCAGGCTAAATATTTGAAGTCTTTCATTATTTATTGACAACCCCCCAACACACACACACACACACACCCACACAGACCCACACACACACAAAAAGATTATTTCTTACTAACAAATAGTAGGAAGATGAGACATTTGTGGTTATTAGAGTCTTGGATATGTCAACATTTGGCAGGAAAATTGATTGGATTGGATTAGGTCACATATTACCTCTGGACACCTTGGTGACCAAAAATGCATTCTGTAAAGTCAGCATTTCATTCTGAAGAAAACTAGTGGTATTTGACATTTATACTCTATATTTTACTCTATATAAAAGACATATAAGAGGACACTGGATTTGACATAAATGAAGAGATTCTACTCAAATTCAGGCCAAAAGATACAACACAGACAATTAAATCACCAAATGAAAAACAAAGTTGGGAAAAATGGACAGAAATGTTGGAGCAAGGGCAGGAGAAGTAAAAAAATGTAAGAAAACATTCCAAACCATGTAATTTGTTCATTGGTGTAGTTCAGTCTAGGAATCAGGCCTTACTGTGTCTCACATTTAAATCAACATTAAATCGAGTTCATTCTTCTCAGGAAACAACATGGACGTGTATGTTTCAGTGGCGTGCCATCCAGGCCACTTTGTGCTGCAGCCCTGGCGAGACATGTACAAGCTGGTGGTGCTGATGGGAGAGATGATTCTGTATTACAATAAAAGTGAGGAAAAACCAGTAAGCATAGAGAAGAATCAAATATATGCGGCGAAAGTGGAAAACAAGTGAGTTGAACATGTTACTTTATTTCATTTTATAAAAACAGAGAAAATGAGATAAAAATGTGTAACGTAGCTGTTATTTGTCCTGTTAATGTGTTTAGTAGAAATTCAATTACAGGCCAAATGAAAGTGCTCTCACTAAATGTACCTACACATCCTTCTCGTCTTCTCTTAGCTGGCATCGCGTGTTAGTAAAGGGAGTTCTGACCAATGGGTTGGTGTCCGTCTATGAGTTGGACTATGGTAAACATGAGCTGGTCAGCTGCACACAGCTCAGGTCTCTTATTAAGGAGTTCAGACAGCTGCCGTTCCAGGGAATAACTGCTCAGTTGGCTGGTGAGTGGACAATACGGTGTTTAAAGTCACTAACATCATGTTCATATTCTCTCCATGCACCTCAGCTACAATACCTTCAATTATACCAGTGCTGAATTATTTCAGTGCAGTGGCGGATATGTCACAGCAATCATAGTTCTCTCTGCCTTAACCACTGAGCTACCAGGCCTCCTAAAACTTTGGTTTGCAAATTGTGGCCTTTGGATGCAAGTCACTGGCCGTGAATCTCAGTGCTTTAACATGTCTTTCATAAGCATTAGAGACTGGACCATCATCATCATGGGACTTAAAAAACACACTGGTTCTGTATGTATAGAGTGGTATTTTAGGTTAAGGTTACTTGTACTCTTTCCTTTAGGAGAAATGTTGAATCAAAAGAAACTAAGACCATTGAATCCAAGTCAATATAAATACTGGTTTTATTTTAACAGTCTTTAAACAGGCACTCAAAGTAGTGTTTAAAGGTTTAAGGATTCAAGTGAAACAAGTCTTGTAAACACTGAAAAACTAATGAGGCAGCTGCAGCAGGTGTGGTCAGGAAAAGAGCACCCTCTGTAGGTGGATGCTGATACAGCATTGTGATGATGGTAGATTGTAGAAGGCAGATGCAGATATTGATTGGCAAGAAGTGGTGGATGGTAGGACATTGCCAGGAGATGAGAAAGAGTCTCAAAATAGCTGTTCACAAGGAGGCGATGGTCGTCCACCATGTGGTCGAAACCTTGAGAGTAGTGGCTTTTTCCAAGATGGCAGAGCTGGGACAAGCAGAAATGACATGTGCCAAAATGACCAGGCAGACAGGTCTCTTAAATAGTCACACTCACAGGTGGACACACCCAATGACCACCAGGAAGAGAGATCACCCAGAGATCAACACATAAGTAGATTCAAAGAAGAAAAACCTGGGAGCAGGTTTAAATTATAAATCTAATCCCAACATAACTAATCTGTTTAACGCCCCCATTGAGCTCGTTCAGTTGTTTCAATAACTGATGGGTTCTTATCTGACAGGAGTGAAGCCGAGACAGTGGTCAGAAGAGGCTTCCATCGTTTTCAGAAACCATGTGGAGAAGAAACCTCTGGTGGCTCAGCTGGAGGCCATGCAGGAAGCCACTAACCCGTGGGACAGGAAGTTGACTGTCTTCCTGGTAGACACTTCACAGGAGGAAAGGGACATATGGGTGCATGACATTATGTCTGAGTTCGCTGATGAGTTGACCAACGAGCTGTAGACAAAAAACTAAATCCACCTACAGTATATCTATCATTTATGGGGACTGAAAGAAGTAGAATGAACGGAATGAAAAAAGTCTTAGAGAGGTTACAAGAAGAAGGGAAACGAAGAGGATTGACAGGACGTTAAGTCTGGAATTGACAGTGAGATTAGAGGTGTAGACAATGTAGTCGCTGGTTGTGTTAATGACTCAACAATGAAAGGTGTACTGATGTGATTTTGAACAAATCCAGTCTGACCATTGGGACCACACACATGGTACAAACACTTAAACGTACACAGAACAGTTGGATCTATCCGTAGTAGTCTCACAAAGCTTTCTTATAGTAGCTGATATGGGCTTGAATCCAAAGCAGCATCCTACTGAGGACGTCTAACAGCCTCAAACCTGCCAATGTGAGCATCATGCGAATGGCACAAAATGTTCAAGAGGAACATATGCATTTGGTTACAGTCACGACAAACTTTTATTTTGTGATCAACTTATTTAGACTTGGAAATGACGCAGAGAACTGTTTTTGACCATTAACACTAAGAAATCAGTGACAATTCTTCAAATGTTGAAGCCCATGTGACTCCTGTAATGGCAGTGCCTCCATCTTTTCTCCACCTGTGCAACACCGATGCTAGCGCAACTCTACGTTTTTAGGGGGTTAAGTGTCTCTCCTTAATTACTTGTCTGACAAGACTTTAAGTTTAGCTTAAATGTGCTGCATGTTGCAGATGTTTCCTAGTTGTGTGCACATAGAGATTGATGTAAAAATAAAAAAATAACCACATTAAGTTACCAGTAGTGTTAAGGATTTGCGTTTTTATGGTAGGGACCAGTGCCACCGTCAAATATTTGCCTGACAGAGAATTTAATTCAGAAATGTAATGTTTTCCCAGACACACGTGAAAATATCTCTGCAATACACCGCTCAAAGCGGCATTGTTGTTACAGACAGATGACTTGAATTTAATTTATACTTAACTTATATTCTCTAGATGATAATAACTTTATCATAACCATTGTGTCTAACAATGATCCAGAGATAATAAAAGATATGTTTTTGGAATAAAGGCTGTTTGAGAGGTTTAAATGTAACTGGTTTCTTTCATAACCTTAAACAAGTATCATGGTGTCTCATGCGAGGACAAGACTTGCATGAGGTTTCTTTATTAAAATAGCAAAATATTTCACTCTTATTTACATAATGTACAAAACATTTTATGTAGCTACTACTAAAACACTTATAGCATATAGCTTATATGACATACAGCATCTTTCCTACTCCTTCACCTTTTCATCCATCCACCCATTGTCAGTATTTGCCTAGAAAAATACTCCACTACAAGTAGAAGTACCCTTTTATTTTTCTACTCACGTAAAAGTACTGACGTTCATGCACAAAATCCTGCTTAAACTATATAAGTAAAAATACTCCAATAAGGTAAAAAGGATATTTTAACTATTTAGAATTTGATGCTGGTGAAAGTTTCATTCACATTTGTTACCACCTATGCATTCATACAGTTATTAGCATTAAGACCACAGGATGTGAGGCCTCTACTTACATTACAAACACACCTGTAAATACAGTGTGTGACCATTAGTTGCATTTATATTCATATGTGTGTTTTCCCAGCAGCTAGCGAATGGAGAGCATCATCACAAACTCTGAAGAAGAGGAAACAGAGGACAAAGCACAGCATGTTAATCGCTAATGATTCATAAAATGTGAGATACAATTATGACCAACACACCTGTGGGTTGTCTCACCTTCAAAGTCGATGTTTCCGTCTGCATTAATGTCGAGCTCCTTCAAGATCTCCTCCAGTTCTCCTTTCTTCAGCTTCTCTCCCAGCAGCGTCTTCACTGCCTCTTTCATTTCATCCTGGTTGATCTTTCCATCTCCGTCGAGGTCAAACTTTTGAACCCAAGAGATTCATGCATTCATTTACAGAGATAAATAAATAAATAAAAGCTGATAAATTAAAGATTTATCTCTGTAAAAACTGTCTGTAAAAAATTTCAGCTGACATCAGTCAGATTCCTCTGACTGGTCGTATTGAATCATTTATTTAGAATCATTTGTTTCCGTGTTTCTTCTGCTGATGTACCTGTAAAAAGGCAGATTGGAGCTCCTTGAGTCCCAGCATGTCAGCGGTCTCTCCCATCATCCTGGGTCCCATTAGTTCAATAAAATCATCAAAGTCCATTAAACCTCCCACTGAGGAGAGGAGAGAGGTCAAGGTCCAGTTAAACAGAAGCAGGATTTATGGAGTGAACAAAGCTGTTAGTGTGATTCCCTATCAGCTCACTTCTCATCTTTATCTGCTGCACTATCTCCAGCAGCTCCATTTCCGTGGGCATGTATCCCATGGTCCTCATGCACTCAGCCACGTCCTTGTAGTTCAGGTAGCCGTCTTGATCGTAGTCAAACTCTTTGAAGGCTTCTTGTAATTCTACAGTTCAGGGGATCACAAAGGGAAACTGAACTGATGAAATAAAAATGTAAGTAACAGTAAATGATCATTATGACGTTTATGTCCTTCTTTAAAGAGTTAGTCTGGTACTTACCATCTAACTCAGCCTGAGCCAACTCTCTTTCCTGCAGAAACAGACATTAAACCTTTAATTTAATATACTACATACAGTGATATTAAATCAAATTTAATTAAATGTATTTCCAAGGATTTTTATGTAAACATGTTACATATATATCAATGAAGAGAAGAAAACAAAAAGAAACTGAAAACAAATCACTTGTATGTCATCACAAAGGAAATAGTCAGTGTTTTCGAGTCAAATCAACAGTGCTCTTCATTTGGATAACCCTAATGACGCGCGGCATTAAGCTCTCACTAATGAGCCACTAATACTGCAGACACACCAGGCTGCTCCAGATCTGGAACAATCCACCTGGCTGCCACAAAACTTCTGACTCTGATGTTTGAATTTCTGACTTACTGCAGTATTAATCACTGTACTGAGCAGATCTAAGTCTTTCCAGCTACTTTCTGCAGTTCAGTACTTTCCAGCCACACATAGCCTGTGAGCTGTGGGATGGGTGTGGATTCCATAAACAATGAGGCTACTCACTACAGTATGTTATAAACGGGACTGCATCACACAGGTCACATGGCCACAGCAAACGTACGATATTAGCAAAGGAACTTCATCTCGACAGTAAATGTCAATGTAAAAAAGTGTGTGTCAGCTACTTACTGCCCCAAATACACTGTTGAGCACAGAATTGTACACCTTGGTCATACTCTCAGTGTTCTTCTTGGACTTCTTTGATGATTTTTTGGGTGTGTCGGAGACTGAGCCATTGCTGAAACGTAATGAAAGTCAAATAATAAATAGCACAAGGCTACACAAACAGTGGTCGACTAAACAACACACCATTTAAATAAACGTTGAATGCTGCTAGAACTACATGAATCCTAACTTACCCATCTGTTGAGGCTGATTCGACAGAGGTCGTAGAAGGTGTCCTCTCTCCTGCCTTAGACATGCTATGCATTAACAGAGAATATACACTGTGCAGTCAACAATAGTATATTGATTTGTGCGTGCAGCCACAGTAGCTTAGTTTAGTCTCATAGATATTTATATTAAATATATGATATTTTTTTGATACATGAGAAAGTTTGCAAATTGATTTTTATTTTTTTGTTGTTTATTTATTCAAATACCATGAATTAAATGTATTGATGATTACTGCTTACCTGAATTCTCTGTCCTAAAGGCTGAGAAAAGAAGAAGTTGGGTAGCACAGTCCTCCTCGTCCTCCGTGGGCAGTGTTTGTGTTGTGAATGGCTGCACACTATCCTGTCGATTCTGTTTTTGCCTCTCCTCTTGACCTCCTTCAAATAGAGAGGCTTAACAGGTAATTACTTGGCTACACACGCAGCCAACGATTAGAAAGCAAAACGTGGAGCGGCCTTGTGTCCGACTTGACCTTTAAGGAGCCATTTTCCTGCAGATTCAAACTTTTAATGCGTCTTTATTTCTAGGCTGCTGCAAATTAAAACAAGGTTTTGTTTTTGCTTTTGTTGTGAGACAGTGATGTTTCTGAAAAGGAAGAAGGCAAATAAAAACAAACAAACAAACAAAAAAACACTTAATACCACTGCATGTGCTTCATTCAGATTCAGATTCTATTGAGCTGTGATGTAAACCATTGTTCTGATATAAAATACTGGGGCCAGTGATTAGTGTTAGTCTATGTTAGGAAAGTATTTTATAGTGATTTTATATTAGTATTTTCTTCTGTAAGGAGCACTTCTGTCTCCTTCTCTGTATTTTAACCCAGTTTACAATGTGAAACAACTTTGAGCATAAATGTCTAGATCAAAATGTTTACATTTGTTTCGGTAATTGATTATTTGCTGTAAATATCCGTGCAATATCGTTTTACTTGCGATTACGTAGTTTTGTGGTTCCGGCTAATTTGCATACTGCAATTTTTTTTACTTTTTTTTTTTTTACCACTTTTCGAGAGCGACTTTCTGCGCCGAACACAAACATCTTGTGTGCAAAAGGTAGAGGAATATCTGCGAAATGACGTGCAGGCATATCGGGACTAGAACTGTTATATCGCAAAATTGGAAAATTGGCGCCTGTCGACACTTAGCTGAACCAGGTGAGTCTAATATGCCGCGAGGCGTGTAAAGTGTTTGTCGCTCTTGAAGCTTTTAATGAGCTTTTTAACAAAGTTGTGGTTTAGAGGAGAAGAAGACGCGAGTTTCGTTGCTAATGTGGTTGTTATAGTCGATTATTAATTAATTGACACGGCGTCGGTCGATTGACAAACCGTGAACCTTCAGGCTTAAAATACAAATGGCCCAGTTACTCTAGGTCTCCACCAGATGGCGCCAAACTCTGTCTTGTTTGAAAATGAACACTTCGGCGTGACATGTTAGAAGAATCGGATTTATTTAAATACTAGCTGTGTTTCATGGTCGCAATTTGACAGTTGTTTGCAGTCTTATTTTTTCTACATATTACCGTTTCTGTTCTGACCTTGCTGCCACGCTGCTCTTAGCCTGAACACGTTGGAGGAGTGTTATTTATAGGGTAGACAGAGACATGCTTATTTTACTACATATAAACTACCCTGTTGTCTACACATGGGGCGTACGCTCATGTGTTACACATCAAAAACAAGGCGATAAGAGCTTGTGTGGGGATGTTTTACTGAACACAGGCGTTTGGAAGTTTTCCCGGAAGTAGTGCGTGACGTCACGAACATACATCGTCGCAAAGCATGATGGGATATAGTACACTTACTAACCTTTAAAATAAAGCCTCTCTGTCTTTAACCCAGTGCTTAACAGCTGATGTACTGCTGCAGACTTGCTTGAGCGTCGTGAACGAGCTAAAACCTTATCGCTGCCTCTGTGTGCTGTACCCTTACACTGAATCGTGTCTGGTGCAGTGACGCGTCCTGCTCGGTCCAGTAAAACTCATACTTACCTGGCAGGGGAGACACCATGATCAAAAAGGTGGTTCACCCATGGTGAGGCTCAGCCATTGCACTCTAGGTTGTGCTGACCCGTGCGAATTCCCCAAATGTGGGAATCTCGACTGCATAATTTCTGGTAGTGGGGGACTGCGTTCGCGCTCTCCCCCTGCTTCTCATGTGAAAAACAAAATCTGACCTCTCAGCGGCACCTCATGTTGTGGATCCTGCTGTGTGTAATGTTAACACATTAGTGTGAATGAATGTTTATAACAAAGTTGCCTCAGTTCATGTCTACATGTATATTATTTATTACCTAAACCTTCATTTTTATCTCTGCTCCAACTTTCAGAACCTCATCTGTCATCCCTCTCTTTGACCACATGGAGTTATGTTAACCCTCTTTCTGATCAGTCCCATGGTGTCTACAGGTACTTAAAAAATTAGCATATTGTGATAAAGTTCATTATTTTCTGTAATTTACTGATAAACATTAGACTGTCATATATTTTA
>JAUMTR010000010.1:11023272-11043605 GCA_032270685.1 Microctenopoma stevenorrisi
GCCTATATTCTTTAAAGCTACCTGGCTTTAATTTCCTGCATATACTTCATCTAATGGTCTTCTTCACTTCCCTTCCTGTTGCTGCTCACACCCAGACCTTTCCCTTCCCGCTGCCATCGGCTACATCTCGTCCGCTGCAGCAGCCAGTGCCTAGGCCACGGTGCTGGGTGGCTGGCAGGTTCTTGTACACGGCACGACTGTATGGGATGAAGCACAGGCCCAGCTGGAGGTGTCGGGCCAGGCGACAGTAGGCAGCCAGTGCCAGAACCAGCAGAGGGGTGACCAAGAGGAAGCCCACCACCAGCAGAGCCACACAGCCTCCATCAGTCAGTAGGTCTGAGCAGTAGGGAGTTGTTCCATGAGGACGGACCTGCGGTGACAAGAAGGGGAAACATAACAGGATGTCGAATAGGCAAGTTGTCATTTTTTCTTTAACCAGCATAGCTCCACTGAGAGTATTAAACACGCTGTTGTACACATTTAAACCTTTTGTACTAGATGGAGGTCAAAGGTCAGGGTCAGCTGCGGTATCACTGTGCCCCCAGCTGGTAAGGGGCTCTGCTGTCCGCCTCACATATTTGTTGCATGTTAGACAACGTTAGGCATGTTTGCTGTTGTACCAGTCGCTGTTATTCTGGTATTTAGTATTTTGACTTTTCCTTTGCACATATAGAGCAACAGAGATTTAACACAGAACCGCAGATAAAGACAGGAGATGACGTGCTCTATGTGCTATGTGTGGTTTACATGATGACAGATTCTAGTTAGTAGTCTGAAATATATCACACACTGAATCTGTAGCCATCCCTCACTGGAACTAACAAAAAAGAAAACAAATTTAGAAACCTTCTTCAGTTGTGAAACATGGCGCCAGAATCAGAATGAGATGCGCGCTAAAACGCGCGCACATGTTGCTGAGCTGTAACAGCGGGGAGTGGGCAATGAGGTGGAGGGGGTCAGTGTGCGAACGTGGGATAGTCATGGAGAGACAGCAGGCTTGAATCATCCTTATCACAGCGTGAAGCATGAAGTGGACCCTTTGAGTGCACGAGGAAAATGCAGGGAGTGAAAAGATTTGCCAGACTGAGTGGGCTGAGCTCCAATGGGAGGTGATTTATGACAGTATTTAGCATATTATGTACCTCCTGTCTTTGAAAAGTAGATTTACGGTATGGTCAATGTTATGGTTTGATTAATTCTTTTGGAAAAAATAGTTGAATGGTAATGGGTTTTTTCCAGGTCTTGATAGTTGGATTCCTGTTACACGGAAATATTGTGACACTGTCCTGATAAATGTGGACTTTCAGCTGGCCAGAAAGAAATACCAGCTGTGGAGAGAAAACCAAACACTAAGGAGGATCACGGTTGGAGTACAGGGAGAGATGGTTTCAACGGCAGTAAATGCTTTAAAGGGGAGGGTGCAGGGGAGTTTTGGGGATAGTATTTTAACAGATAACACTCACAAATATGCTGGTGTTTGTTTTCACGTGGTGAGTCCTGGTGTATGGCTCCACATCTTAGCCAGGTAGAAAGCACCCTCAGAGAGGGATCGTTCGGACTGTCAGGTCAAATCCTTCACCCACCGTTCTTTCTCCACTTGTGTTTTCTCACCTCCCTTAT
Source organism: Microctenopoma stevenorrisi (assembly GCA_032270685.1). Classification (NCBI taxonomy): domain Eukaryota; kingdom Metazoa; phylum Chordata; class Actinopteri; order Anabantiformes; family Anabantidae; genus Microctenopoma; species Microctenopoma stevenorrisi. The sequence continues at coordinate 11,024,893 of JAUMTR010000010.1, forward strand.
TTTTTTCTTTTGATTTCTCCATCCTTGCAGATCCTGGTTAATCCCTCTTTAAGCTGCTGTCACATGAGGCCCCATTATAAGAGAGCAGGAGAACAGAGAGAATCCAGGCCTGTGATTGGGAGCTGGGTTGTTTTGTCGCCCACAGAAACACTGTTGGTATGTACTAACATCTTTGCACTTTGACATTCTGTTGTAAACGTATTGACTCCCTTGAGTCCAGACCCCTTTGCCCCCTCCAGATTGCCATCTTTACAACATCGGGGAGAAGTTCAGAAGTATCTGATTCGAAGCTTCTCAACTCTGAGGGAACCAGACCCCACCCTCATCCCCAAGCAGATCAAAGTTATGAGATTAGGACTTTGAGGTCTCTCATGAAAAGTTGTTTGGTTGCTGGTTTTTAACATCTTGACACCAAAGACTGAATGGTGAAATGTAGAACCTTCACCACTTATCAAATAAAGACCTAAAAAAATAATAAGTATCAAAAGGATTAATTTTTTGTCCAATAGTATTAGTCCTGGGTAAATTGTGCCCAGTTACAACAAACATATGCACATGCTCACTTCACGAGGCCCCCAGAACAAACGAATCCAAGGATGGAGATTGTAAACAAACAAATCCTCTGAAATGTTGCTGATCACTTAGCTAGCTGTAGGTTGGACGACGCTGTGGATGGGATACCTTGCAGAAAATAAGCAATAAACGGATGATAAGAATCTATTAGCAAGCACGGCTTACCGTGGAGTGGCAGAGGAAGCCAAACACCACCATGACAATGGCCGGGGTCAGGATGGTCCCGAACACTAGCCCAGCGAGGCAGGCGTTGATTGCTGCAATCAGCAGGTTCTGAGCTGTCACCAGCACCGAGCAGGCCCAGCAGTCCAGGGTCCCCCTCAGCTCCAGAGGTGCGTCACTGCCGCCGCCACCGCTCTCGGCTGCAGAATAAGGAGGAGGTACAACCACACGCGAAGGTGTTTCTCTGCCTCCGCCAATGGCAGTGGTGGAGGCCAGAGAGTTGGAGTGGTGGAACTGCTGTTGGTGGTTGGTATGATGATGGTGATGATGAAGATGGGGGGGCAGTTCTTCTGACAGGTCCAAGGCCTGATGGTGTGCGCCCTTCTCTAGAGTCCCCGTCATACTCATAGTGAACTGTGAGAAGAAAATGAACGTGTCAGTGATTGATATTGTAGAAACTGAAGTCGACTGTATCCCGGTTGTTTGGTTGCGAGCTACACTTTAGTCCTTCACCGGTAAACAAATAGTGACGTCGAGTTCACCAAGAGGTTAGATGTGTTATCTGTTTGGAATTTGGGAGTGTGTGATGATTTTTATCAGAGAGCTGATACCGGAGCCGAAAGTGAAGGGGCACAGCTTATATGGTTTGTTTATAGAGAGATGAAGACTGTTTGTGTGCGAGTGGGCGTTGTCTGCACACGTGCCTGTGTTTTTCTGTGTTGTCTCGCCTGGCTGCATGTTTTCAAAGAGGACTATCTGATTTATCAAAAAAGGACATTGTCATTGGTCATGTTTGTCTTAAAACACATTTTGTGCACTTGTTACCAAACAGTCAGACGTCACGGTCTAAAAGTGTGGTCTTTGATTGCGACATGCATTTTGCATTCTTCTCTGTTCGCTGTGTACAGGATATCCTCACTTCTCAAAGGTCAGGCAACAGTGATGCATCTCTGAGTGTGAGAGTCCCTGCAGTCCAGGTACTCTTTGTGTCCCGTCATGCATCATAGAACAACCGGGAAGCACTCTTCGTTGATCCAAAACGATGATGAGGAGTCATATCGTAATAAAAAAGTTATGGTGTAACTTGTTGTTGTGTTTAGTTAAGATAGGAGCCAGACACACAGGCCCAGCATATACTATATATATAAATACATTATATGTAATGCTTCTTAGCTAAATGCTCACTTGACGAGACTTGAAAGTCTCACTGGTTATCAGCGCTGACCGTGGAAGATGCTATTGTGGCGTTGTCCTGGGTGCTTTAGTGTTGTTTATTTTTTTCGTGTGTCTCCTATTGTTGTCCCCAGTGTTTTTGTGCGGCTAGAAGGTCACACAGGAAGGACTGGCAGGAAAGTGTACACGCACACGCGTGTGAGATGAGTAATGTGTGCCTTTACTGAAAATACAATCATATGCTCCACCCATTTTACTCACTGCTCTTATTGTTTAAATAGCGTTGCTTAATTATTTCAGGAACTCTAAATCAGGGAATATTGTGCAGTGGCAGTAATGTAGCTGCCACATGGTGGCGTGTGTAGTCACCCAGGATAACTGTATTGAGGTGCGCATGCTACCATGTACATGCACAGTGCTGTTGTCCTGCTCGGATGCTACAGGGAGACTGTTGTTGTTCCGTTGTCTTAAACAAAATATCGGCATTCATCTCCCTGTGCACTTAAAAAAAACTTTCTCCAACAAGTAATTTGATGAAACATAAACATTTCTTCTCACTTTGCTTCCAACGCTTTGCTTTAGATTAGCAGCTTCGTTTGTACCTTGCTTGTAAATCGCGTTGGATTGGAGCTTGACTGATTGCAAATGTAATTATATCTGTGCTGAGTTGAAAGCGTATTTCTCTGTAGTCTGAGTACAGAAGAGTGGTCACCTCAGAATATAATGACGGCGGCTGGTGTTAGAGTGCTGCAGCTGTGCTGGTACTCACATTGTGCTGTGGGGCCCGGTGGACCTCTTGCTGTTTGTCCTCCAGAGTGTTGCTGCCTCTTTCACTTCTTCTTCACACCTCTTGTGTTTAGTCAGTCTTCCAGGCACACGTTGCCCACTCTCAGCAAAGTCTGCTTTTTTCCTCTTCTCCTTGTTTCCCCCGTTTCTTTCAGGGAATTCTCTGATTTCGGATGTTGAGTCCTAAAGTCTTATCTGCTTACTGGTGGTATGTTGGTATATTGGCTTCCTGCAGTTTGTTTTTCTTCTGCTTCTTCTCTCCACTTTCCAGAGAAGTCAGTAAAGCTGATTAAGTTCGAGCGTCTCTTTTCTTTTCTACTTTGTGTTCTGTTGTTACGCAGTGGTTGCAGACTCCTGAAAACTACTCAACTCAGAATTACTGTGGTCTTTGTCTTATGTGTGTCAAACTTCTGTCTGCCCTCCTCTTTTTACACCCCCCCTCCCCTCCATCTGATCATGCCCACAGAGCTTTCTCTCCTTTCCTCCCCCTCCTGCACTCAGTGCATCCATCCCACTTTCTCTCCACCCACAGGCTTATCAGCCCCCTGCCTTTTCTCCAACAACTCCTCTCTCTCAGCACATGCATTCCACCTCTCATATCCAGGACATTTTTTCCCCCTTTCACCCTGTCCCAGTTGCAGTGGGGGCTGGGTGTGGCATGTTGTGGGGTCAGAGTGAGACCTTTTGGTTAAGTTGAGGTTCAGGAGAGCAGAAAATGGGGAGTGGCAGCAGATGCAGTTTGGACGTGTATTAACTTTGGTAGTAAAGAGGAACCATGGTGTGTGAGACATTTTTCTGTTTGCTTGTCCACTGTGCTGTTTCAGTATAGTAATGACTAATTAGTCTATATATACTGTCCTAGAGTGGCTACAAAAGACCAAATCAAATTCCTTGTATGTGCAACATACTTGGCGAATAAAGCTGATTCTGATTCTGATTCTGATTTAACTTCATGCGCAAGTTCTGCTGCTTCTTATTTATTCTCATCTCATAATGACTAATGGCTCAAGGCAGCATAGGGGGACACGATGAGGGAGTGTGGGGCGGGGGTGAGTGGCGTGGATCTCATGCTATTTGTAGCTTGCAAGCAGAAACATATGTAATAGTTTTCAGCCTTGAAGCTCTCTATATAAAATGGTTTAAAAGCAGAGTTTATGGAGGAAAATGACTCTTGAATATTTTTTTTGCATATCTGTCATAAAAATAATTCAGATCATCAAACACGTTTTAATGTTACACAAAGATTAAAAAGCGGTAAAAACTAAATTTGAAATGATAATTTTGAGGCTGGGCAGAAAATGGCTTTTTCAGGCTCCAAGGCCAAATCCACCGCTGATTTAAAAAAATGTAGGTTTTGTAGTGACCTAGTCAAAGTGTGGACTTAAATTTGACTGAGGTGCTGTGACCTGACCTTAGTCAGACCAACATTCCTCCACAGAGAAACACTCATGGCCAGTTATCACTAATGCTTGATTTTTTTGTTGCTGCCATGGGTGTGTAGGGGATAGAGCCACTAGGGCCAGGCAGGTCTGGGCAGCTGCTTTTCAACATATTAAGGATGAAATATACGTGTGCTATTGTGAGATGTGATAAAAAAAATAAAAGCTTAGGTCCCCTGGTGTACAGGGTTAGAAGAGGATGACGTTAGAAGAACAAAGAGACGGAGGAAGACTAATTAGTTAGAAGATAAAAGATCAGAGCATACGCTCCATAATTAGTCTTGTCTAATCCTGATTTTCAACCCTTTTTCCTTTGCTTTGAGCTTGCGGTGTTTATTTATTCTAGCCCTTCTCTGGTCCCCATGCTGTGCGTTTTTTTACAGGGCCACGTGTGTAAAAACGAAATGGAGATTGTTTGTTTATTTCACAAGAAGCTATAGTATAAAACAGTCTTTATTGGAATAAGGGGAGGAATACACATATATATATATATGACATATCATGAGAAATCGTTTCATATTGGCACCACAGCATCAGCCTTTGGCTTTGTGTCATCAGTGTTCACGTGGACTTTCCTTTGGGGGAAGCGTACTTACTACGTAGGCCTTCATGTCAAGCTCTTCAAGAGCAGCATAAACAAACTTCAAAGTTTTATCCATCATGGTTACATTATACAGTGTTGAGTGGACTGTTAAATAGTTTTGCTTTAAGGCTCTTTTCAGCACCTGACTGCAGCCGTGTGGACAGACAGGCGGAACGGAGGTGGTGTTCCTGTGTGGTTTGAAGCAGGATTTCCTTCAGTCTGTCAAGTACTGCTCTGTCCCTCTGCTGGCCTCGTGGCCTCGAGGTCGACCTGAGGATACTCTGACCTGCTAGTGCTCTCACTGTTCCTCTGAGAACAGTTTTTTTTAAACAGCCAAGCTCTGGTAACGCTGTCAGACACTCAGGTTTAGATTAAACCAGTTCACTTAACAGCAATACAACACACATTTAAACAATTTCCCTCTGGGAGTAATAAAGGTAAGGTAAGATGAATCTTGAATTGGCATTTAACAACTTTTAATTTTAGGAGAAAAGCCTAACTTTCATGCAAGGACATTTTCATGTTTATAACCTTAATTTCTCTTTTTCTTTGACTGCGTGATCTGCACAGACTTTTCGTAAATTAGTTTGGTAACACATCATTATTATTACTACTAAGTCTTATTAGTGTCTAGAATCTTTTTTAAGACGTGACATCCTAATCTGTGTTCTTGGCAAAATCCAGTGTGACAATCTTTTATATGCTTATACGTTGTTTGTGAATGTTTTACCTCTTTACTTGAGGTTTTTAAGAGGGACACATCCACCCCTATTTTTTTCTCTGCTTAATCACAAGATCAAGAATAAAGAGACAGACACAGAATGTGTGAATAAAAAGGAAGCAACTTTCTTTGCACTGTGGCACCTAACAGCTTGAACCCAAACGTGAAGTAGATCTGATGAAAAACATTAGCGCTCTAGTTCTTTTAGTTTCTGGGAAGTCTTATTACTGCTCTCTGCTATTTGCTGCTTGAACAATCTCCTTCCTTAGTTTACTCTGGATGCTGATGTGTAAATGGAAACTTTTCTGCCGACTCTTGCCTCACACTCCCACACATATCTAACAATAGCAAACTCAGGTTGAGGATGTGAATCAGAAAGCGGTGCCAATGAATATGACTTATTATTGTAGGAGTGGAGAATAAATGTATGGAAGGTGGGATGTGACACACCCCAGTGCAGTGAGTTGTTGTTGGCCTCATAATACTAGTTAGGTGTGTGTGTGTGTGTCTGACCCTGATGGTAATCTACCAATGGTTGAAGAAGAGGTGTAGTTAGAGAACGACCCCCGTGACCTCCCTGCTAGACAGTCTAAGGAGCTGTATGTAGCTTATTTTAGTCAACACTTCCAGTTTAGAAATGCTAGTTTAGGTGAACAGTAGGAAGCACATAAATACAGTTCTAAATTTATACAAGAGGTGCTGACACAAGGTTTGAGAAGGAACCCTCTTATTTACTAATGTTGACGATAGAAGGAAAATAAATTCAGGCTAATCTCACCACAGGATTTATGAAAAAGCGTTTATTAATAGTAATGTCACACAAATTCACAAGTGTTTAAGACATGTCTGGCTCAGTTTGGTGTGTCTGTGTGTCTGCAATTATGTCTGTGTGAATTCTCTAAACAGTGCAGTTATAAATAAATGACCACAAAGAGAAGGAAAGGGGTAAGGTAATATTGCAACAGGAAAAATATAATTTTCATTTTAAGAAGACAAACAGAAAAAAGGTCGTTCAAAGAGAACATTTAGCACCATCTATCCCGTTATCGTATTCAACAGATAATATCATAAAATCTCGTCTAAAAGCCCCCTACGTGATAAAAAAAATTCTCAGAACCCTTTGGAAAAGTTTTTCCTTAATAAGCATACAAACACAGCATTCCATTAGTCATCTTCTCTACAAGAGCAGTGTGCCTATCATCTACAGGAAAGGTGGTGTTATATTCAAGATAAAGATATCATTTAATATATATCAGGGAAAAAAGGCAGGAGTTGTGAGGCCAGCACCAGAGAAACGGCCTCAACTCCTGCCCCACACAAGCCTCACATTTCACTTCTTACAGAGCAATCAGTCACTGTAAAAAAATGAAGAAAAAAATTGAAATTGCAAACTTGTACAACCCTATTAAAAAGGGGGAGAACATTGATATCCAATAAATAGAGAAAACATTTTAAATTAATGTACAATGGGGAGGAAAAAAAAAATCAGGAAGTACGAATCTGCATATCAGAGGTACAACACGCAAACACCAGATAACAATGATTTTCTTCTTTAAAAAGTTCAGACAGAGATGGAAGAAATTATCAAAAAGAACTAATGTGTGACAACTGAATATTAATCTCCAGAGGAAAAAAAAGCAGAATTCATAAAAACAAGATTTACACCACATATGAGAATCTGAAAAAACGAAATCCCCCCAAAACAACTAAAGTTGTAAAAACCCGTATGTTTTGAAGCATTCCAAACAACAATTCTTAATTAAAAATTCTTAATGCTTTAGAAAAATGTTCATATCTCTATTATTAGTATTTTTCATTTTCTTTCTTTTCTAAATACAAGGCCAATGTGGTATATATCTAGGATGATCTAGATTAGAAAAAAAACAATAAATTACTTTAAAAAAGACAGCACCCCACAAAAATTTCAAACAGCATGTACAAATTTCAGTATTCAAGACAACAGAAAGGTTTCGTTCTGGTACTGACGAACGCCATTGAAGCCGCTAACTCCCCCCCACAGCGTGTTCAACGGCAGCACCAACTGGGCCCTGGTGTGTAAGTTCTTGTTGCCAGGGTTTCTGATTGAGAGCACCATCTGGTAGTAAAATGGTATTTTATTGGCGGCTTGGTTGTTTTTCTTTTTGTAAACAGTAATGATGAGTAAACTTATTCAACTGGCTGATCGGCAAGTATTAGCAGTAGTAGTAGCAAAAGTATTTTAAATAATGAAATGTGAAGTTGAAAACCAAATGAAACTATGGTTTGTCCTGGCTTGCAGGAGTTTTGGTTGTGGCTAAGGAGATGAAGGAGGGGACCTCTGTCACCGGGAGGAAGGTGAGGCCTGGTAAGATAAGACAAAGCAGAAACCCATTTAAGTTGGATTTAGGTTGCGTCTGACAGGGCGGGAAAAGTGGGGCTATAGCCGAGTGCTCACCAGGCCGAAGGAGTCATATGTGTTCATGAGCTCTTCGATGCGGTACTGCTCTAGCACCACTACGTTGGTCAGGTTGGGGCTACGCTGACGTGCGCAGTCCTCACAGTGCACCACATATGTCTTCCTGCTGTTGTTCTCGCTCGTCACAAACAACAAATTGAACACCTCCACCTGTGATGGGATAAAACAGCTTTAAGGAAACACTCCAGATGTGGTTTCACAATAATAATCTCTATGCAGCCTGCTATCATTTTAGCTGACTCTGCCTTGTTTACAGTTCATTAGTACTTTTACAGCAGCCATGCAATGAACATTTATAAAGTTCAGTTCAAACTTTTTTAGAGGTACTGAATGATGCTGTAGGATTTATTACAGTGTTAACCTACGGAAAACAGTGATAGAGAGCTACTCACATCACACTCATTGCAGTAGTAGGCAGGCTCGTCCTTGACCCGACCCTGATAGGAAATCTTCTTGCCTTCAGCCACCAGCTGGTCGCGAAGGATCTGGATGTGCTTCATGGACTGCAGCAGGCAGTGTCTGGCAGGAAGGTAAAGACACCAACATTAATATAAAGATGACATTAAATATTTTTGGTAGTTTGGCTCTACGGTGCCAGCACGGGCCAACCATTTTACAATACATTGCATTTTATACTATTTTTTTCCATTATTTATTTCGAGGGGTTTGTCAAACCGATGAACAAGTACTCACTTGATCATCTTGTAGGTGTCTGGGTCGCTTATCTTGACCGTGCGGGCCACGTTCCAGGACACATGAATCATGGGGACGATGGACTTGACCTTCTTTACTTCATTGTATTCAAACCTTTCCAGGGCCAGCTGGTACTGGTAACCTGCAGATCCACAGGAGAAAGGAGAGTTGCAGAGTAGAACAATCTTCACAGATACAGTGCGTCTGTTCCCTGCATGAGGCAGTGCTTACCATTAAGGGGTCCCACATTCCAGGCAATGTTGTTGCACCATCCCACAGCCTGAACCCAGTGAACAGTCCCAGCATTGATCCATACCAAGTCTCCAGGTCGCTGGATGAAGCGATACACAGGGATGTTGGCATTGTAGAGGTCCTCCAACACGGGCCACCAGGACCCTGTCAGATAGTCCACTCCATGTCTGGACACGTAGGATGAAAAAACATCATTAGCCATCTGTGTTACAGGCAGTGAATGTGAACGTGTATCCTTATGGTCATCTACACACTTTTCACAGAAGTCATTGATGGCGTGCCAGTAGTCCTCGTGCACACAGAACCATTCACAGTCTCCAGGCCCAATATTAATGTTAACTGAGCAGAAATTATTGTTCTCCTGGTGACCTGTTAAATAAGGGCACGACAAAAATAATAACACGTTAAACGATAAACACGTTGCATGTTGCTCTCAATTAAAACTTGTATTCTACACATTACTGAAATAGAACATTTGCTGCGTCCCCTACCTGGTGTCCTGCTTCCTGGAACCTTCATGTAGAGCTGGACAGAGTTCATGCCAAGGATTGTATGTCCGACATGGCTCAGCATGTTTCCGCTAGATGCTACACGCATGAAAGCCGGCAGCTTCTGCAGTTCTTGTAGCTGGGCCTTCCACCTGAGCACACACAGCAGGGTTAAGACTCAATCAACTAATTTACGAGAGGGTACAGACTGTTACTGAGACGTCATGCGCTGCTTCATGGTTTTGAAATGATATGCTGTGGTTTCTCACCTCTTGGGATCGGAGAGGTCAATGTTGGTGCCAAATTTAATGATCTTCCCTAATGCTTTCTGCTCGCCACTAAGAAAAGGAAATGTTAAATGAAATAAAGGTTAAAAACAAAAAATAAGAGTTTAAGTAAGCATTTAGTTAGAACTAAACTGTCCTTACCTGCTACTTTCTTTAGAAACGTCCTTGTTGAGAGCATCAGAAATGTTTCCCGGCTTCTTCTCCTTCTCGCCATCTTCATCCTCCTCATCATCACTTCCTTTCTCCTCCTGAATAGACAGAACAGAACATGGATCCCATCAGACATTTCAGGCACATAAAGCCTTGCAGTAAAAAGTAATATTGGCATGTTGTAGCATCCATCCATCTCGCTGGGTGGAAAAATGGTGCTAGTAATGTGTAGTGCTCTGTACCTGCAGACTCTCTTGGAAACTGGAGGCCTGGTACTGGGCGTACTTGGCAATGGTGGTGTGGGAACGGCTGCTCTCACAGGGCCAGGTCTGACCTGTCCCACTGGGGTCCCAGTTCTCATCAGCAGGCTGCTGCACTTGCGTTCTCACCTCCACTGCCTGGTCTGCATTGGCTTCCACCAATGACTTAGTAGAAAACAGTCCCAGGTCTAAAAGTGAAAGTGACAATTACAAACATGCATGTGTTTCTAATGAGCCAAAAATATTAGAGCATAGTTTGATTCTCTTTCTTCTTTACATGTTAATGTAATGTGCTATGAACTTACTGAGTCGTAGAGATCCTGCCAGGCCTCTGATGACAGTAACGGGATTCTTGGGGTCTGTGCAGAACTGCAGCAGGACAGGCGAGAAGGCGTCCCTCTTGCTCTCCAACTACAAAGAAAAACACTAATTTAAGGAACTGTTCTTGTCTCCTATCCTAGTAAGTCACCACTAGAGGGCGGAAGGTGTGGATTTACTGATGCTGTATTTGTTGCTCTAAAGACTGAAGTTATTTGTATTCATGATTTTAAACTGCACATTAAAATTATATCTGATTAAACTGTGTGTGGTAATTTCATTTGTAAAGTTAATTCAAGGCAGGAAATGTGACGTACATAGATGCTGGGTGTGGGAGGATTGAGCTTCTCTCTAGGAATTGGTTCCTCTGAAGTCATGATTGGCTTGACAGAGAAGGCTGGAAGCAGGTAAGATTCCTTGAACTTCCCTTTGACTCTGGCTGCCCTGAAACAGGAAAAGAACATGTTGCAAATGTGAATGTTTTTACTAGCAGTGTGTCCATCAGTTGCCAGATGATTCATTTATTTGTACAAATAATGACGTATAAAACGATAAAATCTTTCACCACAGATCACTTACTTGCAGCACCTGATGATTTCACTGGCGGTGTTCTTGATGTTAATTTCCTCCAGTGGGATTCTCTTCTCCTCCACCTCAGAGGCAATGAATGTCTCCCTGTCCCCACTCTCTACTTTAATCAGGCGAATCTTCAGCTCCTTGGGTGGCCCGTCTGACAGCGCCTTCAGTTTCAAGAAATCTGATGAACCTAATGAAGAACCAGGTTCAGAGCTTTTCTTGTGCTCAGAAGATCTTTCTCCAGAATTCCTCGAGGTCCAATCGCCTTCACTGGTAGAGCTGGCACCACATGCTTCCTTGCGTTTCTTTTTTTCTGTGTCACATTCATTCAAATTTTTCTCACACTCATCTTTGCTTTGGAGGTTGAGATCACCAAGAATTCTGCGATCCTTCTTATGGGTTTTGCCATCCTTGTGCCGCTTGTGGCTGGAGCTGGAATGGCTAGAAGAAGAGGAGGAAGAGGAAGACGAAAAGGCAACATCCTCTCTCTTGTCTCTATGCTTTTTCTTTTCTCTCCTCTCGTCATGCTTCTTGCTGCTGCTGTGACTGTGTGACTTCCTCTTTTTCTCTTTCTCTCTCTCCATGTGTTTGTCTTTATCTCTGTGTTCTTTTATTTTCTCAGGTTTGTGTCTTTCCTCCAGTTTCCTATGACTGTTGGCATTATCATGGGACTTCTTGTTTGGAAGTGTCTGCCGACTGAGGATGACCTCACAGCTCTTGCCCAGTTCTGCCAGCGAAGACTCTGAGATGGTTATCAGCCTTTCCTCCTCCTTGATAACCTTAATTGGCTTTATTGAAGGACAACGTTCCTTTTTGATGGAGTTTATTATATCGTCCGTTGTTTCCCCATCGTCCCTCCAGTCGTCTTCGTCCTCTATTTTCAGTTTCTCGTCTTCCAACAGAGGAGAGGACTTTGAAGGTGGGGCAGCAGGACTGAATGGTGGATTGGTTGTATCTGACATGGGAGAACCGCCTTGCTGCTGCCGGCAGATATCAGGGCCAAGCGAAAACGAGGAGGAATATTTGACCCCAACCAGTGCTGATGGAGGGGGTCTACCAAAAGGCCCACCTCTGTAAGCATACTTCTGGCTCTCTATGACTGTTGCCAGGGACTTAAACATGCTGTTTACCCCTGTTTGGTGGAGGTGGGGTCTTAGGGGTGGCGGAGAACATGATGGGGTCTCAGAGTCGACGTCATCCTCCTCCTCCTCCTCATCAGCCTCACTTTTAGTCTGCTCAGGGAGACCATAAAGTCTAGCCAGGTCACTGTGGCGGTAATTGGTGTTGGTTATCCCCATCCCTATATCCATAGACTGTTTCGAGACATTTGGGAAAGGTTTAGGATAGTCCTCATCCTCCTCATTGACAGATGATGTCCGGCTGCAAGGGGACGCCAGAGAGCCTTGGCGACTAAGCACAGGTGGGCTAGAATGGGGGTTGGATCCAAACTCTTCCTGGTTGGGTTGTTGCTTTGTTGCTGGAATGAGGTCTGGAGCACACAGGTAGCTTTTGACAGGCTGGACACTGGGAGAAAAGTTGTCAAGGAAACCTGTGGACCCACTGTTGCACATCTCCTCTTCCTTTTTGATAGACTCATCCAGCATGGCCATAATGTTAGCCAGACCATCAGGAAGAAGTGTTGACAACTCAGAGGGCTCCTCCTCAAATTGTGCACTGTCAAAATTGGTGTTGCAGCTGCTGGCAGCTTTTTCCAAACCACTTCCTGTCACTTGCTTGGTGAGACATCTCCCTGTGGAGGTGGAGGATAAAGGTGGTGGTGGAGGATTTTCTCTGGGAAAAGCCTGATACAGTTTGGGGGGTTCTCTAAGTGTCAATGTGGGGAGAGGGTGTTGGCTGATCTCTCTCTCCTTGGCTGAGTCTTTGGATTGATTGGGTGCAGCTTGCATTGCCGGGGGCTTGTTGGGGTATACCGGCTGGTTCATGCCTGAGGTATTGTGTGTTGAAGGACTGAATGTCGTTCCGCCATTGTTGCTCCACATCTCCCTCTGCCTCTGCTTTTCCCTGGCATACTCGGTCTGAGGTGTAAGAGGAGGTGGACGCAGCCTTTCCACAGTATTAGTGGCGGCGGATGTCTGGCCCGGTGGACAGGGGAGTATGCCACCACGACTTAGCCAAGGGAAGGGGGTTGAAGCCTGGGAAACTGGGGGTGGTGGACCTGAAGGAAGTGCAGTGGCAGAAGAGAGGCGAGGAGGTGGGGGTGTTGAGGAGGTGTTGTCAGAAAGCAGTCTCTCCAGATTTTCAGTAGCTGGCAGTTCTTTGCATTTTTTAATGTACAATTCCTCCTCCCTCTTCTGTTCAATTCTCTTTTTCTCCTGCTCCTCTCGCCTCCTCTCCAGTTCTTTTAGTTTTTTCTTCTCTTCCTCAAGTCTCTCTAGTTCTCTTTTATGTCTCTCCCGCTCCTGCCTCTCTGCTTCTCTCCTCTTCCTCTCCTCTTCTTGCTTTTTCCACTCTTTCCTCTTCCTCTCCTGCTCCTTCTTTTCCCATTCTCTCTTTTTCCTCTCCTCTTCCTGTCTCTCCCATTCTCTCTTTTTCCTCTCCTCTTCCTGCCTCTCCCATTCTCGCTTTTTCCTCTCCTCTTCCTGCCTCTCCCATTCTCGCTTTTTCCTCTCCTCTTCCTGCCTCTCCCATTCTCGCCTTTTCCTCTCCTCTTCCAGCCTCTTTCCTTCCCTCCTCTTTCTCTCCTGCTCCTCCCATTCTCGTCTTCTTATATCCTCCTCCTGTCTTTCAAGTTCTCTTTTTTTCCTCTCCTCCTCTTTTTCAAGCTCTTTCCTCTTCCTCTCCTCCTCCCGCCTTTGCCTCATTTCACATTCTTTCTTCAGCCTCTCCTCCCGGATTCTTCTCTCTAGTTCCTCTCTATCCCTCTTTCTCTTTTCCTCAGCTTGCATGTGTCCCTCTAACTCCGCGTCAAGCTTGTCTAGAGCCTCTTCAATGGACTGGGGTACAGAGGTTGGACCTGGGGGACGGAGCTGGGACTGAGAGTAGACCTGTGTTGAGGCAGTGTCTGGCTGATGATCCAGTCTAGAGGAGAGGGCTGAACCGCACGACTGTGGTGCAGAGTTGACAGTGGAGGGCGGAAGGGGATTTGAAATTCTGTCCCCTGCCCTCTGGAGCCCTGAGGGGAACAAAGATGATGAGGAATAGGGAGGCTGTTGCCCCAGTTGAGAATGGGTATAGTATGAAGTCTTCTTTGCGTGATAGGACTTTGCAGGTTCCTCTTGCTGTGGTTGGGGTGACCTCTGTTTATGAGGCTTGTTTGCCATGAGGACTTGGCCTCTTTGACTATCCAGCTTTAGGAGAGAATCGGGCTGTGCGGAGGGCCTTGAGATAGTGCTGGTGGAGGTTTGGCATACTGGCTCTTGTCCTCTTGGCCAGTTATTCTTAAGACTGTTCTCAGAACAGCCAGCAGGGGGTGATCTGTTCACTGTGGAGACACCAGCCGCAGTTCCACCACTAGTGCTGCTGCCGCTGTTGCTGTAGCGGCTGATTAAGCAGGAGGCCTGGGATATGGGAACATTAGGGGTAATGACAGGTGTTCTGGTGGAGTTGGTTTGGGGAAGAGGTGGGCTGACATCATGATGTTGGGGGGGGACCCGACTGCCATCGACCTGATTGTGTCTCTGCTGTCGCTGAGGTAGCAGTCCTGGAGGCCTGTAGATGTTTGACTCCTGAGGAGACACACGCAGAACAAAGCATGTTAATGTTCGTTCAGTTTATTTTGTCATGTTGACTGTTTAAACAACCTCAGCTGTGTCTTCCCCTGTCAACTGCCAACAACTGCAAAATAATAAACTAATGTAAACATGGTGCTCATGAATGACTTGTACTCACCAGGGAGTGACTGCTGGGTTTGCTCTGGTATCTCCAGGCCTCATAGGGCCCACTTTGCTGAGGTACTGTGGTGCTGCTGCTGACAGCAGGAGGTGGAGGAGGATGAGAAGGACCCTGGTGCCCCAGCCCTGTGTGAGGCTGGAAGTGGCTATAAGGCACACTGCTGTTGTTGCTGCTGGTGGTTGCCGGAGGATTTGCTGGTGATGACTGGGTATGTAGGTGTCGATTTTTGTCACCTCTGGTTAGGCTAGATGCCGTGTGAGAGGTAGCTTGGCTGCCACCTAGACCGCCAATGAGAGGGCCTCTCTGGTTCGGAGGACCATGAGGCTCCATCGATTGGCAGGGTGGAGCGAGCCCTAGTTTGGAGGGGGGGCTTGGGTAGGAGGAGTGAGGGGGGTGATGGTTTACAGCCTGAGGTTTGAACGTGTCTTTCTTGAGCTTAGGAGCAAAATCACGTTTGTAGTTCCCTGGAGATGAGTTTGGGGGAGGAGAGAGGTGTGAAGGAGAGGAGGAAGCAGGAGAGCACCTCTGGCCATATTTAGCCATTCCTTGTTTGTTTGGTTCCTGTTAAACCATAGAAAGATATAGGATTCTTAGAGTGATATGAAATGAACATAGAATGTGATCATTGCTACCACAAGGAAACGTTTTTAGACATGTTTACATATCTAAATATATAATATAAAGTATACAAATATCTAGTTGGCAACTAAAATGATCAATGACTGCCAAACTGAATAAAAACAAACATGATGACAGGAACTTATTTAGACAGCTATAGGGCACTTTGATTGATTTCAGTTTTAGTTGAGTTTTTAGTGGACTTAAAAACACGGCAGCACCACTTCATGCAATGATGTCCCCGTTCAACCCTTTGGTCCAACTATCATATCTATATATATCCAATGAAAGGACATTTTACTACTGTTCAGACCTGTAACTCCTGTAACTGTGGTTTCTTGCGGTCAGGGGTGTGGGACTGCCAGGGTGTGTTGCTGTCCTTATGAAGAGGGTTCCAGAAGGCAGGTTTTGGAGGAAGGTGGTGAACTGGTGACTGCTGCTGAGACAACATAGTTTGGCCAGAGTAACGTTGCAGCCCAGGATGGGATACCTGCACAGGAGGTGTAACATAAAATTGACCATTCTGACCAAAAGCAACTTTGTGGAAACAAACGGTATTTACTGTTTTATTATCAACAGGAGACATGTGTTTGATCAAATTTCATACCTGCTCTGAGCTCTTTTTCCTTTTACTGGGACTGGGACAGTCCTCAGCAGTCGGAGGTCGAGATGACTGGTGCATGGATGGGGAAGGAGTGTGCTGGATAACAGAGTGCTCTCCCAACGGAGGGCCTGGTCTCTTCAGCTGGCCCCCCTGCATCTTACCTGGGTAGCCTCTCGGCTATAAACGGAAAAATTTAAAGATTAGTGCTGTAGCACATGAATACAAGAACAAATATCACTGTAAGTTCAAAGGGCATTTGTTTGCTAAAAGATTTAACCAGAATTGAAAGGCAATGGCTCTGACTGGAGAATATCTTATAACTGTGTGGTTGCAGCTGAAATGACAACCAGAGTAGTTATTGTTCTGTGTGTATGGATGATGAAACATGAACAAAGCCAATTAGAGGGCTCCTACCTGGTGCACCTGAGCCCACATGTCATCTGCCAGCAACGGTGGACCCCGGGGAACATGTTGCTCCTGAGGACCCCCAAACTAATGAGAGAAAGCAAAGACACCACAGAGAGTGTGAACAGAGTCGTTTTTCGTTTATGTAAAAGTGTTGGTGCACAGGTTTGCCGCGGTGCCGTCTCTAACATTTTTCTTTACCTTCAGCAGTTGATTGGGCCTGCCGTGGGGAAGATGCGAGTTGGGGGGTGGTCCGCCACTGCCTGCATAACCTCCATTATGAAGACGGAGGGAGTGCTCATTGGTCAGAGGCACAACAGGATGTCCTTGAGGAGGGAGATGGGATTCATACAACTGGCCAAGTTCCCATGCTCTGTGGGGAGGTGGAGGATGAAGGTGATGATGAGGAGGTCTTTGCTGCTCCCTTTGCAGGCCTGGTAACATTGACTGTGAGGGCTCAAGTTTCTCACCTCCTCTCATAGCCCTGGTGCAAAGTAAAGTATAAAAGGCAAGAGTTACACTATGGAACTACAAAAATAACAAAAAACACAAACAAACCTGACACAAAAACTTTGTCTCAGTCACTGTCAAATTCAAGTTTGTTGCTAATACATTTAAGAATGACTCGCCCATTACTGAAGAATTTGCTGGGATGGTTTAGTCCTATAGGACCTGGAGGTAGATGGGGAAGGAGCTGGTGTTGGTTGACTCCAGGCGGACACCTGATGAGAAACACATTGTGCGGGCACACACAGTCAGATAATCTTTCTAAGCAGTTTCTACAGTATGTTGGTAGTTGTTGAGGTGCAACTTTCATTCTGCGGTAAAGATCAACTACAGACAGAACATGGATTTCATTTCATCAAAGAGGCTTGTCAAAGTCTTTGTGTATGTGTTGTCATGGCTACAGACCTGGCAGATGTTTGCCAGGCACGGCTGCCCACGGGAGGCCATGGCCCCCGGTTGTATCCGTCCAGAGGGAAGGAATCCCGCGTGCCACGCCCGCCAAACTGCTCTACTGCGTGATGCATCCAGCCTGTTTAGTAATAAAGTCATCATTAACGCACAGACACGTCCACACACATGCAGAAAAACACCTTCGGACTATGAAGTCTAAGGCACAAATAAATGATACATACTACAAATAGTTTAATTTAGTGGCAGAGCTCCCATTATGCAGAAACCTCTGTAAGGGATACATTCACTTAGATTCCACTCCACAAAATTTACTAGCCATTCAGCCCATTAAAATTATAGCCAAGGGTCTAACCAGACTGGACAATGTAATTACTTTTAGACTGCCATGCCTGAGTGCATTGTAGTTAATCGCAGCACTTGTACTTACCAGACTAGCTGTGTCTGTGAAGCCCTCCACTGCAGCACAGAGAGGGCTTCACTCCAACACTTGAGACTCCTGTGTTTTCAGCACTGAGAACCCAAAAGCCTGTTGGCTGCAGAGGAAGCAAGAGAGAGAACAGGAGAACCACTGTAAGAATGAGTAGGACAGAGACACGCTGAAAAGTCAATAAGTCAATAATAAAGTCAAACTGAAACTGTGGCTGTTCCCCACTACACACATTTAATACAATTAAATCAATTTAACCGATGAACTCTTTTGTCTGTGGCTGACTGCTATACACCAGTCGGCCTATAGGTGGGGCCAGTAAGACAGAAGGATTATTATCAAGACCCAGATGGCTCAGTAGGGAGCTCACCTATGAGGACAGACCTGGGGTTACTGTAATCCCTACCATGGGCCTCCTGATAACAAGTGAGATGCCTTGGTCACATGCCAATTGTGTGTGTGTGGTGCTAGAAGCAGTGCCAAGTTTGCAAGCTGCACGGTCATGTGAGAGAGAATAGTGTGCTCTTTTCTAAGTGGATGATTATGTGTGTGCTGCAGCACTGGAGGGTGTGTGTGTGTGTGTGTGTGTGTATGCGTGTGCATGCCTGGTGGATACACTGTTTAATCTCATTACGGCAGGCGTGAGGGAGGGGCGGGGGGAATCAGCGACAGACGGTCTGAACAGGATGGAAGGATAGATTAAGGAGAAAAGATGGAGACGAGGGAAGGGATGGAGGGACGTGGAGGGTAGGAACTGTGCCACCAAAACGCCCACACACACACACGCACACACACACACACACACACAACACATTCATAATATGGCATAAAGGAAAACAGTTGAGGGGAAACACATAAAAGAAGCAGAGATAACTCCCCTGCCTGCTTTCTGAAACACCACACACACGCACACACACACACACACACACACACACACACACACACACACACACACACACACACACACACACAC
>JAUMTR010000010.1:11043705-11054249 GCA_032270685.1 Microctenopoma stevenorrisi
CACACACACACACACACACACACACACACACACACACACACACACACACACACACACACACACACACACACACCACAAAAGACAGAAAGGGAGTAGATTCAAAGAAGTCAATGTTTCAAAGTACCTGGGTTCAGAAAAGACAACAAAGAAACACCTGACAAAGACCTGAGAGCGGTGTGTTTACACCTGCACATGGACCGTTACCAAGGTAACAAACATTGTTTTGGACAGAAGGTGTAACTAAAATCATTGCCTTATCTGCGTTAAATAGAATACATGCATTTTATTGTCAAGAAGCAGAGCAACCAATTAAATTTGAAAGGAGTTAAGTTTGAGACACATCTTTCCAATATTTCTCATCATCATCTCATACTGATTTAAATGAGTCCCAAACTAGAAATGAATGCTCAATAAAACTACAACAAATACAACGTGCTCAATAATTGTGCAGAAGGCGCACATCCACCATAATGATACGACTATTTGTAGTTAAGCTGGTGGTACTTCATGTGACATGCATTACAATATATATATATGTACACACGGGCCGTGATTCATCTCTCTTGCTCAGCACAGCGCTCTTCCACCAGTATCCCTGAATTAGCTCTCATCATACGCAGTCTTTCCACCCACCAGCTTCTCTTCTCTTCTCTTCCTTTCCCCCTCCCACCAACTCTGGATCTCTCCACCTCTATTTAAAGTCCAGTATAGATATTTCAGTGGCTGTAGACTTTTAGCTCAGCGGACGGAGTGCAGCACAATGACACACAGCACCCTCTCTATCGCTCCCCTGCTGACTCGCAGGGAGCAGCATCCACCAGCCACAGCTGCCATGTGAAGGTAGGCTGGTGTTTGCTGTGAGGACGCCACTCGGCCCTAAGACAAAGTGAAAGAAACACGCTCTCACGCTGAGCATACCTTTTAGAGTAGCACCAACGTATTGATTCACAGCCGTGTTAGGTCTTAGCTTCAGCTGCCAATCATCTCTCTGGGGTCTCGTCAACCCTGAAAGACAGAGAAGACAAAAGCGTTCACGTCAAGCTGTCGCTCTAAACAACGCAAGGCCATGCCAAACTAAAGAAAAGACTTTTGGCATAACTGTCATCCACTGACAGCGTCAGAGCACATGATATAATTCATGACTGAGGGCGGACTCTGCTTTTAGTATCAACCAGAAACCTTTAAGTTCCTCTGCTTCCCTTTTCTGACTTCTACCCAGCAAACCGTCACTAGCGTCACCCCTCCTGGTTCCCTGCATTATGAGGTGACGCCTGCTCTGAAGAATATCAACGGGGAGGCCAGCACAATGAGAGTGGGGGGAGGGGGTGTTTGTTCACTCACTCTCTTTTTCATCTGGCACGCAGACACAATGGTGAAAGTGACTGTGCAGCGAGCAGACACACAAACAAGAGTGATTTCACTCCGACAGGAAGAGGCGACGTGTAGCGCTGGGGACACTCACAGAAGACAAAGTAAGACAGAACGAGAGGTTTGAATAACGAGAAATCATGTGAGACACCCAGCTGTGACTCGCGAGTGCAAACAGGGACACGCTGATGTGGTTGTAATTCCAACTTTTACAGAGGGCGTGTGTTTGTGTCTGCAGTGACCAAACACTCGCTCGTCCCAGTTGCTACCCAGGCTATCGCATTGCTCACAGCCTCTCCAGCAGCCCAGCGTGAGAAACGGATAATGTACACGCACGACAGGCCCCATTACAGAGCGGCCTGGGTTCTAATAGACGGTATCAGAGTGATGAAATGTGGGCATACGAGCCGTGCGCCTGCATTCCGCTTACAGCGAGGTGTGCGTCCGCATTTCATTTTTCAGGGAACCCCCGATGACTCAGCGCCCCAGGTGAGGGCTTACCCCGAACCACTCACCCTAAACTCCGCCCTCCTGGGACACCGCTTACTGTCAATTGACCGGGGGTGTTTCTACACCACTGCAGATGTGACAGCGGGAATTTCTTGGACTTTGTGATGTCATTTTTTCGCTTCCTGCGCAGTGTGTGGCACTTGTTTGTTGAGCATTACTGTATGCGTTTAGACAGACACACAGGATGCGACGATGTGTAGCAGGGGACCAAACCACAAGTTCATGTTCATGTTCATGATCATGTTGATGCAAAAACGCAGGTAGGTGTGTTGATAAGACCTGACCAAGCAGGAAAGTTCCAATTTGACTCAAACTATTTAAATGTTGAGCGGCAGGGGCTCTAAACTTGTTGTACCTAGGTGTGATAACTTTTTGCTTTTAGCCTCAACTTGTTTAACCGAAACCAGCTGCGGTGTTTCTCCGTACAGCTGAGGGCATTGAATCCGTTTTGGTTAACTCAACGACTTTTGCCACCCTCGTGCTACACAAACAATATTTATCAATCACAGATGACACAATTCATTGTCATATGAAAAATTCCCCTGTGGTACATCTTGTTCCACGTCGCTATCAACAGCAGACATCAAAGAACGGTTCTTGTCAACAGCGTCGTCGTCATCACGCAAGTTAGTTCAAGTAACAGCGGCTATCAGCTGGGAGGCGGGGCAAAGCAGAAAGCTTTGGCACGCGAGAAACAAAACCTGTGCCAACCACCCAAACCAAGAAGAGAGATACGTTTGTTTTATATGCAGTGTGGAAAGGTCAGATGTGTGGTTGTGCACAGGGAAGTTAGTACAGTGACTGAAATCAAGATTTTAGCCACTTAACGTCTGCCTCGGTGCAGGATCCCTCATTCATTCACCCCCACCCTGTCCTGCCAACCACTGGTCTGTGCTGCTCCCCATCCAGACAACCACACTGAGGCAACAAGGGGGAAATAGACTGGAGAAAGACACACACGCTGCAAGACATAAAGAACTAGGTCTCCTTTTGATTCTTTACGTTATTCCTTAGTCAATAAAGGAGGACTGCTTAGTAGACTGTTTTTGTGCAGCACAGTTACAGTCAATAATACCCGGACGAAGAAGCCCGTTTGCAGGGCGCTGGAGTGATCATATGAACAATGAAAATAAGAGCTTGAGGGGGAAATGGCAAAGTCACTGTCCGATAAGAAATGACCAGATAAGGCTGGGACAAGTTGTAAATAAAAGGAAATAGAGGGAGGGGAAAGGATTTGGTAGAAGTGAATTTATGATCGAGAGTAACGGAAAACCCAAGCATGGTCTGTCTCTCTCTCTCATTCTGTCCTCCCTCGCCCTCTCTACTCCATTTGGCCATTACATAATCGGTCTCAGATAGAGATCATGTTCAGAAGGAAACACCATGCAGTTCTGTCTCACACACACAGGGGAACAGCCAGCACCAGCATCCGCCCACACCTTGTTTGCTTGTTTGTCCCTGTGATGCAAGCCAACTTCATCACGTCCGCACTCTGACAGACAAACTCCCCCTAAATCAGAAGGCTCCATTTCTGCAAGCGCTCAGTCAGTGTTGGTGTAGGTCAGCTAGGGACACGGCAACACAAACACAGAAGCGGACTTCTTAAAGTCCATTTCCACACTGCCACCCTCCACACAGAGGACAGAGAGCAGAGCTAACCCCGCAGAGCAGAACATGCAGGCTGGCTGCTGTTTGTCTGTTTTATTCCATCCTTTAAAAGGTGGAAAGTTGGTTTTCAGATCTCCAGTGACACCACGATGAGAAATCTAAATGTGCATGTGTTCATGGAAAAAAAAACAGAACACAAAGGAGCAGGAGGGGGGCTGGTAGAAAAACACCGACACACAAGGCCTCTTTTACCTCCTGCACTCACCAGCCTCACATCTGGCCAAGTAAAACTGGGTTAGTGTGGTGCATATCTTCTTCACTCTCTCACACACACACACAGAGAGCTGACACGCGTGTCTATGACGTTAAAGAGAAGGGGAACAGAGCTCGGAGGGGAGAGGAAGCTGTCGTCACAACCACAGGAAGTGGGCCTCCCTTAGGGGTGCGCATGTGTGGGAGAGAGGCCTTGGGGAGGGGTTTTAGGGTTGAGGCTTCCTGCTGAACAGATAGGAACTGATGTGTGTTGGTGACTGCAGACGGTTGTGAAGGGATCTGACCCGATTAAATGAGTGGCACGTGTGTTCAACTCATGACTTACGCAGGCCTCCTCACAAAAACAACACAGTCAACTGATTTGGAGTCTTGTCTGGGGTGTTAGGTGAAAAGCCTTGTTGTTGGCTTCTGGTAAAAGTGAGTGACAAACCCACAGTGACGGTATGAATGTGAGTGACTCCTCCTCCCAGCTCTCTCCTGCCTCCTTTTCACAGAAACCGTGTTGGAGAGGAAACATCAGTTTAGACTTCTCAACAGACTTTCTCAACAGTGTTTCGAGGTGTGTGTGTGTGTGTGTGTATGAATGAGCGCGAGAGAGACAGAAAATACAGTGACTCAGCTCTTGGCTTATGGCTCTGAAGAAAAGAAAACAGCACAGAAATCCCAACAAACCGGAAATCTGAGTATGTGGGTGTTTCATTAATAACAGTCAATGGCTTGATCATCTTCACTCTCGATTTCCACACTCCTCACGACCTTTAAAACCCCCCCAAACTTTTCTCTCTGCCTCTCTGGGTGACGGCAATAGCAAATCAGGACAAAGGGGAACATTTCTGCCTCTTCTCAGAGGAAAAACTGCCTCAAAGTGCAAAATTCCCCTCCCTTACACTGCCATCGCGCTCCAGGTGCTATTCCACATCCAGGGCCAACACACACTCCGACTAGCTCAGAAATGCTTTAAACAAGACAAGAGACTCTGCTCCCCTGGTAACAGTTGCCAGGGGAACCGGCTGCGTCTTCACTAACAGTTATTAAACTAAGCTGGAGAGGCAGAGATAGACACAGACAGGAATTCATAATAGGTCTGATGAGAACATGTTTACTGGACAAGCTGACCTCATACACCGTCCTCTTCCTCCCTTAACTCATCCGCGTGAATACCAGAAAACAACACAAGCGCTCCAGCGCGTGTGCAGATGGACCGTGCTCGTTGCTCTAACTGGGCATCGGCCGTTCTGGATGTGTCTGAGCGACTGTGACGCAGAGCGGCTTTGTGATGACGGTGCAGTCCCTTCATTTAGTCCAGAAAACATTCGAGGCCTGTGTGAAATTCCTCAAATGCCAACGATGTTGATCTTTGAGCCTTTTCTAGTCGCCAGCGCGGTCGAGGTGGATAAAAGTAGTCACTGGAGGTGAGGCGGAGGTAGAGGAAGGAAAAGTGTTCTTTTCAGAGCTGGAGAAAGTTTGTGTCATTCTAGGTGTGTGAGTCACACGCACACACGGTGTAGGTTCATACACCCCCTTCCACTGGCAAATGGCCAGGGATAATAAAGGGGAACTGAGCTCATCGTATTTCAAAACCACCCTCTTACTTCATAGCCCAGCTCCATCCACGCAGAACAAATTGTGAGATGACAAAGGTCACTCAGCTCTGATACAGTACCATTGTTTTAAATGATGCAATGTCTTACATTAGCGCATTTGTTCAGCTTTTGGCTGCGTATGAACCGTTGCCTGTTCACTCCTCGACTTCTGGACTGAATTATTAAGATCTGCTTTTCTGTCTCTGGTAACAGCACCAGGAGCACAACCACAGCTGCATATGGGCCCAATATTTATCGTTCTGGTCTGAGCCACGTGTTTGGTTGGCATTATGGTGCAGGTCCATAATAAGAAACAAGTGATGACTATGACTTCACCTATCCATACATGCGAGTGCATTTCCAGATTCTGGCATAAAAAGCCAATTAACATGCATAAAGTCGTCAGTGGTTACTTTCAAATGATCACCTTTTATTGTACGTGGCGAGCTCCACGGACGGCTGCCCGTGTCCGGTTTTATGCGCCCTGAAGGCCGCCTCAGAAGATCAGGAATCCCCACTAACCAGTCTCACGCTGCACGGTGAAATTCAACACTTGCTCGATTGAGTTTTCGCTCTCTCTAAACTGGGGCGGTGCTGCAGCACTGGGAGCAGAGAGTCAGAACAAAACCCAGTTACAGTGCAGTAAGGTCAGCTGGTATTTCCTCTAAATACTGACTGACCACCTGATAAACGGTAGGAATTGGAATAGGTTGTTTAAATATTCAGCATCTCTGCTTACATGACTCGATGGGAAATTCCTCACTAGCTCTCCAACCAACACACACGTAGCAGAACTCGAGTCTTAACGCCTGACCTGTTGGGTTGTGTGGGGAGTGTTTGAGAAACTGTCAGCAGGGCAGATGTTGCCCTGCACCTCTCTTGTTTCCTCACCCTGGCGCTCTCGTTTTGTGTTGCTCCCTGGTGGAGATATGACACTTCTTACTGGAAAGGCTGCCGCCGTGCAGTGTCATATCCAATCACCCACCACCAACACCGCTGCCGCCACAACACACTCTTTATTTTAGATTTCTTTTCTGTGACAGGGAACGAAAGCAGTCAAGAAGTTGAACTTCCAGCATCTGAAGGACTAACACACACACACACACACACACCCTTTGCTTCATCGCCGTTAACTGTTGAAATAGATGAGTAAGCACTTTCAACCGGCCTACTGACCCGTTTCCCATGCCAGCTGAACACAAATTAAAACTCTTAATTGGATCAAAGTAATCCTTTATTTGCTTACTGCAACCCCATCAAGCTTCATATGGTGGGGGGTGGGGGCTGGGAATCTATCCCGACAAACACACACACACACGCACACACACACACACACACGCACACACACACACACACACACACACACACACACTCCTCTTCTGCTTACTCAACGTGTGTGACTCACTACTATTGTTGAACTAGCAGTCTTCTTTCCACAGTCGCCTCCCTTACGCCCTGCTGGTGTTTGTGTGTGTCACTTTAATATTCCTCCATGTTCGTCATCACTCATAGTAAAATGGGCGGCGATTGTTCATTCACACACACGCACGCATGCTCCCATTGAGATCACGGGACAAACGTGGGCGGGGGAGAGCTGAGGCAGCACAAAGCCGGCCCGGCCAGGTCCGTGTGTGGAGCTTTAACTTTTTACAGCCTCCGACATCAAACGAGGAAACAAGCCGCGCGGCTGCTTTCCATGTCAATCGATGCGATTGATCCGCGGCAGCCCTCAAAGGCTCTCTGTGACCCCGCGCCT
Organism: Microctenopoma stevenorrisi; assembly: GCA_032270685.1. Classification (NCBI taxonomy): domain Eukaryota; kingdom Metazoa; phylum Chordata; class Actinopteri; order Anabantiformes; family Anabantidae; genus Microctenopoma; species Microctenopoma stevenorrisi. Next base: position 11,050,804 of record JAUMTR010000010.1, read on the forward strand.
ACACACCTCGCTCTTCCTGACCTGGCCTCGTTTATGGTGGGCAATAAAGGCAACAAATAAGCCTGCTGCAAACTCCCACCAGCCGCGGGACGGACACATGCGAGCACAGAGTTACACTGACTGCAGCGCGTCGGTGTCGCTACCGGCCCGCCGTGACAGGCCGTCCGAGCAGGGTGCTGGCTGCTGTCCGCACCACAGTCCCTGTGGTTTTTATCGCTACTACAGCCTGTGGTCAGACATGAACCCAGACCCCGCAGCACCAACACAGCGCCCCTCCCCCCACAAGAGAGGTGATGCAAATCACTTCCTTTCAATCCTGTTCTTTGTGTGTAAGGACTGACTGGGGGTGATGGGGGAGGCTGCTGGCCATTCACTTTATTCGGCTGGCGACCCCGGTGATCCTGCACCCCCCCCCCCCACACACACTCACACTCCTTCACACACACACTCACACTCCTACACACACACACAATGGCGTGAGATCTCCCAACACAGGCAGTTTTCTCTCCATGTCCTCGAGCTCGCCTTCACTCTTTGCATATGAGATGATCATGGTTTTCATGTCCCAGAGCAACGCGTATTACAGCATCACACACACTGTCTACATGGAAATGCCCCTAAAACTTGGGGGATGTTTTGGTAACACCCCCCCCCCCCTCCATTCCCATCAAAGCGATCCACGTGCGCTGAATGATTAAACATGTCCGGTAAAGATGATCAATCGTGGATCTGAGGAAAAACAATTCGCCGAAACGAGACGCGCACGAGCGTGGGAAGAGTCACCTGCGGGCGAGAAAAAAGCCCGGAGAAATTCCCCCACCTCATCGATCCCAGCCGATCGGAGGCTCAGCCTCAATCAATGACGGTAACTCACTCACAGCTAGTCATCATCTCCGAAAAATAATCAATGGGTCGTAGTGGCCGGTGTCGGTGCCTTGAGGTTGAACACGTTAAACTTACTAGACTGTTTCACGACTACCGAGTTCCCCGATCACAACCAAAACAAAGTCGCCTGGACTTTTAAACGCCGCCACAGCACTCACCGTTCATACAAGTGATCCAGGTGGATGGTCCGGAAATAAACTATGGCCAAACTCGGATTTGTAGCTCCACTGTCGTCTCCGTTTGGTCGTTTTTATCCGCTTCTGCAGAGAAATTCCCGACCGGCCGGCTGCGCGGAGGGCAGCGTCAGCCCTGTAATCCCTGTGAGTCTCTGGCGCTTCCTCTCGAAGCAGCCTTGAAACCTGAGCCGACTGAAGAACCGGAGATCCTCTCGGGTGTCCGCGACAGGCTCCTGCTTCTCTCTATTGGGTTCCGCCGGCTGAGGCTCGCTCGGCTCGCTCGGCTCTCTGCGTCTCTACGCGTCTCTACGCAGCTCCTCTGCCTTCGCGCAGCGACACTCACACGGGGGCAGAGGCTCAGGGCTCGCGCTGCGCATGAGCCGCTTTAAAGGGACAGACGAAAACACACGCGCGTGACGTCACCGCACGGCCCCGGAATTCCCTGACAGCTCCAACTGGCACCGAGCTTCGGTACCGGACCTGCTCCTCCTGGGAGCTTTATTTACGCGTTTGTACCTTTTTATTTTTAGTTCACTCCAGGCTTTTTCAGTCGGACTCGTGACCGACTGCAGGACTCGGTGAACAGCCAGGAGCATATTTCCGTGTGTGTCTATTTTTGGATGAATAAAAGTATTATCCTCTGACGCCGAGTTCTACTGCGATACATCAGCGTTATAATTAAATCTAGTGGGTGATAATATGACCCAGATAAAGACAAAAAATATATGTATATATCTGTATAGGCTTTATGTTCTACTGCATTTCATATATGAATTATATGTATACTTTAATTATACTGTAACATGCCATTAAAGATATATTTTAAGTTATTTGAAGGGATAAAAAATAAAAATTCACCAACACATCTTTCGTTTTATTTTAAAATGTCCCTGCTATAGTTTTATACTGCTGTAACCTGTTATTAAGATCAAAGAGATGAGATGTAATTAAAGGCTTTTTAAAAAATCTGCTTTGGTGGCTTTCAAAAACACATTCTTCATTTATCAGAAGCCTAGTTATACATGTTCATCAATCATTCAAATTATTCCTAATGATGGGTCTGGCTACCCCGCCGGTCTCTCCCAGATAACTGACCCACAGATTGTGTACGCCATTAGAAAGACACATCTCCTATATGAATATATTTATAAGAGGAGAGATTGTTTGAGTTATATGTGTAATAGTTAGACAGCAGCTATATATACTACAACATAAGGAGCTGTAGGATGCATGTAATGTTTTTCCCATTTATTATGTACTAGTTTGACTGCTTACAAGTAAAAGTTATGAAGATAATACATTTTTTGTTCCTGTTTTGTAGATGATGACATGACTATACACAGAGGTATAAACATCCCAGTACCGCTCAGGACTCTGTGTTTGCTACACTGTAAGTCAATCAAAAACAATAAATCCGTGTCATATTGTAGCGTTCCAAAAGTTCACATTGCTGTTGTAGCATCGCGCACATCTAGCGTATTCCACACAGCTAGTATGGAGACTTCTTCTGAAATCAAGGTCCACTTAACCAGTAAGGCTTTTGTTATTTGACACGGCATGAGCCAAAACACCTGACCGACATAGAGCGCGATGGACTGCTGAACCAGATAACAGCTGGTGTGTTAGCTTGAACCGCTGCACCACTGTGCTGCCCTTCCTCCACAATCACCCAGCCTCAAGCCAAGCTGAGATGGTTTTGGATGAGTAAAAGCAGCCAAAGAGTGCTCAGCACGTGTGGGAACTCTTACAGGAGTATGGGAAAAGCGTTGGAGATGAACGTCTAACTCCTGCAGTACTACAGTGTAGAAAGTAAGACGTGTTGAATGACAAGTGATGTGTACGTGTTACATGCACAGAGCAGTCAGATAATCCCACGTGGGGTAAACAAGGCTTCAGAAAACACAAAGTGGTCCCTGGAAGGCCGGAAACATTTGTTCCAGCTTTTCCTTGCCAAAGTACCCATCCTGTACTCTGTAACTTTGCCAAAGAGCCACGTTGGTACGACCAACAGTATGTGTCACACGCTCTCACACACAGAGTGGGGTTATATTTAGAAAGCACAGTCACAGCAGGGGAACAGGAGGCAAAATTAGCAAGCACAGGCAGGACGTGACTGTGTCACGAATGATGTCGAGATCATGACATAAGGACACACACACGACCGACTAACTAACTCAATAAATAAAACAGAACATTCAGCGAGTGCCGCTGTCTTCTCTTTGTCATTTCACAGCAGACTAATCACACTTTCAAATAACTGAAGGCATCTCTGCTTCTTTCGTGTGCAAAGACAAGAGAGGTTTGTGAGTGCTATACAGGTCCTTCTCAAAAAATTAGCATATTGTGATAAAGTTCATTATTTTCTGTAATTTACTGATAAACATT
>JAUMTR010000010.1:11054349-11099770 GCA_032270685.1 Microctenopoma stevenorrisi
TGAACTACTTCAATTGTGTGTAATGAATCTAAAATATATGACAGTCTAATGTTTATCAGTAAATTACAAAAAATAATAAACTTTATCACAATATGCTAATTTTTTGAGAAGGACCTGTATATTCAAACCCCTGGTGAAGTAAGTGCATGGCATGTGCGGTATGTACCACCAGGGTGGATCTGGAGTCTATTGTCAAGTGACAAAGAATGTTCAATATAGTGTGTTGTGAGAAACGAGGGACGAGGCGGCTGACAGTGGGAAGCAGTGTGTTTGTATATGAATGTTTGGTTGTTTGATTGTTAATGACTGTGTGGGATACCACAACACATACAGCACACACAATACATTAAAGTGGGAAAAACTGTAATGGAAAAATTTCCATCTGCCGGTTTTTCTACAAAGCAAGATTGAAAACAGGAAGTTAATAAGCAGGCAATAAAGCCACAGCACTCTCCTCCAAATGAACAGAGGCTGTCGAAAAAACTTTATTCAGCCTGGTAAAACCTGAGATGATGTAATGACACACTGAATCCTGCACCTTTTTTGTTAGAATAGTCTAGGTGTATATCTGACACATAAAGTCAACCGAAGGACTTTTTATGACATCATCTGGAAGCGATTACATCCTGAATTGCCACAGTCCTTAATTATCCAACAGCTGTAAATAAGTGCACAGCATACGCAAATGCCGCTCAAGGTTGCTATTTTACAAAGATCATATAAAGTCATACTCTCATATCCGTGTCTCAGTGTGAAGTTGTATCTTCCAAAATCAACAGCGTGAGTCTAACTGCTTTATGTGCAGCAACGTGTATATAATGGCACTATTAAGAGTTTGGTGAGAGACCATTCCTGTACAGGAAGAGGATTGTGAACTGATGTGGGCACGGGTGGGTCTTAGAGTATAACCCCATGCACCCACACTGCGCCCCCAAAGCGCACAGAGCCACACACAGCTTCCTCTTACTGTATTATTGTATTCTACTGTATATACTGTAATAGGAGTCAGTCAATATCAAATGTACATGTGACAGGTTCCTTACTTCCTGTAACACAACAAGGGAAGTCTATTATAGGGGCAATAAAATGGGTTTTTGGATATATGTCTGCGTGTGTGTGTGTGTGTGTGTAGTCTTTGAGGCCCATATAAAATGTCCTCACAAGAACTGACTTTGAACAAAATTTGTCTGCACAAGTAAACGAGGACAGAATTAGAAAGAAAGTAAGTATGTGAGCTGGTGTGTGTGTGCTCTGCAGTCGTAGGAGACTGTGTCCCTGGTACAGATGGTGCTTCTCAGCGATACGTAGGATCGTGAGTGGGACTGTGTGTGTGTTTGTGTGTGTGTGTGTGTGTGTGTGTGTGTGTGTACATGTGGCACACCGTGAGTCAGCCTTTTGGGTACACGGAGAGACCGACAGACGTGATAATAATCACCTCCACGCACATACTCTCACACAGTCACGCTGCGGGGAGACAGACAGTATGGCTAAGCACACCCACATATAGCAGTCATGTAGCCGGTTGGAAGGAGTCCTACGGCCCGGATAATTAAGGCCCTTATTCAAGGAGAGAGGGGCCAACAGGGAGCCCGGCTTTCCCTCATTCGGTACTCAAACAACCAGCTAATCCTGACTGTAGCTGTTTGATAAGATAAGCAATCCTGCTTAACATCCCCACCTTCCCAAAGTTATACATATTAAAAACTAAACCCAACTTAAAGGAGCTTAGAACGCCGAGGTGGAAAACATCACATATGGGACGTTGTCTAATTGGTCTGTTTTACTCCTAAAAGGTGTGAACTGTGAGACCAGCGTCATGCGTCCTTAGTGGGTATAAGATTAGCTTTGGTGGCACAGGCTAACAACAACATAGACTGTGTTGATGTTAAACTGAAAGTAAACACACCATCACAAGAAAATGAGTTTGTAGCAGAAAACATGATGAGATTGGTTAAACTTGGATTAAAAACCATGTAAGGTAACAATGCCGCTGTTGTGGAGCTGTAGTTCAATGTCCTGAGCATAGTTGTTAGTTGTGATCCAGTGTTAGACTCTCCAGTAGTAGAATACTGAGTCCTAATTTTACTAAACCAGCAGCAGGATATTTACTGTGTAGCCATCGCTGCAAACACAAAGAGCTAGTAAAGCATCTCTTTACATTCTTGTGTAGCTTTGAAGTTTCAAACGTGACTCAGACAAGTGCGAAGTACACATTTGAAGACTTTATAATATACTACACAAACATACCCTATTAAAAGGAACAGCTGATTTTGGTTTTTGAGCAGCCCTCCATTCACACTCGTGATTTCACAACCTTCTCATCTAATGAATTTGTGTGTGTTGTGTGTGTCTCTGTATTTGACTCACTCTTTTGACCCATTTCACCCTGCTCCTCCACCTGTGTCAGCTAACTACTGTGCACAACTGCTTGTGTGTGCTTATGCATGAGTTGTGAAACATTTTCTGATCTATATATGAAATCTGAAATCTTAATAAATACTGGTATTCACATGAAGCTGGACAAAACAACAGAGAAACACTTGAGAAAGAACAGGACAGCTCTGTGTATTAAAAAGCTGCTTACAGCAAAATCACAAGCTATTAAACTGTGTAAAAAGGTAAAAGAGAGCCTTACCCGGTGATCATGGGCAATGTAATCTGTCTCTTTCAGCAGGCCGTCATGACATGTCCTAAAAACACAATATAGGACAACAATACGTTAGTTAGTCACTCGCTCAATCATTCATACAATCAAATCTGGTCCACCAAAATTCACTTTAGCAATATTCAGACATCAGTTGCTTTAACCAGTCCATAACTGTACCATAGTACTGTGTGTTGGCGGGGTGGAGACTTAAGAGGGATGCTTTAACAGATCACATGTGAACCATAAGGGGTCATTTATTCCCCTGACTTGTTCAATAACGCACGCTTGATGTTTGCTGACTGTTCTGCAGTGATGATGCTCTCAATGTCAGTTGGTGTGGGGGCATGAAACCACAGTGTCTCTGTGTCAGCCAAAATGCACAGCAGGACCTGGACCAGCACTGCGGCCAACTTTGTGTGTGTGTGTGTGTGTGTGTGTGTGTGTGTGTGTGTGTGTGTGTGTGTTCTTCATGTGCCGCCTGCTCAGTGATTCACAGTGTCAGTGCTTGGCCACATGATTGGGAACAGGTGGTACTCTGGTCAACCTCTCCACCCCAAACACACACACACGAGCACCTGTGAAGTGCTTAAACACCAAAACAGGAATGGTTACACACAAATGTACCACTCAGACCACAGAAACAGGGGAAACACTCACACACTTTAGTTCTGTTATACACAATACAGCGACACACATAACACAAAATATGCCCTTTCGAGATATGCTTGTGGTTGACACTATTCGAAAAGTTAAATGTCAGCTCCTCTCCACTTCCTCGCCCTTCACTTCTCAGTCTACCTTCTCTTCGCTCTATTGCCCTACAACATCTGTGTGACCTGCAACTTACAGGCACAAAAACACTGTCACATTTTGTGTCGGTGCTAAAACGTTAGCGAGGTGACCATGTCACCTTGATGGTTACCAAGGTGACCAGAAGCCAAACCTCGTATCTCCTTTCTTTTCTTTATCCTCCGTCTCTCCTGTATTTCTTTCTACCTACAGGGCTGTGACCTAAAACAAGCCCACACTTCGGCGGCTTCCATATGTTTTTCAGCTGAGCACGCACACACAGAGCTGATGCAGTATACCTACCCCGAGGCAAGGTATGCATGTGTGTCTGTGTGTGACAGTTGTGTCAATACAAGGCAAATATAGCTGGCTCAGCCTTCACTGATCTTGCAGCCCTCTGGTTAAAGCCCCCAACCTTTGCACTCAAGGTCAAAGGTCATGCCTTAAAGGGGCACAGCTGGCTACACTGTAAAGGCGGAGCTGCTGTGTAGGTGAGTGGGAGAATGTGGGTGTAATGTGTGTAGGGAAACACTGGAGTCTGAATAGTTGCAAGAGTAAAACATATTCTTTTGTGACACAGTGAATAAATGTCACAAGGTTTGACTTAATTATTTGACCTTGATCGATATCAGAACTGTGATGTGAGAAGGAGTGGGAGGATTGTGAGCAAGATAAAGAGGGGGGGTTATTAAAAAGAGTAAGATAAGGAGAAAATCAAAAATGTCTTGTAGATTTGTACTGAAACAAAGATAAATGACGACAGTGACCAAGGAGCGAACATGTGAAAAATACTGAACGGTGAAGTGAGAGATAAAGATATAGAAAGTGGTGTTTATCTTTTCTGTAAAGGTTAACCAGTGGGGACATCTCCCTTTGACATTAACCAGCACAGGCGGAGAGAAAGAGGGGTGGAGCTCAGTGAGACGTTGAAATATGACTCTGGAAGCCCAGTCTGAGTAGCAGGTGGAGACAATGGCTCGTCACATGCCAAAGACACTACAGTTTGGTTTTTAAACCATCATCCAGTTTTCTAAAACTTCACCCCCATTCATACAAAGCAGACAGTTGTCATGGCAACAGCGGTTGTTTACAGTTATTGTTTACAGTTATTGTTTACAGTAGAAAGTTGTAGTACTAAGTAATAGGCACTTGCATGTATTTGTGTGTGTTCACTGCGCTGCAGCCGTTGTTGGGCAAGCAACAAACCGTGGGGCTATAGTTGTCAGTACAATTGTGTACAGGTATGTCAAAGGTCACGAACAAAAACCACAACATTTCCATCTCCTCGAAGAAAGGCTACACATCCTTCCAACCCTGCAAACATAGATTTACTTACATGTTGTACTTATGCAATTAAGTACTCACACTTCATGAGTGCACAGTCTGATACCCGTGTTCCTACTGACCAAGAGTACAGTAAAACCAAACACACACACACACACACGCTCAGCATGTGTGAGCCTGCATGGCGTGAGCAGAATAGCCATGCTTGAGCTACTCCAGCCCTTAGTCACTGGTAATTCAGTAGGCCTCTTCATGTTTGGGCAACAGTCATCATACCTGTGCACACACTCACAAACACACAGTAAATAGCAGGCTGCTACAGGAACGATGGTAAATGACAGTGTTTTTGTCTTTCAGGCTAGATTCACTGTCTGCCAGAGCGTCTCTCTCTGTGCCACAGCAATTTGTCTGCTGTTTATTTAGAGGTAGTCACTCAGGACAGGTCAAATCCTTGAATGAACCTTGAGCATGTGTGTTAACAGCATGCACAAGGAACTAGGACACTGTTTTGTGAACAGCTACAGATCCTATAGGAACATTTGGAGGAGGGCATATTGTTCAAAACCTTTAGATGGATGCTCATGTTTTAACCAGTCCTCCACACTGACACAGACTCATGTGTTCTGTTGTATTCTATCTAATCTAAATGATTCGTATATCACACATCAGCCTCTTGAGTTCAATAAACGACATAGAAACAGGATGGAGGATGTGATAGTTTGTGTGCATGCAGAAAAGTAGCAGAAAGTCCTTTTTGTGTTCTTGTGTAGCCAGAGCTGGAGGAGCTACACACAGTGAAGAGGCGTGTTGGGTTGAGTGTGATCGTCAACTTATACCACATGACTTTAGTAAAAGGTCATGGTCAAAACCAAGCCTGGCTCACAACCCATCAAACCCACTCCTAGAAGAAACGGGTGGTGAGATGAAGTGGCAGAAAAGACAGACAGACTGACTTCCTCTTTGGGGACAAGCAGGAAAATGACACCCACGTAAAGGAGGAGGAGGGTGACAGACTAGAGTCACGCCACATACAACCCGGGACTGTCTGAAAATCCAGCAGCCGTGAGCCCACAGCCACTCAAATAGGAAGACATAGAGACAGACAGAGAGAAGAATGAACAGTCGGTGATAAATCGTGTCTAGACAGACGCTAATGAAAGCAGCCCGGCCGTGGCCGCTGCCAAAATCAAGACCTGTGAACAGAATTGTGAGTGTGCGTGTGCTGTCTGAGCAAGCACATGTAAATGAGTGTTTGATGAAAATAATCCTCCTACACTTGTCGTGTGCTGTTTTTACCCTCACTGCCCCTTCTCTTATTCTGACGCATACGCACACTTTCACACACACACACACACACACACCAGAACAGCTGAATCGCGTGCGTCTCTCACAGCTGTAGCCAGCATGAAGTCGGCCGCACACAGTCGTGTGACGTCACAAACCAAAACATGTTTGTTCGACAGCGCCATCGTTGGGTTAAACTTTGGTAAAAATCTTTGTTTCCATTTCTCATTACATTACTGTTTGATTAAATAAATGCAGTCAACCTGATTACCATATGAACAGGACCCATATTACACACATTAATAAGCAGTACATAAATCTCGTTAACGTGCAGCAGAATAAGTTTGCGATAACAAGTTTGCCATAATTGGTCACACTGAACTTAAAGCAAACTTTTTACATGGCAAACTGCACCATCATCAGTGAGACAACTCAACGCTCTCTCTGACACACTCCTCTTAGGTCAAAAACAACATTAGAATAAAGCAGAGCAGGGAGCAGGCATGCCAGAACCCGCGCCACACACAAAGACGTGCAGTCTGAGAAATGTGGCCCAAGGCATGCCAGCAAAATAAACACTGTGGAAAAAGAAGAAAAGAAAGTTTTTATGAAGGTGATAAGTGGTGACTCCAGTGAGTCACAACAACAAAACTTTCCTCACCTCTATGTGAATGTGCAACATGAAAAGAGAAGCGCGATGAAGAACGGCCTGTTTAAAGTTGGCGGCATTAGCCCAGGATGCACTGAGGGCTGTGTGTCTGGAGACTGGCCAGACAAGCCCTGCCTAGCCCACATACCTGCCCAGAGCTGCTAAACTGTACTATCCAGTTGCACAATACCAGATAAGTTAACTGTCACATACCAAAAAGCCTGACTCAGGTCTTCATAATCATAGCGCTGTGTGTGTTTGCTCCAAACCACAACGAAAGACAAAGAACACTATCTGAGCCACAGATTGTGTGTTCAGCGTGTATATATACAGAGCATTCATATATATATATATATATATATATATATATATATATATACATACAACATACAACATACAACATACTGTGTGTGTGCATGTGAGACCAGAGCTACATCTCCTCCATCTGCTAACAAAGACCTCTTTATGCAACTGCAGCACATGTGATTCTCACATGGTGGCTCACATCATTTAATCCTCACAGGACCCCAGGACCGCCCACCCCCACCCCCCCCACCCCCCCCACACACAAACACACACAATATGACAAGCACTCACCACGTTGACTGGTAAGTAAGTATACAGACCTGTAATGCGTACATACCATGCCCCTCCTCCTCTGTTTCTGTATTAAGTCTCTATTTACACGTTGCCTTCTTATAGTAACAGTGCTTGGGTATTTAAGGGATGAGGGACAAAGCGAGATATATATGTATCTGTAGAATACGTTTCACTTTGCACCGTTTGTCGGTTTGTAAGCGATAATGGTGATGTAGGAGTTGAATCGTGCTCGAATGCAGCATTTTAATAAATCAGCTAAATTACATTTTTCATTTTTATTTATGTCAAAGTGTAGAAAAATGTGTGGTAGAATCTTCTCCTATAAGACTCTCTTGAGTCTTACAAAACTGCTTCTAGCTGCTGATGTCAGCCATGAATGTGTGCCATGACCATAATGTTCCTCCACTGTTAATCTATATGATACCAGTATGAAAAATGAATGTCGTCATGTCAATAAGCACAGACAGCCATACATATTTCAGTGTTAAGGCTGGTGTTGCATGTGTGTTAGACACAGTATGAAGGTCTTCCTAATGCAGCGACCATTTGCAAATCTTCCAGCATCGCCATGGAAATACTGCTGTAATCTTAGCTGTAGTCCTCTTCCATGGGAATTCAAGTACAGACATTATGCCTACATTTCTTATTGTTTGCAGTATGCATGTCACCGTCCTTGTATTTGTGTATGTGCTTTCATGTATGTGTGCACAACCCTGTGTTGATGTGTGCGTGTCTAAATGTGTGTCCTTGACCAGCTGCATGGGGCAGAGGAAATGAGGCGGAACTCAATCTAGTCCACACCTGTCTGACTCTCCGGAGGGAGGAGCTTAGACAGACAGCCGCACACAGACACGCATGCACGCACACTTGCATAAGGGCGCCGTTCACATTGTGTACAGGCAGATAGATTATGCATGCAGCAGCCAGCGAATGAGCTCGAATCCCTTGAATCTACTAATGTATGCACCAAGACAGTTTTATGTTTGTGTATAATTCATGGCGAGAAGGAAGTGAGAGAGAGAAAGCAATCATGTGTATTTGTTCTTCATGATGGGGTGAGAGAGAGGGGGACAGATATTAAAAGAGTGACAAGTGTAGAGACAGAAAGGATCACAGGGACAGAAGAGAGGCAGACTGAAGCAGACAAAAGTGAGGGAGGAAGTGGAGAGAGAGGGGATGAAGAGAGCGGTAAAGATGGTCTGAGCCACACAAGGACAGACAGAGAAACAGAGAGAGAGCGAGAGAGAGAGGTTGCACTGGTATGGGAGGGGAGGGGTTACTTTGGGACGCCAGAACCCAGTGACATGACACAGATGCACTATGCTACTGTGCAGAGCAGAAGGGTAGTGGCGGTGTGTGTGCAGCGAGAGTGGAGAAGAGGGGGATGGGCGCGTGACTGCCTTTTTGCTCTGCTTCCACACTATTCTGTGGAGAAGATGAGGGGAGGCACAGTGTGGAGACGAGTCTTTTCAAGTTAAAACAACCACATGTAACATCAGTTCCTTGTTATAGACCATTGTTATTGCACATACAGGAGGCGGTTGGGGTTTACACAGCCCTGGTATGGCCATTTTTTTTGCTCTATGTTTAAAGCGCTCCAGGTCTGCGTCCTGCTGCTATCTGCTGAAGCTTAAAAACTAAATCCTCAGGACTTCTTATAACCGCTGCTAAATCCAGTTGATGACAGAAGCCAGAGGCATTCTTTCAGCATCTGAGCAGCTGCAAGCATCTGTAAGGGTGTGCTAATGTCTACAGGCTCTGCAGGAATATGGACATGGCCTGTGAAAGTGAGGGAAACGTCCATTTATGTAGATAGTATCACTACACACAAATACGAACAGTACCGCTTGCTACGCATGTCTCTGAATGTGAACCCAACGCGCACGTGGTGGCTTGTAGCACCTTATAAATGCAGTCTCGCCTGCTTCAGATACCCACGCACAACATCTAATTTCCAAGTCGCATGCAGAGGACCTTACAGCTTCCACCCACACACACCCATCGCTTGTGATTCTTCTCACTACACAATGGCAAACATTATCATACATACATGCAGGCAGGATATCTGCTAACACATGCTGTAACAGCGGAGGACTCATCCAGCCGTCCATCCCTTCACTCTATCCCCCATTCATCTCATGCTGTCCCTCCATCCCTCCCTTCACACCTGCTAGGCCTACAGCAAGGTCACACACCTCAATTACCCTGCACACACAGACAAACACACACACACACACAAAGAGCAGGGTAGTGTGATAGGAAGGGAAGCAGGGAGGGGGTGAGAGCAGATTTCACGCTACCCTGAGCACTGGCTAGCATGCACCACTGTTTCTGACATTTTATTTATGATGTGCAATGTTCAGTACCTGCCCTCTCCTCTCCTCTTTATCTGCCTGCATGTAGATCACATGACCAAGAAAGCATAACTCCTGCATTCCCATGTAGAGAATTCCTAATATTAATATACTTTAATTTGCCCAGATTAACATTGTTAATAGTCTGGATCAGGCTGCAACCTTGACCCCAATGCTCCTTACAAAAACATACCATGAATCCCAGTGTGGCTAACAGCCATATTAATGTCTTAGCAGTAAGTGTGATTCTCCTGTCGGGGCTTTTTGTATCTGCAGGATAACTGCTGTTCACCCATGCAGCCACAGGAGGCAGCCAGCTGTGTTTACACTGTGGACTAATACTGCTGCCATATGGCACCAGCGTACCGGATAGACACACACACACACTAAACTACAAACACGTCACCAAAACACCACATAGTACAAACTCCACCCTGTTTGCAAAGCTACAATTTGATTGGAAATAAAAGACGAGTTGGTTTGAGCCTTAATGTGTAATATGATTTATGAGAGAATAGTTTGTAGCGTTATAAGCCCAACAGCGCTCCAATGTATTAAAACCACCTACACATAATGGCCTCTGGCCATCAGCTGATGAGCGTAGGAGTTTTTAATGTCTTACCCATCTCCTTTTAGAGGCCTAACAACTCCCAAAGCCACTTAAACACATGTACTTAGATTTTTGTCATGCCTCTGAAATATATTTGGGGTCACATGTTTCCTTTTTTTTTGCAGATTATCCATGTTTCTGCAGAACGAACACAGGGGGAGAGAAAGAAATATGTGGTGTTGACTGTCTGACAAAGAGGAGCTGGAATACACACAGTGTGAAGCTTGTAATTCTACACATCAGTGATAAAAATCCTGTGGGAGAGAGTCAGCATGTCTCGTGACCTCCATCACCCTGCCCCACCCAACACATAGACACACTATATCGCATCAGTTTAGTACATTAAAGACAGCTTGCAGAGTGGTTCCAGACATCCAACCTTGGTCAAACAAAGGGAACAATAACAACATTAACACTGATCACTTACTTACACACACACACACACACTACATTGTGTGTGCCTGACAGAATGAAAGACGTATTTCTAAGTTGTGACTTAGATAGATTTAAAGGTGAAGTTTAAGGCCGCGGAATGAGGAAAAGAGGATGAAAGACAGGAAAGGGGAGACAGGAAGGAGAGACGGATGTGAACAGACATGGGAAGATATAGGAGGAACGGAGCGAGAGAGAGGGAGGGTGCAGACAGAACAAGAAGGGATGGAGGGCTCGGCTCCACGAGACAGATCAAGTTACCGGTCGGGAGGCAAACACACACTTACACATTCAGACCCATAAAGGTCATCATGCACCCACTGCCCTCCAGACACACTCAGAGACACAGATATCTGTGTAAACACTTCAACACAGACACTGCTTTGATTTCTGCAACTCTGCTATACACACCTGGTACTTGTACAAATGTGCACAAAACACAATTATTATATGTCTGCAACACATTTTCAAAAATGCAATGGCAGCAAGACATGACAGCGCAATAGTAATACAGATGTAAATTTAGAAGCTTCAACAGCATCGCACAAAGACGATGGCTTCTCAGCTACGATTTGTGACTCACACACTGAGAAGAAGTGGAGTGAAAGACATTGTGCGACACACACGCCCACACACACAAAACACAGTGTTTTTTATTAGAGTTAGACAAGTAATAGTGGTCAGGGTTCAGTTTGGAACTGGGTTAAAGACACTGGTGATGTAATATACTGGGAGAAAGGAAGAGCAAGAAAGAAAGGATAGAGGAGAGAAAGAAAATAGAACAGGCAGAGATGGCAGTTTTAAATATATGTTATAGAAAGATGGAACAGGTAAAAAGGGGAATGGAGACAGGAAAGACAGAATGGAAGAGGATGACGGGTAAGTAGAAGAAAGAAAAAAACACAAATCAAATCATCTACAATTTCCCCATCTTCGTATCAGCCAATTACAGCTGTTTGACCCTCCAGGGACACACATCTTCACCTCGTTCCATCACCTCCTTTTCTCTTACCATCTCCTCAGAAGATTTGGGTTCATGCATCACTGTGAGTAAAGCAGGTGAATCGAGGGGAGTCAATCCGTGTGTGCATATTTGTTTTACTAAAGAACATCAGCAGATGTGCACTAACCCATTTACTGGATTCAGAAATAGAGTTTAACTTTTGCAGTTTTAGCACACACACAAGATGTGTGCATGCATTGCTGTGAACCCAGCAGACTGTAGCTTTTAAATCAGGAAGTACAGACCGTTTTATTGTGAAAGAGTTGGTAGTGATCTCACTGATAATCAGCACCCTCTGTAGTACGACCTTACACAGGACAAGTACAGTGCAATTATTGAAAATAATTATAAAAAGGTAAAGTTTGAACCTGATTACATAGTAATACCAGCTAGAAATGAACCATTCAGTCCTGTATCATTAACAGTGAAACCAAACACATACTTTTAAAAGCAAAACCAGCTCTCAGACAGAAAGAGTCGCACCTTTCCATTCACAAAGAATCCCAGGTACGCGCTCTCAAAGGCCTTCAACACATCCACCCAGCACTGCCTGAGGTGCACACCATTGCAGAAACAAGCTCGTGCAGATTCAACAAGAAGCTGGAAGGAGCCACGGTACTCGAAGAGAAACGCCACAAACAGGCAAAGAGAAAACGAAAGGCACAGCGGCATAAAAACAAAAACCTTCAAAGAGACTTTGTTTGTTATGAGCAATTACAGAGTGTGGTGAAGACACAGGGCATGGTCCCACTGTCGGATTGGTGTGTGCGTTTATGTGAGTTTGTTGGTACGCTCTCTTTTTTGTGGTTTACAGTGATGCGACTTCGCAGCAAATTAGTAGGATAAGCTGCTCCGCAGACGCCACTAACACTACAAGAAGCTAACAGTGAATACAAGTATAGAGCAACAAAGGGACGAACACACAATCCTGTATCTCACGGATATCCATGCATCATTGATGAGGAAATAAATATGTGCTTTGAGCTGAAATAGGAGCAAACACACAAGAGTCCGATCGAATACATGACGCCCCAGTCACTACTTCTCCTTTCATCGTGAGCAATAAACTGGTCTAAGGCCTAATTACTGAGCTAGCGCACTTTAACAATCGACAACGCTTTACACGCGTTATGCAACAGGCGCTGTAAACACAGTTCCACACACCCTTTCCAAACAGTGATAAAATCAGCCCGGCAATGAGGACACCTGTGTCAGTCGGTCACAAGCTCCAAGGCCAGTCACACAATCTCTCACAATCTGTAGGTGAACGTGTGTGTGTGTGTTACGGGTTGCTCCTTCCCTCACGCTGCCAGTCCTCTGACTATCCTTAGTGGTAGTGACACAGCCCTCTCCTGACCGAGACAACTGAAAGCCATTACCTTAAATCAACGAACCCCAGTCAACCTCCATCGCACGAAAAACCCATGTGCACACTCAGCACTGCAGGGCTCCGTGGCTCTGTGTGGTGTGTGCATTCAAAATGTCTTAGCATGGTTCACCCCCCGCACACACCTCGTCATCCAGTGCTGTCTCTTTCATCTCTGTAATACGTGTGCGTCTCTGCATGCAGCTAAGATCCAGACCAACCTGAATAAATAACTTAGTGTCACACTGCAGTACATGGATCTGACTTTCTGTGGGTTTTTGTGTCTCTGCTGATCCCCTTATCTTACGCCCTGCTTCCCATTTGCAGCTACTTCTAGTTTCTAACTCCAAGGCCAAAACTAATCTGCCTGAGCCCTTTGACCCTGCATAATAGAATTAACCACCTACTGTAAGCCTTATCCTTCTGTGCCATAACGAACTGTGCTGTGTTGTATTCATAGATAAAGCATCAGACCAGCGCTGTACCACAGAATAAAATACAGCTACTGTTTTCCTGTGTGCGTGTGTGTGTGTGCATGAACTGACGTTAGCAACAGAGCCAGGACCCTTAAAGAATTAGCACAAATTCTCATAGTTATGTTCTGAACAGTTGACTGTTGTGCAAGGAGACTACAGTAAGACACTGCACATGCTGCACGGAAATGCTTTGGAGAAAGTATAAAGCCAACTGGTTCCACCCACTGCATATACACAGTTCAGTAATGCCTGTATCCTTCCAAAGTAAACAAATCCTCGACACGGTGTAACATTCCTTTAACACAAACCATCATCGTGTCTAAGACTCATCCAAAACACATTTATCTGGACAAAATGCAAATCTAATATTTTTAAACACATAGTTTTATGTTTGCAATTTGCAAATGTGACTTACTTACTTACATAATAGTTTTTCTCTGATATGCTGCACAAAGAGGAAGAAGGCCGCCATCTCTGACTGATGAAAACTACACTGCAGTATTACTTAGCAGCTAATGAACCTTCAAGTGCAATGTCCAGTTCACAACAAGATTTGGTGCCAAAGAGGCTGAGCTTTCTTTATACACCCACAAAACCTGTGTGTCCCATCTCAGCACCAGGCGTAGAAACTTTCATTAACATAACATCCAATCACAGAAACAAACAGACCTTATTTACATGAAAGAGTCTCAAATTATTACTTTAACACGAGCTGTTATTAGCCCAGCTGCAGCCGCTCTCTCCACAGACACAACCCAGCCACGGCGCCAGCCAGCCAGGCTCCCCTCACCTCCACCCCTGAACCTCCTCTCCTGCCTGTCTGCTCCTCTCCTTCTGCATCCCCTTTTCAAACACAAGGCAATCCCCTCCCCCCTCTCTCCTTTCTGTCTCCCTTTTTCTTCTCCAGGCAGCACACTCAATCACCCCCAGCGGCCCTCCTCCCCCTGCCATCTCAGACTCCATTCCAATGAATGCACAATCTTCCCCTTCACCCATGGGGTGACTACCCCCAGGCTGAGGAGGGGTACGGAGGAAAGCGGCGTATACACACACACACACACAAATTCAATCACAAAAGCACTCCCTTCTCTCCCCCAACTCTTCCCCATGTGTGTCTGTGTGCAGTTGCACATCTGCAGAGCAACACAGGGACACGATCGCTGAAAGGTGGGGGTGGGAGGCTTGGGTGTCGTCCTAATGTCTAAGTGCAGCAAATGTCTTGTTGCTACACAGACAGACCCAGAATAAACTGTTATCATGGGCTACATCTCCATATTTTATCTGCATCAGCAAAACAGAAGCATTTGCCTAAGTGGGGCAGGGTCACCGCCCGCCCCCAATCAATGACTATGCAAAAATGTAGCGTACAGAAAACAGCTATAATGGGGAGTAATGGAATCTGTCTCGCCACATTACACATGCAAGTATACAGTTACTTCATGTACAACTATAAGGCTTTTGTTTTATGTTGATGTGTATAATGTGGTTTATTGTCTGGGAACTATATAACATATAACAAAAGCCGACACAGATCTTCCCACATAGTATATATCCAGATTTATAAAAAGAATATATATATGGGTAGAGGGTGTCATGTTTTCATCTTTCAATAAAAAAGCCACTGAACCCATTAAGTTGACTTAACAAGATGCTATGATGCTAACTGGTCTGCAGTGGACTACGGTCGGTGCCGTCTCTTTTGGGCTGAAGGGGAAAATGCTGGTAATGCCAACTTCATTTAATGTATATGCACCAGAGTGTACATCAGCTAGGTAATTAGTTGCTGTTCAATCACAGAACAGACACTGCTCTCTATAAGCTATACAGTGAAAGAATGTCAGAGTAGACTTTGTAGTGTCTTCTCCATAGAGAGGAGAAACTCACATCTCATCATTTGATCATAAAAACACGCTTATACGCTTTAAAATACACAAACAACACTGTAAAAACACTGTAGACTATGATCAGTGGTGGCACTGATGTAAGAGAAACTGGATTATATGTTTCCACTGAGTTCATAGCAATGCTCTGGTTTGGCTTTCTACGGCGCGTTTCACACATGGAAACCCAAAATAGGCTTTGTAGCATTTCAACCTGAGTACTGGCAGCAGCACACAAGCCAACTTGTGGGCTCTATAGACGGCTGGATCAATTAGAAATTGGTACTACCGTGGTCCATAATGTGACACCAAACCTAAGGCAGTCACAACAACATCCACCAGTATATTTAAGTTTTTTTAGAGATGCTAGATGCTTTTTGTGGAACTGTGTTTTTCATCTTTTAGATGTTTGTCATTACATGCAAAAGGAAGTCAAATCTAGTTCCATCGTCTAGTTTGTGTTGTAATTTATACCATTAATTCTACTACGTAGTGTATCCCGGTTTTAACCCCCTCTTCCTTTTTATATGATCCTCTCTGCCCTTCTCTGGTAATCAGCTGTATTTTACCTTTAACATTGATCCCCTTGGGGAAATTGTTGTTTGGACAGCTACTAGACCCGTGTCTTGTCCAAGGACACCTCGACATGTAACCTGATGGGACTGGGAATCGAACTCGCTCACCCTTTGGTTTGAAAACGACTGCTCTACATCACCTCTTATCAAAAACTAATCCACAATCAATTCTGCCGTACCACAAAGTAATATGTCATATTGTTGCACAGCATGCTCTGTTTTCAGTATGGGAACCAGCAGCACAGTATAAACAGATTATTGCAGCATTAGCGCTGGCTGTATCCTGTGTACAGTATTTCCTAATTGGGCGAAGACTATGTCAGATAGCGAGCACACAGATATGATGTATTCCAGCCCACAGCAGCCGACCCTAGCTGAACTGCGCCTGGATAAACGCAGCTGAACAGGAAGTGGTGGAGGAATTTAAAAAAAAGGAAAGAGAAGTCAGCGAGTAGAAGATGCTCTACTTCCGCTGGTAATGAGCTAATGAAAAGAGAGGAAGGAGGAAATTCCCCCGAGGCGGGACAGGAAGGTTGGAGCAGCAAATGAAATAGTAACACTGACTTTGCCTTGTATGTGTGCCTGTGCAAGTGTGAGCTGAGTGCTCACGTGTGAGTGTGTGTGTGTGTGGATGAGTGCTGTAGGGATCGGGTTTCGGTAAAACGCGTGGGATGGCTTTCTAGAGAGAACTTTATTCTAGGAATGTCTGTATTGGTTTGAACACAGGGGGCACAAGCTTAATTAGGACAGGGACCAACACATTTCTAACCTCCCCCCCTCGGCCACGCATGCACGCACACACACACACGCAGTCACATACTGACACCAATATTAGCTCCAGGGAGAGACCGGCACAAGTGTTATGTTTCTCACACACTCAAAAAGGGAGGAGCAATCACACGCGCGCGCACACACACACACACACACACACGAACACAGACCAGACAGCTGACAAGAACAAGCTGAAAACCCCCAGACTGCAATACAGGGAACAGGACAACACACACACACGGTGTTGTCAGTACAATGTGTAAGAAGTTAATGAGAGCTGGGATGTGCGCTTGTGCTTCTCCAGAAGAGACAGACGATCACCGAATGATGCTTCAGCAGTCAAGCAGCAAGTTACAAGACCCACATTCAAGAGTCACCTGCTTGTTTCACGGTGACGAGATTAAGACAAGGGAGAGAAGGAAACGAAGGTGAGAGAGAACATACAAGGTAGAAGAGGACGAGGGAGTTGAAGGGATAAGAACACAGAGCGACAGAGAAGTAAAAATGAACTACTTTTGTGTTCTGTTTCTACGTCAGCGAGCCAGCTGTCTGCTGAGCCGTCAGGGGCATTTAAATCACCCCGCTCTAACGTGGTTTTTAAACTCGGGTTCTGTTCTTCACTGGGTTTTCTTCTGTTTTCTCAGTACTAATTAGTCCAGTCTCGGAATATATGAGTTCACCGAAAGCACTGGGTGTCAATATATGACGATTACTTTCTGCACCTTCACCAGACAATAAACCCTTTTTTACCCTAAAAAAGGGTATCTGTAGACTGGTGCCTGTCTATTTTGAGGCTTCCTTCATATGCAAAGCCCTGTGACATAAACATTCAAGTCCATCCACAAAGACACACACACATAAACACATACAGCCCCAGCTGGAGCACACAAGCTCCCTTTGTGCTGCATTCCTCATGCCTTTTAGCCTTAGCTTCAGCTTTTAGCTTAGCTCCTCTCCATCTGCGCACACACACACACACACACACACACACAGCAACTTTCTCCTGCTTTTGTCTGCAGAGCAATAGCGGTGAAACAGCTGAGGCATTGTTGATAGGAAGCTTGCCTTACCGTGGCCACGACCAGGTTGAGTGCAGAGAGAGAGACACACGCGCACACGGGGTCGGCTTGGTGGAATAAAATCCAAAAAAGGATTGTTGGTTGAAGCGTCAGCCAGCTCAGCAGATTCCCACTGCCTTTCCTCTCCCTGCTTTGCCTTTCCTGCTGCCTTGCCTTCCTGCCTGTGCTTCCAGCTTTGTATGTGCCTTGTATTATCCCTTTAAATTGAACAGGCTGCCTGCCCCCACCTCCTCAGCACACACGCGCACCGAGCCAGCACACAAGACACACACTGCTCCTGAATATGACACTGTTGTCAAAAGCATGCAGCACTGTTGTTGTTTCTGTTTATATTTTTCAGTTTGTTTTCTACGGCATGCAAGAAAAAAAAGAAAAAAAAATAGACCAAAATAGAAATCCTCTTTGTCCTCCTCCTGCTCTCCCTCTCTTAACCATCAATGACCCTTGTTCTTCTCCTCCACTCTCTCTTCCTCACCCTTCTCTCTATCTCTCTATATTATGTCTCGCTTTTTTCCCCACTCAGTAGTCAAACAAAGAAAGGAAAGGAACAGAGCAAGCGCACACGCGCACAACCACACACAGACACACACAACGCACACTTGCTGGCTGCTTTCTCTCTCTCTCTCTCACATACACACGCACAGCCTCAGAGCCCAACCCCCCAGCCTGCCTCTCTCTCGGATTTTTTTTCCCTTCCCTGCCTTTCTCTAAACAGCACCTCCTCCCTTTCCACCCCCCCCCAGCCCTCCCTCAGCCAGAGCTGGCCTCGTTCTCATTCGTCTACCATCCCTCCCTCTCTCTCTCCCTCTCCATCCTTCCCCTCCCTCTCTCTCTGTGTGTCAAACAGATGGGATTGGAGAGCAGAAGGAGCCTCTGTGTTCACTCTCTACCTCGATTTCTCTTCTTCATTAGTGTGATGCAAGGCTGACGGAGGCGTGCTTTGACCCACAGGGCACACGGTGATGATAAAAAACTACAAACTACCACTATGTGTTATAGATGACCTCTGGCTGGGGTCAGAGAACGGCAGCGGGTGCTGCTGCACTGATGTGAATTTATTACAGAGATCTTCGCACCAGGAGACGTGTGAAGCTGGTGATGAGGCTTTAGCATAAAATAACTGGCTAACATGTGGCCTGCTGAGAACAAAAGCTTCCCAACCGAGAGTTTCAACATGACCACTCCAAGGACTCTTCTCCAGTCTTTTGATGGGACTTTCTACAACTGATATCCAGATAAGACTGCATGATTGTGAACTGTAAGCTGTAAACCTGATCGTATTCATAACTTCAGTTCTCTGGGCTGTGTTCCAGTGTTGGGCACCATTTCCATTATGGGTTTCTTACCTTTCATTCATCGTCTGTGTGATTACTGGTGGAACAAAAATCAATATATAAAAAAAGAAAGTTAGAAAAATGGACGTACTCTAAGTCTAATATAATGTTTTCAAACATGAAATAATTTGTTCAGATATACGTCAGGTCTGCCCTGCATTTACTGTGGCCACAGAAAGCATGTTTGGGTTTACAGTGCCCTAAGGCAGGGACAGCGAAAAACAAGAAGTGTCCACCTGTTGCCTTGTTACACACACTCACACACACACACACACACACACACACAATAGTAGATATTTTCTATATAGCTCCTGTCTGCACATACGCACACAGCCCTTTAGTGCCAGCCACATGCAGGAAGATTAAATTTCATAGTGAAGAAAAGTTTAGTTACAAAGCCAAAAGAGAGAGAGAGCGTGTGAGAGGGCGGCTGAAGAGTGACGCGATGGAAAATGAAGCACAGACCCACTGCACTCTTTGGACAGGGCATAGGCTGCAGGAAAGATAGGAACTGTAGTCACTCCTCCTCTCTCCCTGTAAAGAGTCCAGGACACCAGCCTGCACTAGCCTGCATGACCAGAATGGAAACCTAACAGAAAATATTGGGACAATGAAAGATGGGCAGCGGTGGCTGGATGCCGTTGCAGTGCATGCCCACAAACTGAATATATGCATAAACTAAAGAATATCCTCGAACATTGGGGGCAATGGAAAGTAAGGTCATTTGAATCCTAACTAATTTAAAATTAGTAATTTAAATTAGTTAGGATTCAATGAAAGAATATTCAATATTGCACATTTTAGTGAACACAGAAGTATTCACCACGCTGTGATTGAGAAGCTGATTGGATTTAGGCTGCTCAATGTATAACTGTTATTTATTAGGTCCAAACATTTACCTGGAGTTTTTACTGTGTGAAATAACTTTCTTTTAACTCAGCAAACTGCTTGTTCTGTGGGGATGGAAGCAGAAACCCAGCGTTTAATTTACCTGAACACTTCTGCAAGTCTTGGTAGGAGCAGTGGGCGGGCAGTGGGCAGGCAGTGAGCTAGCTCTCCACCTACAGGGACCCGCTTCAGTCTAGAGTCAACGCTTCTGTGAAAGAGTATGTCAACAACCACAGATTTCATAGAGGGGTTGAACTGAACTCACAAGCTCAACTTGCAGATCAACGAGTACATGGACTGACTGCATCACTAGATCATATACACCAGTGAACAGTTTGTGCGTGCATGTTACATATTTACTGCCCGGGGATAAGGGTGTGCTGTAATTAAACATTGCATAAGAACAAATGAACCGACGCAAGCAGACAGAGTATCTACACTGCTGCACACAACACCACAAGACTGTCGCCCTTGAAACTATCTCTCAAAGTTTACTCAAAGTGAACGCTGAGGCCAAAGCTGAAGTACACCTGACAGTTTATCTGATTAAATAGAGGTAAATAGCTAACACGAGGTGAGTGGACAAACCACCCAGGAAGGGGGGAGGAGGGGAATAAGCCAGTCAATTCAGTGGCACCTTACATAATTCTCTCTCTGTATTGATTTCTCACCTTGCTGATTTGGCCCCCAGCCAGTGCACAGTAGCATTTGTAATATTTGAGCAGGAGCCCAGCAAGAGAGGAGAGAGAGGGAGAGGGAGAGAGAGAGGCATAGATGGCGAGGGCAGATAAACGCTGGACAGTGAAAATGAGATTAAAAGAGGCAGAAGTGGAGAGAGGGTGAGTAATAGGGGGGATTTGGGATGTAGCCAAAGTGGCACAGATAAAAAAAAAGAGACCAGAAGCAGCAATGAACAATGAAAAGAGACAAGAGGAAACAAAGCAATGAACAATTGTGTTTAATTGAGTGAGACTGAAACAGTTGAGAATTGTGGGCGAGGACACAACTGTGAGCTGTGATGAGGAGATACTGACAGATCGAGGGAGAATGTGTGTCACTACAGGTTACACGAGTTGTTTTACCAGTACTGGAAGAGCCAGCAGTGCTAAGCAGAACAGCGTGAAACACTGGATCTGCAGCACAAACTGAGTTAACGGCACACACACACACACACACGCACACACACACACACGCACACAGCGTCTCTTCAAACACTTTACAGTAGGAACAGAAAGTGCCTGTGGCCACATATGCCGGATAAAAACTTCCTTCTCTGAGAGCACACTGACATTTGAAGGCTAAATTTAAAAATGAACTTTTTACTTTATCCACACACTCAAAACTGGAAAGGTGACTCCTGAGTGGATAAAAGCGACAGTAAAGCTGAAATCACACCCTCCAGTGGAACCCGTTGCTCTCTGTGACTTCCTAGGAAGGGTAAAACATTCGATTACATAATATCGGTGTTGACATACCAGTCAGAAATGTCCTGGTCAGGTTAGCTTGTAGCTTTCCCAGATCATTTTCTGCTCAGTGAGTTGTTAGAGAAACATGTAAATGAGAATTGTAGGCTCAGTTTATATTAATGTATCATACATTTGATCATAGAGAGCAGAGCGGGACAGTTTTAAGCAACCAAAAGGACAAGGAAGGAGGAATTAAGTGAAATCTCAACGTCATGTAACTTTAGCTAAAACGTGACCTCCACTATTCCCTTCATGCAGGAGCATCAGGGCCTCTCCTACCTCTTCCTCAAGCCCTCATCCCTCCTTTTCACTCCGGCTCCTCCTCCTTGTTGTGACTTCTCTCTTTCAGCCCTCTCTCTCCATCTCTGGATGAACTACAGACGGACGTGGGGAAGGAAGCGGAGATAACGGCAGAAAACTAGATTAATGGGCTGAATGGCACGCAGAGAAGGAGAGGAACAGCGAGGAGGAGGAGGAGGAGAGAAAAAGCTACATGAGAGAGGGAGGCTAAGCTAGAACAGGCTTTCCCTGTGCTACCGTGAATAATTTACTTTATTCCCCACACACTCTCCCTCTCTTAAAAGATATATTCCACATTCCACACCTGGGAGGGGGGGGGGGTGCTGGGGGAGCTGATTAATTGCCAATTAATGTTTAACGAGGTACAGCTGTGTTCAGCTAACACTGGTTTAAGCACTGTTTCTTCCAACCACCCCTCCCTCTTTCTCTCCCCTCGGTTAGACCCTCTCCCTCCACTCCTTCCTCACTGCAGCGAGATGCGAGGGAGCGAGAGAGAGCAGTCGACTGATCGGTTCCTGTAAAGAAATAAACCTTTACACGTTGACGTTTGTAGTCTGATGATGAATTGATCCAATAAATACAATCTTTCTGAATGCGAATGTGTCCGAGCGAGGCTGAAACATCTGGCCTGTGCAGCTGCATGGCTGTTTTCCTTTCTACTTGACTAAATGTAATGTTATTCAGTTTCTGCACAATAAACTTCTCTCCTGACACAAAGTTGGCTCCAGCAGATGCGCAGGGTCACACATGCAACGCTTTTGGAAGCTCCGACTGTGACTACCTATAAAATGCTCCTCTTTGAAGATGCTAATGTCACAGGATGGATATACAAGTCAGTCCAGTCTCAAAGGAACTGGACTGAGAAACACAGTGACCGCATCAAAATTTTTACGTTAACCTGCAAAGTTTGGAGATTTAGTGATACAAAAACGTTTGAAAAGGCAAGATGCTGCTCTATTGTTAGGTCAGACATGTTTGCTCCATTATAAAAAAGGTCAGATCTGCTTGGATTTCATCCACAGAAACGCACATACTCAGTGTTTTAGGAATGTGTTTACAATCCCAAAATGTCTTCTTTTCCACTGTTTCTGACATTAGTGACTAAGCATTAAGGAACTGATCTGTCTTTCCAGTTGAATAGTGGATGTTGTGTTTGGACAAACAGCATAAAAGGTTTGCTTTTAACTTTTTGGCCACATTTGAGAAGTTTGCAGACATTGCGAGACATTTGAGTACAAACATAGGATGAGAGGAGGAGAAGGAAAGAGAGGGTGGTCTGGGTAGGAAGACAAAACCAGTAGACTCAGTGAGCACAGAAACACACCATAGCTTTGCCAAGCTATACATCTGAACCTGCTGATATAAAGCAAACAAGCATCAGGCTTTCTGGTTTGGTGTATTTGGTTCCTACACCGCAGTGTTGCCGACCCAGGAAAGAGCTCTAAACCCGTGTAGCTCTAAAGACGTAACCCCAGCACACAGATATAGGACCATGATGTGTGCTCTTGTGCGATGGCTTCAGCATAGATTGCTGCTGAACTCACAGACACCAGCACATGTGAGTTCCCCACCATAAGTGTGTACCAGAGAGCAACGAGACGCGCGTCGGCCTGGTGAAGGTAAAGTGAGTGTGCAGACGTGACTGCTGGTGTCTACACACGGTACGTATGCTTCTGTCTGTCCCACTTTACCCCATTTTGGCTTTCATTAAAATTTGATACCTCTACCCATCTGTTCACAAAGGAGTGTGTGACAGAAGAAGGGAGGAGAGGTGGGAGTGTGCGGAGTTGGCCACTTCCCTTCTCCTCTTCTTTTTCAACTTCTCTCGTTCTTTGTCCTCCACCTCTGTGCCTGTCTCCCCCTCTCTCCTCCGACATCTTCTCTTTGTCCTCCCCTCTAATCCCTCCTCCTCCTCCTCCTCTCCCTCCTTCCCGTCTCTCCTCTCCTCATCCTTTCATCTTCAGATACAGGCAGAATTGAGCTGAGCCTCGTCTGAAGACCCACCAGGTGTGTGGTGTGTCTAATTGTACACAAGTATGTGTGGAAGTGTGTGAAATGTGCTTTTTTCTCTACTAAGTCACATTGTGCTCGTGTTGGTAGTTACCATACGTGTGTTTCGCTGTGTAGCAAATGTATTTGTGTGAGTTGGAGATATCTTGTTTCCTCAGGGGAGTCCAGGCCCATTTCCACTGTCTGCTGTAGCCAACCAACTCAGCAGTGAGTCGATATTCTATTAGAGAGGAATCAGTCAGTCTCTCACACACACACACACACACACCTTCCTCTTACCTGCCATTGCTGAGCACACAGTGGGTGTGTACTGTGTGTAACTGGCTACGCCGGATATTTGTTTTAACTGAAACACAAATATATCACAGATATAAGCAATGATACACACACACACACACACACACACACTTTACATATTCCATTTAACTGTAAAAGATTAAATAGCTCACTTCATCTATTGTATCACACCCCATTTGATACGTAATTTGATAGAGATACTTAAAAATCCCCTTTAAACCTCACTTTTTTTCTTTAGTCAGTTACTACAGCTTTAGTGCGAATTAAAAAAAATCTATTCAAATTTCTGCCACAACACCTCAAAACTACTAGAACTGACATCAGAGCGAAGCATTTCAGGCATCATGATAGAAACATCAAAAGCAACTTTCTTTACCTGCACGCAAACGTTGAAATAAGCTCAAGGCAGCAAACACGTTTAAACAAATATTTTAGTACTGAGGAAAACAAAACATTGTCTTTTTTTATATGCAGTGATATTGATGTGAAATAAGTAACATCTCTATTTACATGTAAGAAACTGGAAAAATATAAATCAACGTCAAACACAAACAGACAACGTAGCATAAAATATGAAGAGGCATTTCAAAAAATACACAAGATCTGATGTAATTCCACATGTACATACGGAAATAGGGACAAACACACCCACGCACAAAGATACAAACAGAACCCCATGTACTGGTCAACCTCACAAAGTGGCAGCGCTCACGTCTGCCAGACAACACATACACCCACTGTCATATCAGCAGTGATCCAAACTAGACTAGACACACACACACAGAGACACAGAAGAAACACGACAACCAGACGGAAACACATAAATAACCTACTAGCATGATGTAAGAAGGTGCAATATCAGACATCCTCATAATTAAAGCTAAAGCCTGTTTGTTGACCAGTTAAGTAGGACAGGAGGAGCTAAGCCTCAGAGATGCAGCTTGTTTACAATAACAACATCCTGCTGCAAACGTACACCGAGGCCAGGTTTTCTGGCGTCTAAGGGTCACGCATAGTGCAAGGTGATGGAAATGTAGTAGAGGACAGGTAAACATACACCAGGATCACGCTGAATTCAGGGATTTCAACGTCATTCAATACCAGCAACACACACTGGAGACAGAAAGGGAAAAAAAGGGAAATATTTATGATGATGAGAATTCAGAATCTGTATGAAAGCGCGCTGCAGTAAATAACCACTTACAAACATTCCCTCTTAGAAAATCCCCGAATTCCTGCCCCTCGGAATTCCTCCCTGGATTATCTCTTTGCTTGAACCCCTCCAGGGCCAGAGAGAGGGGGAGAAAGGGAACAAGAAAGGTCAGGGCGAGTGGAGAGTCTTGATTTAAGAAGTTGGAAGTCTGAGAATCTTGCTAGGCTTGCAGTTCCCTTGTGGACATGTTTCGTGCACGTCGAGGAATGCACTCGTTCTAGTTGTAAACTCCCTCCTCCCTTCCCCCTGTCTCTCTCCTTTGCTTCACCTTTTTATTCCTCAGAGCGGAGGTCTGCAGGTAGAGACAGACAGCAGGGCTAACTCACACCGGCTCCCGTGATCTGTCTGACAACAGCCTGAGGGTCTACACATGGGCTCATATACAGACGCGCATGCACACAGTCAACAGGAGGAAAGTAAAGAAGACAGAGAGTAAAGAGGAGCCCGGACCGAGCCTCGAGGCGCTGCAACCTGGTGACAGAGCGGCGGAAGCCCCTCCGCTGGTAAGCCCAGCTCACCGCCGGTGGGAAGCTGCTCTGCTCCCGTGTGCTAACTGCCTTTGTTTGGCACAAAACAATGACTAGCCCCCCCGCTCTCTGATTTTACAGGGGATTGGCTCATTCCTGCGAGTGGAATGTACAGTGGGAGCAGCTTGCATTTCATGACAGGGTGGAGAGATCTGGGATGAGGGGGGCGGTTATCTGGCCAAAGTGGGCCTGCCGTGAGGGAAGGGTGAGTGAGTTCAGCAGCTATTTTTAGACAGCATGTCATTTTAAACTCGTGGTCAGAGGAACCAAACACTGGTACGGATCTGTGGAGTGTACTCACAAATCAGCCATGCGCAACACACACACACATGCACACACACACATACACACACAAGCACACACACACAGCTTTTCTAGCTATAAAAGAACGGCGAATACAAATGCCCAATGAACACACCTCGGACTGTGGAGGCAAACTATTGATGCTCTCTAAAATGTACATAAAAGCACCAGCAAACAGCTCCGTCTCCAAAGCACCGCCCACTCCCTGTCACCTCAGCTAATCTGCAGGATACTGCTATAGCTGTCGACATGCTAGGAAATACACAGAATGTGGGAGATGTACGAAGTGAAGCAAAGCAACCCGCAAAATCCGTTTGTCTCGGTGAGTCAGTGCAAAGCCTGAAATGAAAGGGAATAAAAAAAAGTGAGAAGAAAGAGAGAAATACAGAACATATGGCACTTTGGGACCTAGCTCTTCCTTCCCCTCCCCACATCACCTCTGTTTGCCCTCATCTCGCA
This sequence comes from Microctenopoma stevenorrisi, assembly GCA_032270685.1. NCBI lineage: Eukaryota > Metazoa > Chordata > Actinopteri > Anabantiformes > Anabantidae > Microctenopoma > Microctenopoma stevenorrisi. The sequence goes on from JAUMTR010000010.1 coordinate 11,080,946, forward strand.
CACCTGGGACCGTTACTCCTCATGGAATCAACACCCAACTAAAACTCTTTAATTAGTTCCCTCTCTTCCTCCTTCATCCATATGCTCTCATCTCTCCATCACCTTCTCTAGCTGTCGCTTTTCCAATCTGTTCCATCTCTTTTCTCACTGCTCGTAATGATGTCCAACCAACCTGGATTTGTCTCTGCAGCTTTTACCCTTTCAACTATACATTCAGACCAGACATTGTGTGAAACACGCAGGTTACATGCAGGTCTGGGTGTGGTGTGGAGACGTGAGGGAGTGTGACTACTGCTTAACTAATCATAATGGACTAAGTGGTGGGAGAGAGAGACACTACACTGCTGACAACGTGGGTCTGAGTAAAGAAATGTAGAACTGAGTCAGCACAGAAGGTGACAGAAGGTGATTTGTGACACATGATGTTTAAAAAAGTAAACTTTTTATTTACTACTTAAGGAAAACTTTGTTTAACCAGAAAACACAAATGTTAAAAGCTGTAACACTTTCACTGCCGAGGATAATTACATAAGATTAACAGGACAGTAGGTAAAACATTTTTTTTTCTTGGAGAATGTAAATGTCTATCAGTCTTTATGTCTTTATGGTGTCTAATAATCACCTAGGTTCATTATTAAGAGACATATGTGTTTAATGACAGCTGTGGGGTTGTCCTGACTCACAGCTCAGTCAGTGACAGTGAAACAGTGCAGACACAGAAGAGAGAGGAAGGCGTGATGTTACAACAAGTCAAGTACCAGTCAAGTGACAACTTTATTCTGCTATGAAAAGCAACTGTCACACAGACTTGAATAAATAACTGTTTCAGCCTTATGTGAGTTAAAGCTACGCCATGACATGTCACGTGACCTGATGAATATACTGTGGGTGAAGCGGTTTGAATTTGTCAGCTGGCGCACGCTGCACTGTGCTTTTAACGTTTGTGTGTGTCCGAGGGAATACAGGTGTCTGACTCTTACTGCTGTGTATTTTTAATCTTGCTCCCCCTCCACCGGGCCTGCTTGCTAGGACACCTGCTTTGGGGCTTGTGCAGAGGCTCGACTTTCTGGTCTGACCTTTGACCTCAGTTCTAACCCCCATGACCTTAGTGGTGGTCTGGTACTTCAAATTAGTTTCCCACTTCACTGGTCTGTAGGCATCTTCACACTGTGGGTACGAGGGACAATGTGTGTGTTTTCCATTTGCTCTTCGTGGCTCTTTGAATTAAAGTTTTTTTTTATGGGCCAGGATGTTTGGCGCTGTTGTTTGTACACCCCTTTTGCCAAGCTAGTTCACGAGCTAGAGCCTAAGAACCAGTTCTCCTGGTGTAATGTTTGCCTTCCATTATGCAAACCTAACATGTTGACACAGGCTGAATGTCACCAATTGAAATGTGTACATACGGTGTACATACAGTAGATGTCCGCTCATTCATAGTATCTTTGTATCGACAACCTTCAGAATTAGATGTTTGAGATAAAGGGATGTACAAGACAAAATAACAAAACCTGTGTCCAGAATTTGTGAAGTTCACAACTACAACCAAGCATGAAACACATACATACACAAACATACGGGGCACCGGGAACGGGCAGACACCTGGGGAGTTGCTAACTTTGTCTCATACACACGCGCAGAGTGACGAGCACAAATTCAAGGGCACTGAAAAGGTACAATTCTGGGTCAGAGCATCAGAGAAAGCCATTGTTCCTCTGCAGAGAGAGGGAGACAGTGACGTGTATGTGTCCTTCTGTTTTGATAGCAACAGACACAGGCTTACACTAACTTGACATCACACCTTCATTTACACATCAACCTTGTGGGAAATGGTAATGAGGGACACGCATGTGCATACAAATAAACCCCCATATCCCTTACAGAAAGACTGTACTTTACCTCTGCCTGCACATATAGGGTAATGGCTTAAACAACGTGTATTACACTGTGCTCTGCGAATCACCAGAGGCCAGGAAAGAAAGCACACAGCCCTTATTAAATGTTGCTGGATCTGCAACACACACCCCCTAGTAAATGCTCCAGATCAGCTGACTCAGCATGCCAAAACAGAAAAGTCTCAAGGTTTAGACAAAACAACAGGCCCTGTAACCTGGAGACACAGCACAACACATGCACACACAGTAAAACCTAGCTTATGATCACGCACAATATGTTGACATACTGTATACCCACAAGTTCAGAAACGTGCATACAGTTAGAGAAGCAACCAGGAACAAAGGAAAGTTGTGAACACAAAGGAACAGCCGTGCACACACATCGCATAAAATCCAAGACACAAGGACACACGCGCACACGTGTTCCTTCGCATCTGGCTTCTCTTAGGTCAAGAAACAAAAGAAGTAGTATGTGTAGTGAATGTGGCAGTGAGCGTGCGTGTGTGTGTGTTTGAGAGAGATCGGTTCAGTGCTTTGATAGCTGGTAAGTGAGGAGGTGGCTTACCCATGGTTTCAGACAGGAGAAAGAAAAGGGCCAGTCACTGTCAGATACACAAATGCAAACCACATGCAGCTGTTCAGCATCTGTCGGGGAGGCCGTGACACACACACACACACACACACAAACAAAACATGTGTCTTAGTTACTGAACAAGTATGTGAGCCGTTTTCACCACCACATCCATCTCAGTGTTAATCCTCAGGTTGTGTGGCCGAGTGCGTTTGGCTCATAGTGACTTGTGAGTCATCCGATGGGTTGAGGGTCTGAGGTGAGGTAAAAATAGCTCTGTGTGTTGAACATGGTTAGAGAGTAATGATAAAAACGTTGCACACAACAACGTACTAGTCTATGGTCTCCCTGACGTCTCTGATGTGTGAGTTTAATCCTACGTCCCCACACTTTATCTGCAGTGTGGCCAGATCACACAGACTGAAGGGGGGAGGGGACGTGATGAGAGAACAAGCATGGGTGATAAGAGCATTTGATGTTACATTTTAGAGCTGACCAAGGGAAAACTTCTAATGCTGAGATGACAGTAACTCATTTGCCAACATCCAGTCCACTACATGTCAGTGTCCCCTTTATGTGCGACACGTGAAAGACACATTTTTGTCTGGAGGACCTTATAGTAGAGAAAATGATCTCAAGTAAGACTGTGAGCGCTGTGAGAGACAAGGTCAGAATAATGTAATGTGACACGCTACATTAGCCTCAGCAGAATCCAACTAAAGCCTGTAATACAGAAGCAGATGATTCAATTCTCCTCAACTCGAACGTCATTTTACACCACAAAGCTGTGGGTCGGTGTGTTAGATTGTTACGTTCTGATCAGAAGTAATTTAGTAAAACGTATCATCTACAGTAGCAATGGGAGAAACGGGTCAGATCAAATTCATGTGCTATACTATGAGTCTGCTGCGCTGGAATTTGTCACATGCAACAAAATCATCTAGAAGTAAAGGTTTGCTTTCAGTGACTAACAGTGTTAACGTGGAACTATCACCAGAAAACAATCCAAGCTACTCTCTTCTCCTAAGAAAAACTGTCACATTAACATTGTACTCACTGATGAGATTGGGGAAGACGGTGATGTTGCTAGGAAGACACCCCACTGCAGAACAAACAAGCTTATCAGAGTACCAAGGATTTAAACACAGCCCTGTGTTACCTAAACTTACTGGGGATAGAAAAACCTGTAATAACTCTCTGCTGTGAACATCAATCACAGTTTACAGACAAAGTACCTGGTACAAGTTTGACATACTGCGCTCTTTTTAATTTTACCAGATAAACAAGAAATGTGGGTTTAGCAAGAGCTTTGTGTGTTTTGAGTGTGTATGTGACTGTGTACAGTATCTATGCAACTGAGCCATTTAACTGAATAAATGCTGCTATGTGAGAAGAAGCCTTTAGCAACTTAAAGCTACGCTATGCAAGTTTGCTGAATATGCCACAAACCACCTATGAGTACATAACTCATAACTTATTCACCTCCACGGTCACCACGTCATGCATAATGCACCCGACGTAGATATGGACGTGTGCATGTAAATGTATTTCCATTTCCATTTGTGTGTATTCACTCATACATTTCCCCGCTGTGGGATCAATAAAGTCTTATCTTAACTTAAATATGGACCAAAATTAGGCAGCCAATGTTATCTAATTAGATCAGACCTTGTTTTTGCTAAATGCTAGTAGGCTTTATTTGGAAACACTGACAGAGGTGTCTCTGAACGCCTCACCTGAACTTCTGTTGATAGACGCTCGGCCTTCTATTTAGACATAATCTTACTTTCCTAATGTGAAGACAGCAGATTTCTGCTTCTACTCCTAATAAACACAACACAATAATTAGCAGCGAGACTAACTTTTTAACCTCTAACTAACCTCATAATGATCTATGAGGTTAAATCTATAATCTCCACCCAACAACTAGATTTTGATCATTTTAATGATCAATTATTTTAATGATCAATTTCTTGATCTTCGAGCTATAACAGGATCATCTTGCCATCCAGATGAAGCTACCAGATGCTGAGTTAGGTCCTTGCTGGACTTTTTTCCAGTGTCTCAAAGAAGAAACTCTGAGAACATCAGATTTCGTATTTGTCACTTTAACCTAAAAATATATATCTATCTTTCTGTGTGTGTGTGTGTATAAATAATAATATTCACCACCATGTGCATATTCTTTCATGCAAGGTGTGAATCTAGTGGTTCAGAGTCATTAGGAGACAGACAGACAGAGAGTAATTAGAAAGTTGTGGGAGAGGGAAAAAAGTAAGTAAGAGAGAACCAGCTGTTAGCAGCAGCACAGTGGGTGGCTGTGGAGGACGGAGCTCTCTCTCTCTCTGACACACACACACACACACACACACCCTCAATGAGTGATGCATGCTAGCTTGTCTGAGCCTGGTGGCAATGCTAGCCTTTGTTGGTTAGGCAGCTAGTTTGATGTGGAGCCCACACACATCGACAGGCAGACACACTGTAAGTCACACAGGATGTGCACGTGGGAGAGGGATCTATGGCATTGTGCTATATGTACATTTATGCATCTGTGAACCCTGCAATGGGCCCGAGAAGCACAAGTGAATGTAATGTGGGTCAGAACTAACGCGGAAGAGTGTGTGAGCGTATTTATAGCTGGAAGTCTTACACCTGGTTGGTGTGTGTGTGCATGTGGGCTCTAATTAGGTTTAATAGTGCAGATGTCAGAAAAGGGGACTGTGTGTGTGTGTGTGTGTGTGTGTGTGTGTGTGTGTGTGTGTGTGTGTGTGTGTGAGCGAGAGTGAGAAATGGACAGCCTGAACATCGACAAGAGATGAGAGTGAGATGAATAAAAAAAGAAGGAGGAGGGATGAGAGCAGACATATCATGAAAACTAGACCAAAGAAGATAAAGTTGTCGTGTTAAGGAAAAAAAGCAGAGACAAAAGAGGAATAGAAAGACCCCTAATGAGTGAAAAGAAAAAGAAAGTGTAGAGGGGAAGGAGGGGGATGGTGGTGAGATAAACAGAGTGTGGAGTGTCTGGCTGTGTCCCAGCTTTGTCTTTAGTCTCAGAGGAGGGAGGCTGGCAGAGGCAAGCAGGCTGGCTGCTCTGGCCCACTGCCAGGCCACACACTGCGCCACGCTGCCCAGGAAAAGCCGTGGCCTGAGAGGGACAGGGGGTGGAAGGAGGGAGGTGGTATGGGACAGGGATCCAAAGACCTCCCCGAGGCTCTTCAACAGGCCCGCTATGCCCTCCAGCTCAGCCACTTGACACATCTGGTCCCTTCAGTGTGGTGAGGAATGGTGACCGGCCCTGCTGTACTAACCTGTACGGCGTCTAACCTGAGCTGGAGTGGCCTCAGGCTGACAATACAGACATGAGAGAGAGTACTGGAACAAAAACAAATCTACAGCACTATATCACAGATTTATGGGTGATTCCTGGACTAATCATCACAAAACAGAACTGTTAATTAAAACATTGCTTGACATCAGCCCAACGGTGTTAGTGTGAGCGGCTGAGCAGAAGAAAACCTGTCACTCCAAACACTAATGGTTAAATGTGCTTGTGAATCATCGTAGCTGTTTTCTAAACCTGCTGCTTTGTTTAACTCACCAACAAATGAAACCATTTCTCCATTTTTTTATTTCTTTTACCCTTTCTTTGTGTGCGTGTGTAAACTCAATATCCCAGCCACCTGTATAAGTCAAACAGCAACAGAGTCTTTAAAAGCCTTTCTGAAAGATAGCAGAGGACAGATGCTGGCGTGTTTCAGCACTGGGATTACATCGCTGACTGGGGAAAGAAGCTATGCATTTGAATCGTGTTTGTTGATGTATATAAGCGTTTTTTATAAGACTGGAGACGGGGTGGAGTTGTGTGTATTCACTCATATCCAGTGTCTACTAAATGACCTCTGTGTTGAAAGCACAATCACTAAAGCTCATGTTACGACCAGCCCTTCCTCTTGCTGCCGAGATATAAGATTACAACTGGCTCCAGACAGTGAGGCTGATACTCCTCCTTCTTTCCCTCAATTTCCCCTCACCTGACCAGAGAAAGGGAGGAAGACAGGGCAGGGAGGGTGGAATGGAACAAATGGATGAGAGAGGAGTGGGGTGAGGAAGTTGGATGGGGCAGAGGGACGGCAGACACACACACACACACAGGAAGGTTTATATAGAGGAGAGATGAGAGCAAGTGGCTGCTGTGCACCTGCGAGGGAGGAGAATGGACAGGAGATGCCTGCACACGAGGAGGCATCAGATATGTAAAAGCCACAGCGGTCTACAGAGTGAAACCTGAGATGGAAGATAGGAGGGCCACACAACTCCTCACCGCCCGACCCCCTTCCATTTCACCCCCACCCACTCAAACTATGCTAGGCTCAATCAGGGTCATGCACACACAAATACACTTCAACAACTGTCCCTGACCTCACCCGTCCCCCAAACGTGCCCTTCCTTGATGAGATCAGCAGCCAGGTCCCAGTGACTGAGAAAAGAGAATTAGAGGAGGAAGAAAACAGGACGTCTGCAGAAAACAAAACTGATTTTGTGCTACTTTACACTAACTGTATTATTATAAAGTTAAAGCGGGTGTACCCCTTGTTGCTTATAAGTAAAAACAAACCAGATTCTGAGACATACAGGTTGGAGCGGTGGGACACCACTGAATGTACCGAAACACTAGTAAGACCATAAAGGATGAGCCGTGTCATAATTAACAGAAGGAGCAGACAGGTGACCTCATGAGGTCAATCTCTACACACGGTGTCTGTGAAAAACCACAGGGTAAAGTAGAAACTAAAAAGGGGAATGTTTGGCGTGGAGCCGAACACGGACCCTGAAACATGGAGGTGAATGGGGAGTGAACAGGAGACTGGTGAGTATAAAGAGGGATCTGAAAGTTAGAGATGGCTCAAGTACTGTGTTGAACCACGACCTGGCTGTGAACTGTCCAGGACTTGAATCAAATAGAGACTGGAATAAAGCTGGAGCAATAAAATGTTTGATAGTTTATGAAAAGACAGCCTTCATGGCAGCTTCAGGGTCAGCGCCCAGACCGACGCGGCGGCAGTGGTTAGGCAGACATCAAAAGTTTATTTAGACTGATTGATACACAGTGGCCCTCCCTTACAACTCTCCTCAACACATAGTCACAAATGTGTTTGTTAGACCAAAGATTCAAATTTTCCAAATGATTGATTAATGGCTTTCATGACCACTACAGCTTCGCTAATCTGTCTATTGCAGTTTTAGGTTTGTGTTTGAATGTATTAGTACTTCCATCTGTGAGGTGTTAAGCGAAATGGAGTCAGGTGTGTGAACAAGGCTCATTGTTGTTCTTGATTCACTGAAAAACACGTCTTAGCCCCCCCCCCCCCGATGACACAGAAACAGCTCTATCCACAGAGTTGCAATGTCATTCACGTGCTGTTCAACTTAATATTTTCAGCGGCACATCAAAGGCAGTGAGCCAGAGTCAGTAAGAGCATTTCATCTCGTTTGATTTCCTGCACTTGACTAGACTCGTTTGGCAGAGAGAGAAGGATCTACAACATTTTTCTTAAAGAAGCTTCATATTTCTCAAAGGCTGCAAGTCAGAAAGCCACGGATAAAAATAACTCCAGAACGGAGAGACACAGCTGGAGCATGAGGGGAAACGGAGTGAAAAGCAGGAGGACGGTGAAGGAACACAGAAAGAAAATGTATCTGTTTCTCCGTCTCCCTTCAAAGCCAGCATTATCTTAAACTGCATAATCACCTCTCTCTCTCTTTCTCCTCCCTATGTCTTGCTCATGATCTCTGACATCACATTTCTACTCCTTCAATCCTCCACCTCTTCCACTCTCGTTCTCCCCGTATGGAGGGGCACACAGCTGTGATCGCAGGGATCATAAACTACCGCTGCTGCATGGAGACACACACACAAATACGAGTAGTGAGGGGAACATTTCTCTGTAAACACACAAAGCAACTGTAGGTTTTCTTTTTCACCACTCTGTTTTACTCTCTTTCCTGTCTCCATCTAAATCTGAGCCTGTAAAGCAGAAAGGAGATTACCAAAATCCCATCATCTGGGCTGTCAACATTTCTATCTGCTATTTAATATATGCAGACTTTAAAGTTTTCTCAGAGGCATGCAAATGAAACATCAAACTTAAACGCACGTGCAAACACGTGCACATGGTGTAAGTCCCACTGACGGACGGACAGACGCTTACTTTCATTTGATCACTTCTCTTATTCTTGCTCACAATAAGTCATCCTTATTCCTATCTCATTGTCCTTCTTCGCAGTTTTTCTTTTTTGTCTGAGACAGGCTGCACAGCAGAAAAAGAGAGGAAGAAATTATATAAAAAAGAAAGAGGCTTCTATTTTTAAATTCCAACAGCAACGGACTGACTGCACAGGTTACCTAGATACACAGACAAAACACAGATGCTATTATGCAGATTCCATTTTTTGCAGACTTTTTGCTGTGAATTGATTTAAATGTCACTCAATAACTCATAACAATGTGAAAAGTAAACCAGCAAATTTGTTAAAATTAAAAAAGGGAAATCTCCTTTACAAACCATTCAGGAACCTGCATCATAAAGGACATGCACTCATCAGCCACTTTATTGGGCACACCTGTCCAACTGCTCCTTGATGCAAATTACTGATCAGCCAATGACATGGTGGCAACTCAATGCATTCAGACATGTTGACTTGGTCAAGACAAACCGCTGCAGGTCAAACTGAGCCTCAGAATGGGGAAGAAAGGTGATTTAAGTGTGGTTTGAGCTGATAGAAAGAACAGTAACTCAAATAACCACTCGTTACAACCAAGGTATGCAGAAGAGCATCTCTGAACGCACTATGCGTTGAACCTTGAGGCAGATGGGCTACAGCAGCAGAAGACCACACCGGGTGCTTTGAGCCCCTCAGTACTAATTGATCATTGTTGCAACGCCACAGCCTACCTGAGTGTTGTTGCTGACCATGTCCATCCCTTTATGACCACAGTGTACCCATCTTCTGATGGCTACTTCCAGCAGGATAATGCACCATGTCATAAAGCTCGAATCATCTCAGACTGGTTTCTTGAACATGACAATGAGTTCACTGTACTCAAATGGCCTCCACAGTCACCAGATCTTAATCCAATAGAGCACCTCTGGGATTTGGCGGAACGATAGTTTCGCATCATGGATGTGCAGCCGACAAATCTGCAGCAACAGCGGGATGCTACCATGTCAATATGGACCAGTATCTCTGAGGAATGTTTCCAGCAGTTCTGAAGGCGAAAGGGGGTCCAACTCTGTACCAGCAAGGTACGCCTAATAAAGTGGCCAGTGAGTGTACATCTCAGTGGCTGCAAGCATTATGCCCGGCGTAGAGCAGGTCCCGCTCATCACCTGCAAGTACTATTCCCACAGTGAAGCAGCTGGAGCAACAAACAAATCACATGCTTTCACTTTGTCATTGTGGTCTTTTGCATAAGGTTTGACCTGTAAAAATTTTAATCTATTTCAAAATAAATTAATAACACAAACAAGCTGTGCAAATGTAAAGGATTCTGAGTACTTTCTAATATATCAGCAGCATTGATGAACACAAATACACTCACATAGTATCAATAAGAGGGCCATGGTGATAACCCAAATGAAACCAGTGGGGGAGCTAAGAGCCAGCTGATGCTCCTGCTTTTGATCTCATATTGTGTTAGTGCGCACACACAAACACACACACACACACACACACACACCTCTAACATGGCCAATAATGCTTGTAATTGCTTTGTTTTCACATGGAGTGAGTAAGTGCCACCCCCTCCCTCCTGCTCCATTTTTTTACCCCTTTCATCCCTCTTCTCTCTACATCTTTTGTTCCGAATAAGTGATCATGAGGTCTTATTATGAATGAGTGATTGGGGCTATGGAATAACTATGGTCTGTGTCTGTTATGTCATCTCAAAGGGCAGGCGTAGAGTTTGATTAGTAAAGTAAGTGTTACTTTTGTGACTCCCCTGGCAGTCATCGCCACATCCATTACACATACAGATGGTGAAAAAAAAACTAAAACAGCTGAAGGGAAAAAAAAAAGTCCTGTGAGAACAAAGAGAGGATGAGAGTCTGGAAACAGGAAGTGTGGAAGGAGGAAATGAGAGGAGGAAGGAAACGGGGGCGGGGGATTCAACAGAAGATTTGTGAAAAATGTGTACAGAGAGCGGATGCTTTGTTTCTTTTTCTGTCCACCGTGTTTTCTGTGTGGTGACGTACAACATTCCTTTCTTTCCAAAAACAAAAGGTCATTATCTGCCTCCAGACAAATCTGATAATTGACTATCACAGTATATAACATGAGTCAGTACGATAAGCTCACCTCTCCTTATTCATCAGCTTAATCTCATTATTAAACTCACCATCATGCGCACATTTAACACTGTGTAAAGTACAGGACATCAGGTATGCTGCTGTCCTGGCAACTTGAGAATTCAACAAAATTGTCAACTTTTGTACACCTTGGTTGTACAAAAGTTGGCATGGCAACAGCACATACATCCATAATGGAAGTCACAAGCAGCCAGTTGAACCGTGCGACTGTACTATAGATCTAGAATTGTTGCACATCATTGGATCTTTACTTTGCTTTGCTTGACAGACACTTCTATCCAGAGCGACTTACAGGGAGCTAGCGCTGGGTGTCTGGCTCAGGGACACACCTGGTAGGGGATGGACTAGGAGTCAGACCGGTTCTGACGCCTAACCCATTGAGCTACCAGGTTCTACCTGTATCATCTTGGCTTTATTCCATTTGGTTAGTTTATGTCATGCTTCAAATGAAATTTGCATTAATTAGTTCTGACTACACCGTGATACATATCAACTGAACTTTTGTTTGAGGACAATTGTCTACAGCAGCTGGGTACAGCTGGGAAAAGCTTGAATGTGAAAAAAACAGCACTTGGGTTTGGGGTAGTGACCGCATGAAGGACACACCCCACTTCCGCTAGAGAGAACCAAACCCCTGGAGAACTTCCCCACATGAACTACAAGAAATGAAACACACACAAACATACTACCAGCCAGAAACAATACACACAATAAGTACACATCAGAGAGAAATCCAATATAGGTAAAAACTACATTGAGCAAAAGCACAAAGGTCCTGCTAAATACACTGAACATACCCAGACAGCAGACAATAAAATAAAACGACATGCAAACGTGCATGCAGGCAAACACACACACACACACACACACCACTTATATGCAGTGCTTCTTTGGATACCGCCCCAGCCTAGCACAACAAGCTGCATGAAATATTCAGTGAATTTTTTCAACATGTGCTCTTTCCCCTTTCGCACATGTAGAAGTGCAAAAAAAATGTAGGGGGAGAGATGGGGAGACATGAATAAGGGGGAGAGGGAGTCAATGAGGGCAAAGGCAGAGCGAGCAGCAGGAGAGGAGGAGAGAGAGAGGCAGTCTGACTGGGAGATGGAGGGAGAGAGCGAGAGGGAGAGAGAACCCAGCTGACTCTGTTCTAAGCTACCTTCCTTAGCAACAGCCCTGGCTCAGCCTGTGTCCCATTGGCCAGCTGACAGCATGCATCACAGTCCCATGCATGGGTCCTCAGCCAATCAGGGGTTTCCTTGCAACTCTGCATTTTGGATTTCATTTTCACCATGGCAACACAATCCTGTTCTTGGCCCTGGATGTGGCCTCTGTAGTGTACACAAGCACACAAGCAAAGTTGACCAATCCTCGCTGAAGTAACTTAGCTGAAGCTGCTGCGTCTCCACCTCTATGAAAATCTAATTGAATGTGTTTAAGTGTTACAATAAGCGAAGCACGCAGAGGAGCTGGAGCCCAGGAACATACTTTGATCAGTACCCACTGGCACTTATAATGAGGAGAAGAAACACACTGTCGCTTCCTGTGTTTCTCCATCTGTTAGTCTGCATACTCAAATTAAGCTAAACCGTTCCTCTCACATTCCCTGTCAAGGCTGGAAGGGGAAGTTGTAATGCTTCACACATTTACATTTCATTTGTGAATGCAATGGTATATGTTGCTGCACTGTTCACAAGAAGCTTCTCTTGAGGTTACTCCATCAGTAATCATTGCATAAAGAAATAAAAAGAATTCAAATCAATTTAATGAAAATGTAACACACAACAGCTCACTTTATGACAGGTGTATTTGGTAAAAGCTCATGTAATCTTCCCAGTGACTCCTTTTTATTTACAGATCATTTACACCCTTACAGCACAGGTGTCGAACGTTGGCTCATGGGCAAAGCCAAATGACTACACACTTCTGAGTGCATCATATTAAATAACAATAACAATGTTTGGTCTAAACATGAACATGAACTTTCTTATATATAAGCTGAAGGTGCCTCCGCTGTCAGTTTGGTGTCAGCAACTGCACCAGTCATGATTTGTCAGAACTGAATATCAGCTGATCGATCAATCAATCAATAAGTGCAGGGGGGAACACACACACACACACACACACACACACACACGCACACGCTATACATGTCCTCTGTCACTGTGTTACAAAACATCCTAGGAAGCTCCTCCTCCCACAGAGTTGTGTATTTTTGTGTCTAGCTGGTAGTTTGTTAGAGAAGAGAATCAAATTCCTGCGTTTCATGGGACATGGCAAATGTTGTGCCATTCAGTGGGCATGATTCCCATGATCCACGTTATATGGTTTTTACATGCCAATTAAGGCTTAACAACTTAAATACCATCTATGCTGTTTAAATGTTTCATAAATTATTTACATCTGTGTTTCCTTTAATAATACAGTTCGAATGTCTGGAGCCAAGTCATTTTTTAAGGAAACATATTTGTGTTATTATGAGTGTAATTCATCAAATACTTAATTAGATTAAATCTACAGTATGCCACTGTTTATTTACTTTTTTTATTAGTAGAAATATGTTCCAAAAGTCATTTTAGGTGCTGCTGATGGCTCCTGTCAGACCCACTCAACCGTCTGGCATCGCTGCAGAGATAGTTATTAAAGTTTTGAGCAGAGAGATGCAGGAGAAGAGAGGAGCGATTTAGTGGCTTGTGCTTAGTGTTAGTTGCATATTGCATCTTTGAAATAATGGTCAGATGTAGCCCTGATTTTTGGTTTTTCTGAGAAAGGGGAACACGCACAGGTTAATGTGCATTTTGTACATAATGCATTCGTTACAATACATAAATACAAGTAAGCTGTTTCCCGTTTATTGTTTTTCTTGTACCAATCTTTACTAAACTACTTTTAATAGCTGAAATGAAGTGAGGGGCTTCACAGAAGGTGCCTGGCCTAGCTTCATAGGTCTCCATTAAAAAACTAAATATTAATATCTGTTCCTATTATGTTCTCCGTTACTGTAAAACTAGCTCTGTGAGATGAGTCCTTAACATCACTTCATACACACACACACACACACTCTCTCAGAGAGGCAGACTCTGTCTTCTTTGTTCTCTCAGTGAGGTGAGACAAAGTGTGTGTGAGACAGAGGGAGGGCATACAACATATAAAGACAGGCAGGAAGAAATGAGAGAAATTGTGAGCTAGAAAAGTGGAGTAGGAGACAGGTTGGCTCCTGGTGAATAAGCAGGAGGAGAGAGGCAATGAAGAGCAGCTCCTCTTCAGACGCATGATAAATGGGACCGCTGCATAAAAAGCCAGCACACAGAAGACAACAAGAAGTGTGTCTGTTCTCAGTACAGCGGCCTGGTAGCTCAGTGTGTTAAGCGTCAGACTGGGAGGCAGTAGGTCGCCATTGGAAACCCGTCCATCCCCTACCAGGTGTGTCCCTGCCAAGCAAAGTAAAGTACAGTCCACCTTGGCCACTGTGACCACACTGAGACGTCTTCTCCTGCCATAAGACAGAATACAACCGTCAGCTCAGGGTTGGCTGTCAAACTAACAGCAGGTAATTAAAAGTAATAGCAGAGCTTCCCCTTGGGCTTGACGATCGGCTATGTATGTATCCCACCAACAGCAATTAGTCAACCGATTACCCTGGGGCCTAATTATAACGGGCGTCCATAGGAAGGCTTTGGGTGGGACAATAATGGGTTCTTATGGTAGCCTGTGTTTATCAACTGATCAATGATTAGCGTGATCACTGGGAAAGGTCAGCGCCTGGCTGCCTAACTGACAGTTTGCTGCGGTTAATTACAGCAGCAAAGTGCTGTTTTCTATTAATGGTTTCCGAACCTACATATCAGGATACAATTGTGGGGGCGACACTGGGAGCTACTAATGTTAAACCATATGCACCAGACATTCCTGAACACGTATGCCTTAGACTTCTACTGTAATAGCTTAATGTTTCTGGATGTAGACAGCGACATTTTTTGGCCAATTTGTCAAGCTGAAGTAGATTTTTACTTAATTCATCCGAATACTGCTGAGTTTGACTTTTATGAATTTGTCTCAAGATATGCATGTTCTCGGTCGACCTTTGTTGGCAAAACATGTGAGTAGAACATTGGATTTGTTGGAAATTGGATGCGCTTTATTTTGGTAGATTCAATCAAATTTAGAGTTGAGCTTATTTCAGTGTGTGTGAGAGAGTATGTGTGTGTGTGTGTGTGTGTGTACCCGTGTTGCAGCTCTCAGAGCACAGGGCTCGGCAACAGAAGCTCCTCTAATCGAGTTAGCTGTGATAACAGGAGTGGCAGCTGGCTTTCCAGGAATATACCCTCCTCATGAGCACGCACTCTCTGCTGGAGGTGGATTTCACACATACATACACTCAGATTCACACACACACACACACTTGGGACAATAAATGCATAATGCATGTACGCATACGGAGACTACCTTATTAACACATTCATCTGTAGGTTTACACGCCTTCCTCACTCACTTCCTCTCTTACTCACAAGCAGAATTATTTGCCGTCCCAAAATGCTCTTGTGTGTCCCTTTGTATGTCACTGTGTGCTGTTCAGCTGCTGGCAGCTCTGTGAGACATTCCGGTAGGTCAGTAGGTAACTGACGCCTTCAGCGTCAGACTGGAATGCAGAAGGTCGCAAGTTCAAAAACCTGTCTGACTCCTAGTCCATCCCCTACCAGGTGTGTCCTTGAGCCAGACACCCAGCGCTAGCTCCCTGTAAGTCTTCTTGGATAAAAGCGTCTGCCAAGCAAAGCAAAGTAAGTGTCTGATCACCTTGTGTAAAATCCAACAGAAACTATGCTTTTAAAGTGGAGTGTGTGAATCCAGCTCATTTTACATTACCACACATATAACTGCCCAAATCTATCTACTACATGTGTAGGAGTGTGTAGTGATGTACATTGCCCCCTGTTGGTAATGTATCCTCCACACACACACACACACACACACACACACACACGGTTTCTCCATAGGTTTATTATGGCCTATCACACTGTGCAGAGTGTAGGACAAACTAACAAACACGTTTGTGCTCATATTGCATGTTACTTAAATACCAAATAAACACATGCATTGGGCTGCAGCCTGTCAGTGTGTACGACTGCAAACCTAGAATATCTGTGCGCCTCATACCAGCCTCAGTCTGCCTCAACCTAATCCTAATCTATAATCATCTGAAGTATTCTGTAGGAATAACAACAAATTACCGATGACAAATTACACACACAGTAGGATTCATGTACAGCTTTCTCAGGCTGGATGAGTGGTCGGCCACGCCAGTCCAAACATGGACAGAACATTCAGTCAGTTAAACTGTTCATCACTACACTACATTATTGTATATGATTATATCACTGTTCAGTTGTTTATAGAACACAAACAAAGGGCCAATGACAAAACTTCACTGATGTAAAATACTAAGTAAAATAAGAGGAAATAAAAATAAAAGGGTCCAAACTGTGGTTTTCACATCTGATCTACAGGATCCCTCTCTTCCAGCTCCTGACACTCTAACTTGTCTGCAGCCTCCTTCTCCATCTCCCTTTGCTGGCCTCTCTCACACAAAAGAAATGGGAGGTAGAGGTGGTGGTGGAGGAGGAAGGAGGGGAACGAAGGCACAAAGGGCTGGGAGCTGTGGGGAGGGCAAGGGTAAGGGGGTGGATGGGGGTAACAGGGGGTCAAAAGGGGGGCCGTGTGGGTCTAGAGGGTTGGGGGGTGGGGAGAAACCTAAGAGGCAGAAAGGCAAAACAGGAGCTGGGAAGCAAGATGAGGAGAATTGGTGGGTAGGGAGGGTCCAGAGCACAACACGAGACAGCTCACCACGGCAGTGATTTCTTTTTGTCTGTACTTTGAAGTGAGGTTGGGAGTAGAATTGTTAAAGACAGGGATTTAGTTTGGCTGAGCACGGAGAAGCGTGGATTTGATGAGACTTAAACTTTTTTCTTTTACAGAAACGCACATCCACCATCCACCAAAGCCTGCGTAAGCCCTCTATCCACATCTCTGTTTTCAGGAAATAGCTTTCTATCAGTTTATTTATCAATTTTCGCAGCAATTTTGCAAATTGTACCATTGTTTAATTGCCACAATCTCACATTAATCTTGCAGCATCGAACCTTCCTCAACTGTCTCAAACCCACCAGACACAGGCGCACGTGTCAGCACTGAAACACTGTGACAGTAACAGGAGTACGTATGTATGTAGGTGCACAGTTCTGCACACAGAGGTGGATGAGCCAACACACACCCCCCACTTCACATTCACACAGCAAACCAACAAAAGCCTGGTGACAGTTAGGTAATTCAGGCCAAACAAGCACAGCCAAGGACAGGAGGCATGTTGGCCGTCTTCCTCTTTGCAAACTCTGTCACCTCTACACACACACACACACACAGAACCTACAAAGAGAGCTCCCAGGAGAACAAGTACGCACACGCACGAACCTAATGCCCTCCTTAACAGGCAGGTTATATAAGCGGATAGGCAGAGGAGCATCTCGTTCTTCATTTCCCTCCCTCTTCTCTATCTCGAGCTGTATCTTCTGACTCCATCCCTGCATTTCTCCCTGTTCATTTGTGGCCACACACAGTTTTTCTTAAACGGACTCAGCCCTTCTTCTTTTCTTCTTTCATCTGACGAATGATATGCGTAACTCTATGACTGTTCAAAGCTTTAACATGGAGAATGTGGTCATACACACTCACAGACATGCAGGAGGTGGATGATGTCAGCTCCTCCTCTCTTCCTCCCTACAACACTCCTCCACCACCGATGATGACGGAGGAGGAGGAGTAGAACGACGAGGAGTCTCCCCCCTCGCCTCTTTCCTGTCCTCCTCCTCACCCACTGTTTCCTGCCATCCTCCCCCCGGGCATCCTGACTCAGCTCTTACCACCTCTCTTCCTGTCTCTCCCTCTATATCCTTCCTCCAGACCTGTTCTTACTTGAATCAAAAACACTTTTTTTCAGTTTACTTCCGTGCCGTCATTGACTTTCAGGGTATGAGACAGTTTCACAGTGCAAACACATGGTTTATTAACGTTTTTATATTCAGGTAACAGCAGCAGATACAAAAGAGAGAAAATTAATTAATTTATAAAATAAAGAAATAATTTTTTCTTCCAAATCTTTTTTCCTCCGTTGCTTTCACGGTGTGTGTTATTGGGTAGTGGATGGCCAACGGACTGGAGCACTTAGACGAAAGGAAAGGAGGGAGGGAGGATGTAGACAAAGCAGGTGGTAAAGACACATGCCAAGTCTTAACGATCTGTCCTACACCCTGTGCTGAACATTCAAACTGATGCCACCTGCTAAAATAAAAATGGATGAAAATACATTGTCATTTCTGGGGGTTTGTTTATTTGTTGGCAAAACAGTATGTCACATCCTATCTGAGCTCTATTCCTTCAGTAGTATTTACAAAGCGTAATTATACCGCGGCACATATATCCGTCATCTGCTTTGTCTTAAACTGAATCCATGCACGAATAAACCAGTTCAAGGTGCAACAATTATTTCACTGATGAGGCCGATCACGCTCACTGATGCCAGCACTCCCGCCAGAAAACGAGCAGTAATGCTCTCAGTAATGCTCACGAACTTATCGACAAAGTTGTGCAGCTGCTAGTATAACTGTGACTATGCCAGTCTTAAGAAGAGTTAGACTGGTCTTTGCAGCCCAAAAAAAGTCAGGAGTTTAGTTTAGTTTCTGAACAGTTACACTTCCTCCATCCCTGATAATAATGACTGCCAACATGTTGATGTTGCTCTATCATTTTCTACAGAAACTTTCTTATTTTCAATGTGCATTTGTATCCATCCACAAGCTTAATGGCATGTCTTAAGTATGTTTTCATGTTTATTTTTAGTGCTGTGAAAAAGTACTTTTTGTGCATATACAGGTCCTTCTCAAAAAATTTGCATATTGTGATAAAGTTCATTATTTTCTGTAATGTACTGATAAACATTAGA
>JAUMTR010000010.1:11120247-11223001 GCA_032270685.1 Microctenopoma stevenorrisi
AGCTAGAGTCTACCAGCCAGCTGGAACAGGGGTTGTCCATCTGGTCCTCTTTATCAAGTACCTACAAACATTTCCATCCATCAATCAGTGGTCACAGTAACGTAAAGTATTAAATCAAACCTGATCATTAGAGATTTACAGGGGAAGAAGAGTAGTTATGAATAACCACAACAAACAAACAAAAAAAACACATTGTGAGTGAAAAGGCTGTCTGACTGTGATGTCTGAGTGTGTCCTGCATTTTCTTACGAGTCCTCCTCGGAGGAAGAAGCTGTACTCGTCCATGTTGAGAATGCCAGCCACTTCCAGGATTTTGGCACACATCTGAAAACTGAAGAGCAGCTTGTGCATCTCAAACAGACCACGACATGTGTACCTACAAAGGAAAACACAGAGACACAGCTGGAGTAACTACACTGACACAGTGTTTGTTTCTGATTGATGATATCAAAAAGAATTTGAAGTGACAAGCTATGACTTAAACGTTTTAATGGGAGGCACAGCTGGTACAGATTTCTCAGTCCACAGTACAATCCTGTACATAATGTTTAGCAACTTAATGCACTGACATTTGTGATATAATGTCCAAAAAAAAACTCCTTTCTTGATGTGTCTCTGCTTACCTATACACTGCATATGTGTGGTAGTCATTGAGGCTGGTAATCCTCTCCTCCAGCTTTTGGCTGCGCTTACTCTTTTCAATGCTCAGGTCGAACAGATTAATGTAGGCGTCCAGTGAAAATTGGTACATGGGGTCAATGCGACCCATGTCGTTGAGGATGAAAAAGAGAACGGAGGCTCTCTGGGCACATGCCCGGTAGGCCTGTGGAAAGAGGACTACTTTAAATTGTATATTCACGCACAAAGGGAAGCATATAGAAATTATTGCTGCATTTTGTCACATGGTCCCAAGAAGACCCAGGACTTGGCCCTTTCCTTTCATCCCTACACCTGACCTCTCTAGCTGAGTCGATTTTCCTCTCGGTCTGTTCACTGCTCTCCAGCTGCTCTTTAACTTCAGTGGCTGTTACTTTAGATGTTTGCAGAGTGTTCACCAGCTGCTCATCATCCAGCAGTGATCCAGTCGCCTCATTCAGCAGCCTGCAGAGTAAACACAACATACAATGTACAATTCAACAAAATACTGTTACTGCCTGGTGAGAAAGAACAAAAAGGACTAAATACGTTTTGAAGAAATGCTTTGAGTAGTCAATATGAATACATATTAATGAATGAAACTTTAATCAGTAGGTTAAAGTGTTGCCTTTTGTTTCCTTGAATAAGTTCACATTTAATAATTAAAAGAATCTATCAAATGTTAAAAATGTATGACTGTTGTAGTTTGCTGCAGTTGTTGATAAATCATTGCTTCTTCTTCTTGTCTCTGGTAATGGGATACTATTTAGGAGTAGGCTTTAATAAATGTTTACGTGTCCTTCACTGGTTACCAGGGAGACAGGTCTCACCATGTTACACATGATCATCATTCTACTGCTGCTACATATGTTTGCTGTATAACAGGAAACTGATATGGATGTGGCAAATATTTAAAAGGAATACGATGCAAAGTCAGGCTTTGATAACAAATGTATGAGACATTGAAGATGAGTTATTTCAAGACTGATATTGTGTAAACAACCTGAGAATCTCGTCCTCCAGCTCCTGCAGACTTTTCTTGCCAGCAGCAATACTTATCACCAGCGAGTCCTTCTGTTCTTCTAGTTCTGGACGCTCTTTGCGAACCACAATTCCCAGAAGCTGGGCTTCCAGGCCCTGCATGCACACAGAGTCCCACACATAGACAACTTAAGGCAACATAAATTCTGCATTTTTAGAGCCAACTCATGTAGAACAGTGGTTCTTAAACTATGTGATATGCAGACTCCCTCTAGTGGTAGAGTGTGCCACACTTCACCTGTTTGACCTCTCAGTTCTGTTTTTACGCATGATCACATGGACAGAAACTGTCTTATTTATGGATGTAGCTGAATCTGTTGCTTGATCAGCATGTAATTGTAAATCACAGTTATTTGTGAATCCAGTGTGATCTATCAGGTGATCTCATGGGTCAAGTGTGTGCACTTGTGCTGATTCTGACATTTAGAATTAAAATTACTTGAGTAAATGTAATGGAGTAAATGCAACTTGTTACCAACCACCTCTGGGTATAGGGGAGGTACTTGGAGAACCAATCATTTTTCTGTGGTGGTACCAGTATAAAATGTTCCATCTATTCACAAACATACAGTAAACACACACACAGAAACAGACCTGCTCCTTCACAGCAAAGTTGACGATGGTGGTCTTTGTAGAAATCTCTGGAGTATAGTGGGGGTTCGACAGCTTGGTAGTAATATAGAAACGAAATTCTGGATTGTACTCCACCTCTTTATCACCAAGCTTCAACAGCAGTCTGCCGCCTGAAAAACACACGTCCAAAAGGTTGTACAGCAGCTAAAAAGGTAAATAAAAATCTCAGAGCAGTAAAACAATCAGATACCACTCCAACATTTTTTTAATATGTGAGCATCTGCCAATACTGAGCCGACCCGATACTTAAACTGATCTGAAGTTGATGCTAAAAACACAAGTATGTAGCAATGAAAGCCAGTAAGTTTTGAATGTTGCATAATTAAACCTTAAGAGTGTGTGTCTGACCTATCCGTGTCAAGGACTTGTTGAGCACTGGGTTGAGAGAGGGGTCCAGCTCCTCCTGCACATTTTGCAGCAAAACAGGATTCCCAAACTGAATGGCATTCTCCAGCACCCGCAGGTAGTCTGGCATTTGAAAGTCAATAACTTTAAGACCCTGCACACCACATATAAAACACACATAGTTGGATTCAATTTCAATACCGAAACATTATTAAAAACACATAAAGTGGCAGTGTAATATGTTACAGCTATATGAATGTTAAACTGTGGTCACTTTGAAAATGTGCAGCTAAAATAAATAGCATTAAATCAAGCAAACAAAAACAGAAAGTAAAAGAACAGAGAGACCAAAAAGAATCCAGTAATAACAGTCTGTATTTATCAAGAGTCTCGGAATCTCTCAGAGGAATTGTGCTCGAAGTTGATTTAGAGTTGGACATGAAGGTTACTCATACAGCTGCCTTCTCTTACTCTAAGTCAGGAGTAGAGAGTCTCCTAGGACAACATGTGATATCGTTTCTCCAACACTCACAGCCAAAAGTACAAATGACAGTGACATGTGGTAGCTGTTCAAGTCAGAAAGACTTTTCATTGCTGTTGAAAGGTCATAACATAATCCAATGCATGAAACTATTCCCGTCATCTCAACCCTTTTTACCTTTTCACCTACAGTATTTGGAAACATGGTTAAAAATAAATATTAAGGACCACATTCACTCCACATTCTTCGTCACTGTTATTATTATTTTAATGTGTTGCTAATGACACAATGCCAGTTAAACCAGTGATTTACATAAGTTTGATTCATGCTATGTAGTGGAGAAATGAAATAATCTGTGTATTATTTGTAGTGTTGCAACAGCATTTAGAAGTCTGACAAAAGCTCCCAGCTAGTCCTGACTCCATGTGTCAGTAATGAACCTCCCAGAGGGTCAGGCTAGCACCATGCACACAACTGTACAATTAGTAAATGCTGATCTTGCCCAGAGTGGACAGAGTGAGAATTGTGGAAATTAAAATGAATGAAATCTCGTAAAAGTAATTGTTGCCTACAGAGGGGCACGCAGATACTCTCCAACAGTAAAAACATACACTTTGCATCTCCATATTCTTGATCCACTTCAGTGCTTGACCTTGAGGGTCCACTATCAGTGGCCATCTTAGGAGAGGGGAAACAAAATGACAGTATTAGCACATTATGAGTATTCTTTCTGGATTACAGCTAAGTGTTACGTAGTATAAGTAAGTATCGAATGAGAATCTGACTACATGTACCGACCGGTTTCCACGGGTGACGATAACACCGTTCTCAGTAGAGAATGCGTCAGAGGGCAGGCCCCGAATGTTCCACTCCCTCACTGCCGTAGGTTTGGACAGAAAAACTGAAAAATTGAAACCTGGAGTGCACGGGATCTGCAAGTCCCTCACCTAAAGGTTTGTCAAAAATAAATGGGGTTAGTAACAACCAGAAATTAAATCAGCTCATCATCACAGGGGAACATAATTAGCTCGAAACAGGTCAAACAACATTTTACTGAATCGAGATATTCTGTACTCCACCTCCTTCATCCAGATGGCGAGCAGCTCATCTCTATAGTTGGACAGGAAGGGGCCCATGTAGGACAGGAAAGACGCTGCTAACAAACTGTCTCCTACAAGGTATCCCATGTTTTCTTCAAGGCCCTGAACCATAAATTCATACAAATCAAAGATTATTTACATGTGTGAGTGTGCGCTATCTATTTGTCGCAAAACAAAATCCTAAAAAAATGCCAACCTCAAAGGACCAAGATTCACGTTTGAGTAGGGGAAAGGTATTATTTTTAGTGTGTGTGTGTGTGTGTGTGTGTGTGTGTGTGTGTGTGTTTGTGTGTCCTCATGAATATGGCCTACAGCGACTCTCTCCTCCCAGCGGACCCTCTCTCCAGCAAGACCAGACACCAGTTTGTCGGCTCGGTCCAGTTTCACCTCCATCTCTTCTGACTTCTTCCTCAAACTCTCCTTCATAGTCAGCTTCTCAGAGTGCTGCTTCTTTAGCTCCTCTAGCTTTTCTGCCACCTGCTCACACACACACACACACAAATTAAATTATTCATATGTAGCTTGGAGTTGACGGTAACGCTTCAGATAAATTGTGTATGGAAACATGAGTTGACATTAGCTAGTATCTAACCATCTACCGAGCTGGATGCTACAATGCTCTATACCTCTCGTAATTTCTTCTGAGCCGCAGCCAGTGCGGCTTGTTTCTCTGCTAGCTGGGCCACAGCAGCATTTAGTTGGGCCCGCTTTGGCTCCACCACCCTGTAGATACGTCCATAAACCTGAGGGAACAATGTACACATCTATGGTTCTTGTTTCGTTGCTAATTTACTGCACGTATCATTTAGCACAATTCAGGCACCTGCCCTCTGCTAATGCTCTTAATGCACACAGCTCATTGTGTCTGCATATTATTCAACACAATTACTGGACAAACTAGGATGTGTGCTCTGGGTTTACATTGATCACGTCTGTAATAGTGTTTCTGTGATCATGAAAGCGCCTTACCTCCATGGCTCTCACCCACATGCAGAGGGACTTGGCAGCCAGTGACACTTTGCCAATAATCTCTGGCTGGAAGTCTGCCTGTTTGCAGTACTGACCAGTCTTCTTCAACACGCGGTCTGTTATATTGTCCTTGTCAAAGTTGACTAATGTTTTGATGAAGTTGGCCTCACCTGTTAGAAACATTTCAAGGTTAGATTGGTCTGAAAACCACGATAATATATATTTTCAAAAAAATTCTCTGGATGTTCAGTAAAATTAAACTAAATGTTTAAAC
The DNA here is from genome assembly GCA_032270685.1 of Microctenopoma stevenorrisi. Lineage (NCBI taxonomy): Eukaryota > Metazoa > Chordata > Actinopteri > Anabantiformes > Anabantidae > Microctenopoma > Microctenopoma stevenorrisi. Next base: position 11,125,727 of record JAUMTR010000010.1, read on the forward strand.
AATGGCAAAAATCAATTGATCGTCTGGAAAATACATGATCAAATACCTGTTTGACGAATAAACTGAACTAACACTTTGTTTCATGTATTCTATTTGGGAGCTTCACATTTATGAGGATTGCACCTTTTGAGGGCAATGGAGTCAACTTGTCATAAGAGCAAACTAGGAGGAGAGTGAATTTTGTTTATGGCAATTGGATGTGACCTCTAATATAACATCTGCCATCTGCTTTCCAATTAAATGTTGTCCTTTTTAAGTGAACCTTATCAAATGTGTATTTGTGTTTGTTGTTTGACAAGTTCCTCCCCTCATCCATCCTTAACTTCTGCACTGTTTTCTCTCACCCAGCTGTCTCTTGGCCTCTGCCCATGTGGGCTCTTTGCCCTGAAGGGTCATGACAGCCTGCATCACCGTCTCCACCAGTGCTGGGGGGCGGCCATATGACTTAATCTCTGTCATGTCTTTCTTATTCAGAGACTCCAGAGCCTAAGGGGGAAGAAACTTAAAATGTATAGTTGTCATGCCGACAATGAATTTACAGAGACCCTTAAATAACATTAGCACAAAAGAGAACGGTCACATGTGCAGAAGTTACTCATCACACGAATGAGAGAATCAATCCCACTGAACACAGTACGCACATTCATTTAAAACAAACTGTCCAGTACACAGAGTGACCGGATTAAAACAGCAGCAACAGGACAGACACCTACCTTCATGGCCTCTTCCAGTGCTGGTAAGGCCTCATCCAGATCTCTCTGTGCATTATCAGCCATGGCTTTACACTGCAACTCCTCAGCCCCAATCTTCTCACTGTTAGAAGTCACCTCCTTGATACATAAAACAATACGTTACTGACCATTACATGCCCACTCTAAAATAAACCACTGATTTCAGGGTAATGACTCAATGACTCCAATAACTTCAATCAATCTAGTCATTTGTGTGCATGTGATTGTGGTCCTGACCTTCTGCTGCTTGTCAGCCTCTATCCTCTGCTGCACAATGACAGACAGGTACTCGTCACACTGTTTTTGGAACTCTGCCACCTGCTTTTTAGCCTCCTCGAGCTCTACAGACATGGCCTCCACCTTCTCCCGTGTGTCGCTGATCTTTAAAAGTCCGTTTCGCAGCTTGGTCACCTGCTCCCCCAACTCACTGCGTTTCTCGGCTAGAAGCCTGGAAGGACACATTGTGACTGATGAGAACTTACTAGACACACAGAGCAATTCATCCACAGAAAAACAACAGGCTTGTTAGACAGATGGATGTAAAGTGAATCATTTACATGCTAGAATGAATTAGGAATGATTATTTTCCTGCTTCTTCTCCTTTGGCTCCATTCTGGTGCACGCAGTACAACACACAAAGCAAGTTTACATCATGTCTACATACTTAGAGTCTCCATGTACAGGACTAAATTACTGTGTTTTTATTAACAAACACACAGGATGCCCTGTAAGGTGGTGTGAAAAGAGAAGATAAGAGAAGGAAGGAAGAAAGAAAACGTTTCAATGAGCCTACTTCTTGTATCCAGACACAAGTTCCAGGTAGTTTGTGGGTGTCACATAATTATGTCTCTTCAGCTCCAGCTTCATCCTTTGGGAAACCTCTGCAACGGACTGGTGTGTGGTCACAAAGATACTGGCAACCTTTGTCTGGATCTGCAATGATATGCAGGATACTGTACATAAAACTGTTGATCTGACACTCAAACAATAGGATGGGTTATATAAACAAAATCACTAACTCTTTATTTACTGATGTAGGGTCTGATATGTGACAGGAGACATTTATTTGCTTAAATTAAACCTCTAGAAAAGTAGTAGAATTTGAGATTAGAAATCTGGTCCTGGGATTTATACTATACAGACTATTTGTGGTAGACAATGCTTAACAGGCACACAAATTAAAGCTGCTATTATGGAAAACTAGAAAAGGAAGAGAGCCAAGTCAGTCATGATCACACATTCCAAACATTTTTTACACATTCTTCTCCCCGTTGCTGTTCCCCTTCAAGGCTGATTCCACAATTAGCTAATCTTACTGATGTTGGGAAATTATATTCATGTGTAAGAATTCATCACAGTGGGCCCCGGTGTGAAATCTCACAAGCGAAAAAGTGTGTTTGTTTGTGTGTGTGTGAGTGTGTCTCACCCCCTCCAATGATCCCAGCTCCAATCCACCTAGGTACCTCTCAGCTACCTCCAGCAGAGCATCTTTGGGCCACTCACAAAACCAATCAATGGTAGTGCAGTTGACAAGTGCTGGGTACTGGAGGATGCGATTCCTGTTGGTGAACAGCTAATAATGAATTTTGTTCCAATATAATTTGATAAACAGCCTCATTTTAGTTCTGTGATCCGAGTCTGTAAACTAAATTAATTATTCTATTCTATTATATGTATAATATTCTATATTACATTAATTGGCAAACAACTGAAGAAATAATGTGGCCACCCTGGATTTGTTTTTGCAGCTATGTACCGGCCAGTCGTAGGCAATAGGACACATATGTTCTTAATAGACCCACTTCGAAAGAACCTTCTACAATACTGGACACCACAGTATGACCAAGCTCTGGCAATGATATGGATCGTGCCTCAGCATGAGACAGCAGCTAGTGGTTAGAGGGCCAGGATGCCTCATCAGATAAAGAGCGGTGGGTGATGCCAGCCCAATTAGTGATTCTATGTGTGACCAATACCCTGCATCACTTACTACAACCAGACCATTAGCACATGTTATTGTGAAAACACAATGACAAGAAAAGTTTTTATGAGACTATTAATATAGATCATTAATATAATGTACACTTAACACTGCAAACTAAAATCAAGGAACCATCCTGGACTATTCTAAATTTAGCAGGTTGCTTGGTAACAGGTGAGGGAATCATAATACGGGATATAAATGGAGCATCCACCAAAGGCTCAGTATGTGTAAGCTGATGAATCATGGCCTTGACTTCGTGCAAACTTTGTGAATTCTTAATTAGCACAAATTATGATGTGATATTCCTCAGTCTGCCTCAGGTCAAAAATACTTAGATCCCTTGGATGGCCTCATCTGTAATGAACATAGTCGTGGGCTCCAGAGGACTTTACTGCCACTAAACACACATTCTGTTGCATCCAGAAACAGTATTACAGGAGAAAGTTACACTTCTTTTGAGAAATCGGGTTCTCCATGTCAAAGACGAAAAAGAACTGTTATGCTGCCAACAAGGCAACTTTTTCCTGCAAAGTCAGTGGACATTTCATCAGGACAATGTCATAGATCATTGTGGAAATGCTATAATCAGGGAGGCTTTGTAGACACATAGTGTGTGTGTTTCGTTAGCATGTCCGCAGTCTAGGTCTGTCTCCTACTGAAAATATATGGCTTATCATAAGAGGAAGGTGAGAAGACTTAAGCTGCATCTCCCGTCTCTGATTATGGGCAATATGAGATCAATGTGAAGATAGATGACCTGACAGCTCTGGTAAAGAAGAAGAATATCTTTGCAGCCTGATGTGTTTCACAGAAACATAGCTTCATGAGGGTATTCCCGAATCCAGTGTGAACACAGATTATTTCAGCACTGTACAAGGGGACAGGAAGAAGAAAGAGGGCAGTAAGAGAAGGGAGGGAGGAAGAAGTTTGATTGATTGCCATTTACATTAAGAAGAAATAGTGCATTCATGATACTTTTTAGGTGAAGAGTGTGTATACAACCTTTATATTAAACTGTTTGTTGTGGGACACATCCATATTTTGTCCTCACTACATATTAATTGATATTCTCACTTTTCTGCTTCACCATGTACACATCCCCATAATTTCCTTCTTTAATCTTAAATAATAACCTGCTGGACAGTCCTGGGGCTTTTCACCCTACGTTACAAATGTGATAATAACCAATGACACTTGTGTGTTAAAGCCAAAGCAAACTGGATTCTCAAAAAGAGGAGAGAAAGCGCAGGCAGAGATTATGGAAGGCAGTGTGGTGCAGAAAACAGTATGAGAACCTACCTGAAGGGCTCCCCCACCGGGCTCATGCACAGTACTATGTGCAGGTTGTTCCTGACTCGCTCTTTCAAGTAGCTGAACAAGGAGTCAGGAGTCTCCACAACCTCTTCTTTCCTGGCAGACTCTGACAAAGCATTGCATATCTATAGACCAGAGATAATGGCAGAGTTCATGTTAAGAGAACGTGATTGAGGTTTTACCTGATTTGTTTTAATATACAGTGGGGCAAAGTGTTTAGCAGGCACAGATTGTGCAAGTTCATCTTTTTAAGTGAAACAACCTGCACAATCAGAGGCTGCCAAATATTTTTTGCCCCACTGTAAATGTCAATGCTCTATTAGATGCTCAGAATCGCACAGTACATAGACATAATACATGCAATACAGAAAACACCAGATAACACTTTTGATGGTAGCAATGCAGTCCAAGATGTTTACACCAAAAACATACAGTTACTCAGTGAAACTGTACACAATAGTCATCATTACCTTGAGAATGAAATGGAGTTAGAAAAAAGGTAGATAAAACAGAAAGATCACACAGACCTCAACAAACTCATCCTGCTTGTAGAGGTTAGGAACCTCTCCAGAGCTCAGGATGTTATTGATGTCCTCGAGGAAGGATTTCTCTGTGATCTGGGTGTCACTGAACAGGAAGACTGTGGGTTTGTTGTCCACACCAGTCAAACGATACAGCTTCTTTATGTCTGCAGGCAAGGACGGGACTTTACAAAGACTCACAGATTGAATTCAACTCAACCTGGTCCTGCTTTACGCTGAATATTAATGACATATGGCCATCTTTGAGCTTTTCGTCTTTTCATTCCCAAACAATACACCTTCTAGAGAAGAAGGAGTATCTCTAAATGCACATATTGTGTTTTATCTCACCTTCTCTAAATTCTTGCTTGCGGTACTGCTTGGTAACTTCCACCTGGAACAACTGGTACTCACAGATGGAGGCAGCTATTTTACATAGGCTCTGTCTACCAGAGCCCCCAACACCTACTAGCAACATGTTGCCCCTGAGCTGACTGATGACACGTATGACACGGGTAACTGTGGAGAGAACACAAAAAATATGACCCATATCAGAAACTTTATAGCTCTGTGCAAACTGTTCAAATATTGACAAGGAGATTAACGGAGCTTCAGTAAGCCAGGAAATCCCTGCACATGCACAAATCAGCAATACAAACAAACCAACAATGGATCAAACTGGATCCATGTTGTTTCTACACTGCTATACGTGTGTGATTAAGTGGCACACTGACGGCCTGGTGCTAACCAGGCAGGGTCGCTTTTAGCTGTGTTTTTCAAAACTGGGCCTAAATCATACTAGTGACCAACAGTGAACACATCAGAGTGCAGAAAATCAGGGCATCATATATCGTTGGTGATAATGTAGTGAACAGACTGAACAGAAAGAGGGCACTCAAACATGGGTGTGTTTAGATGTGTGTGTTCTCAGGCATACTGTGCTCAATTGCATCACGGAAGAGCACCAGGCTCATGGGAACTACACCCGGTGTCAGGTTGTAGTCTTCCAGGTGGGTCTCCATAAACATCTTGAGACTCTTCATGTCCAGTAAGTCCTCATACACATGAGAATCACTCAGGAAACCACCTAACAAACATACACAGAGTGAAACAAACACAAGTAAACACACTCTTATCTTCTGGAGTAGTAATCATCAGATTTCTAAGACTTATACTGCCACATTATCAATTCACTTCTTCATCTTATATATGAGTGTACTTTTACATTCTGTTAATAAATGAGACTGACACAAATGCATTTGTATGTGCGCAGCAATTAAGATACCAAAGACTGGAGGTTGTTTGTTGGGGCAGATGCTGTGAAAGGTGAGGTCAAAAAGAGAGCCCAGTTTGTCCCCCATCAAACTGACAAAGGCCTCTTTGTCAGTTTGATCTACAAGACGGTCTGAGAAAACCCTGAAATCAACAACAAAACATAGACAAGAAATATTACCCAGAATCCACACAACAAAAGGATGTGTATTTATTGACATCAGTTAAGGGGCTAGAACTTCGTTGCATAAAGGTATGCTAAATACTATTTGACACGTGACTGTTATAAGGTTAAAGATTTAGTGAAAACCTGTGTCTACCTGAAGCACTCGTGAATCCACAGCCTAGTGATGTTGCTTTTGCTATCGTGAAAGTCTGGGTGAGCTCTCAGCAGACCTTGAAACACCTGTAGATGGTGGATGACCAGGAAGAGAGCTTTTAGTGTTTTAGTGTAATCTAAAGATACATTTCAATATATAACATGTTAACATATCATAGGTCCTATATATGTATAAGTACTGTGGGATATTGATTTCTAACTAACTTCCAGTGTATGTGTTCTTCTGTACCTTGGAGATATCTCTGAGATTGAAGAGGTAGTGTATTTTGGCAGGAGTGGGAAGAAAACGAGCTGCGACTGCAAAATAGAGTTCCAGAGTGGCCTGAGTCACAACCTGTCCAATTGGCTTCACCTCTTCCCTGAATCCTTGTAGCTTTTGATTGATCATCGTACTGTAAATCTGCCTGATCTGAGATTCCTACAAGAAGCAAGTAAAGAGCAATGTGTAAAATGTGATAGAAAACTTTCATAACAAACAAAGGACAGGACAAGGCAGAGGAGATGAGATTACTTACATTAGGAAAGGTCATATTGATGAGGTTGAATCTACTTTGTAAGCGGTCAGAGATATGAGTCCTCCCTCCACCGGGGGGCCCCATAGACACCAGCAAGAACATGTCCTAATGAGGCAGTCGCGCACACACAAATTATGTATGGCTCTTATTCAACATATTTTAAAAGGATGATAATGAAGAGACAATTATGAGGCAGACACTGAGAAGCAGACAAATCATAATGTCTTACCCTCAACCCCGCCCTCGTCCAAATGTCCTTTCTCACCTTAACATATTTTACGGTCTGTTTCTGGCGGTCATACCAGAAGCTGTAGTCGATCCAGAGGCGCAGCAACTCCAGTGGTGGCTGAGAGCCAAAAAGGTCGTGGGCTGGCATGTTGAGGTCATCCAGAAAGCACACCAGGCGCTTCCCACCTGCTGGTACGAACACGCCTTTGGTTCTCTTTTCTAATCGTCCCTCCACGATGGCCTGGATGTTGTTAGAGGTGGTCTGGACAGTGGCGGACACACAGGGAGAAACAAAAATGTAAAAAATACCACAGGACTTATTTCACTGTATTTCTGAAACATCACAAACAAATATAATGCTATGAATATTTAGTAATTGTGTATGTTTATTTGTGTAACTGATATGATGATGATCTACATGTACATATCTGTTTAACATATTTACTGGAGAGGGATATTAGAATGACTGAGAGAAGCTGCCTGGGAAGGTTTGGTGAGGATGTTGATAGATGTGGAGGATTAGGTGTGGGAGGGGCCTCCATCATCCCTGAATCAGAACTGTCCACCACTAGACCATGATTTTTCTATTTACCTATCTATCTTACTGTTATTACTGAACACAACGTTACCTTAATTCTTACATGCATATGTAACAATCATAAAATGAAAGTTTGAAAAAAATTTAAGAGCAAATGATATTTCCTTAATATAATACTTTCTTTTCCTAAAGCAAACTGGCTATTACAAGAAAAACAAGACATGGGCACACATTGAGCATGCAACGTCACCAACCTGTGAAGACATGTTTATAGTGAGGGCTGTCCATTTGCTGTCCAAACCCTGTAGGACACCCTGGGCCACTGAGGTTTTACCAGTACCCACTGGTCCTGTGAGAAGTACAGGGTACTGACTCAGCACCAGAGCCTTAACAAGGAAATTGTAGCGAACTGTGTCCACCGTAGGAACCATAATCTTATAGAATGGAGCACTGCAGAACAGAATAGTCGCAGAGAAAGTGTTGCAGTTGTTAGCGGCAGGTTTTATCACACACCACTTAAAACAGCTGTAAAGTAACTGAATTGACAGAAGAGTGAAATGGATAAAACATCCACATATTCACACTAATGTTTACAAAAGCTAATGGGCAGGTACATATAGTGAGAGCATGTGGTAATGTACCTGGCATTGTAGCGCCAGCCCTTTGGCAGCTTGTCTTCAAATGAAGTCCAGTTTCTGGATTTCGTGTTCACAAAGTACTCATAAACTGTGTCCTGAAAGAGTGTACGTAAAAAAAGTCAGACCATTTCGTCACTAGTATAAACTAGTGAGTGGAGAAGTACAGTATTATACCTGTTTACATCAGTCATCATAATGACGTACAGAAATAGTTTGTGTAATAAGTGTGAACAGTAAAACAGGTTACCGTACCAATTCTTAAAGAAGTTTTTGTTTTATCTTGCTAAAGCTATTTAAGCCAAACTGCTTTAAAGGAACTACAGTACAATACTACAGTACTATGCCACACATACTGTAATTCATCCACAGCAGCTGCAGGATGGTAAATTTAACACTTGTCAGGGAAACAGCCTAGTGAAGATAGAGAAATGTCTAAGTGCCCACCTCCTGATTGTTTTCCAACCATCCCAGCATATACAGCTTCTGATTGGCTGAACACACCTGAACCAGGTAATCAGTAGAGGGTAGGGCAGGGAAAGCTGGAGAACAATCAGGATAGTAGCTCTCTAGGACCGGAGTGTATAAAAGTTACAGAGCACCTTGATGGGAAACGTGCCCTCCATCTCTCTTAGGAAGTTGTCAATCTTCTTGCGCCCATCCTCGTCAACGGAGGCACAAATGCTCCAGATGAGGCTGAAGACGAACCAGAGCTCCACCATCCTACCCAGGTTTTCTGGGTCTGAAGTATTTACCTGGAGAAAAAGAAAGAAGGTTACAGAACTGTAACGGCCACAGAAAATCCAGTTTAAGTGTTTCAGAGATGTACTTTTCATACCCCATTGCTGGATGTGGCCAGAGAGTCATAGAGGCGGCAGAGGGACGTTACTCCATTAAGCTCAGTGATAGGGATCAGTTCCTTACAGTTCTTCTTCTTAAAGTTTATTGTGCTTTCTATATATTTCTCAAACAAACCCTTTAAATGATCTAGTTCACCCTGTGAAAAATGGTACAAGTTAAAGATAAAGGACTGTATGGAATAACTAGACCCATAGTCATTATGCTCCTCTAATAAATGTGTTTTAAAAAGTGCACTGTACCTTGTGTCGCTTATCCAGCCAAGACTGAACAAAGGGCTTCCACCCCAGACCAGTGTAGTCATTATAGACCATCCCACAGCGGGACACTGTAGCTGGAGAGGCCATTGCCAAGTTCTCTACTTCAAATAGCAGGGACACCTGTTCCAAAAGTTTTCACACATCATTATGTTGTTCTGATTATCTTATTGTACAGGGATGATAATTAGGTTGATTACATTTGTTCTATTTGTATTGTAAATGTAAATTGTATCATGCAAATGTTGCTTCTTATACATTATCATTATTTAATTAAGGCATGAAGGGTCCTATTTTCCCACAGGCACAAAGCAAGCGCTCATTCTAATGTAGCTCTCACGCAGTTAGCGGCCGTTTCAAAATAAAAAAAAAAACATCTTTCAGTTATGAAGCGTGGCATCTTTCTCTTTGCTGCACTTTTAAAATACATTTATTAAAAAAATTAACAGGTTTTGATTTTGAACCTGTGGCCTGGAGTTCTGCAGAAACGTCACAACAGCCGTTGTAGAATTTCTTTGTCTGTGTGTAAATAAACAGTATGAAACCTATAAATTCCATTTTTAAAATGCAATCCTTATCTTTTAATCATCTGTTAATTTTAATGTACAGACATAAACGACTGTTTTCTCATATGCAGAGGAGAAGACGAGCTAACTGATTGCACAGAGTGCAATGAGGTAAAATGAGGTTGCTGATATTTCTGCAGTGGCTGCACCAATTTGCATCTACTGCATGCTTTGCAAATTATGTTTTTTAAAAACATTTGTATAGGAATTTATTTTAATGATTGTTATTCTGTGTGCTGTCATTTATAGAGATAAACCTTTTCTCCCTCACTTGTACTTTTAAAGGGAATTGGAGGAAATGGTGTGACTGATCATAACTGACTCTCACCTTAAAGCCAACCCATAATGCATTCTTCTCGGTAATAACGTACTGAGCTGTCGTCCACATTGTGCCTGGCTGTTGTGACACTACGGGTGACTTGGAGATTTTTGATAATTCTGTATAAAGAGGACCGTTGTGTTTTCCCAATAGTTCAGTAGTGATGAGTTCTGTTCTCACCTGTTCAGGCATAGATATTCTCTCTCCATTAATGAGAGTGAGCACCTTGTTGTCATCCATAACAGAGTTCATACTCTCTATCCACAGTGTGTCAACAGGCCCATCAAACACAATCCACTTCTCATCTGGTTTCTCATCTACAGAACAGAGAGGAGATGCGTGTGTATTCACATTACATGAGAGTATTGTACACATGTGATGTAAAATAAACCTGTACGAAAATAGGATCAGTACATTTAGAAATGTGGCTTGTGCATGAATGAATGATTGAATGCTCCACTAGATAGTACAAAATGGGAATATTATTCAATGTGTAAGCACCTGCACAGGCTGATCTCATGAGGCAAGATAGTACTCCATCACTCCACTCATTGGTGGAGAGATCATATTCTCCATACAACTCTCCCAGACTCATTGCCTTAGGGTTCAGTGGATACTCCTGTTACACCGCCAGAACATGAAAAAGAACATAATATACTGTAAGTAGGTGACACAAAGTGTCTTATAATGGAGCACCAACAGATTTCCACAATATGTGAGGGACAAAAAGCAGGAGCAGGCTTGTTTTCCATAATAGGTGTGTTCTTCTTGTATATTGGTGTATACTGTATAATTTCACTGGATTTCCTAAAAACTGTACTCAGAGAGGAGGGAGGTTTTTTCTCTGGTAATCCCATGTAGTTTTTATATGTTTGATAAATGTTTATCTCTGTGTTAGTATGCATGGACATGAAAATGGGAGAAAATCACACAAGTATCTCAGTAAAGACAGGCAATCTGTGAGGAACACAGAGCGAGATAATGAGAATCTGTGAGTGGTGAGGCTGACATGAGGAGAGACGCCAGAAATAGAAATGCAACGAGTACTGAGGAAGAAGAAAGCAAGATGTAAAAATAGAGGCATATATGTGTGAAGAATGCACGATGAAAAAGAAAAACTAAAGACATTATCAAAAGAAAATATGTGATGACTGGCTGTTTCACTGGATGAGTACTGGATGAGTAACAGTTCCGTTACTTTCAAGTAGTGTCAAATGAAAGCTGTACACATGTCAAGCAGCAAAAACAGCTGAACAATATATGTCACAACAAAATAACTACTCAATATATTCCCCCAGTTTCCAGGGTTTGTTACAAAATAAAGTTGCTTCCCATCCTGTGTAGGTAATTACAGAGAGATGAGTCATGCTATTAGTCAGTTTGTGTAAATCTGAACATATGTAATACACACAAAATTGCACGTTCCATTTGATTAAAGCAGCAGTACTAGCTAGTACTAATTAATAAGTCATCTGTTTTAGCTAGCTCAGAATGCTGCAGCCCACCTTCTTACAGGCACAAAGAAAGCAGACCACACAACCCCAGTTTTAGCCTCTCTTCATCTTCAAGATATTAAACTCCTGAAATTTGTCTTTAAAGCGGTAAATGGTCTCGCCCCAAACTACCTAAGTAACCTACTGCAGTCGTACAGTCAGACAGCTAGACCTCTCATATTGTTCACTCATTGTCAGCTGACTGTCCCTAGAACAGAATATAAACGCTGGGGAGACCGGGCTTTTGCTGTAGCGGCTCCCAAGCTCTGGAACAGCCTTCGCCAAAACATCAGATCTGTACCCGATCTAGCATCTTTTAAATCTCAGCTCAAAACCTATTTTTATTCATTAGCTTTTAATATTTAGTGGACATTGCTTTATTAGTTGTTCCTTTTATCCCTTGGTGTTGTTTTTATCTTTATTTTACTTTATTTTATCCTTGTTGTCATTGTTGCATTGTTTTATATATTTCTAATTCCTAATGTCTTTTATTAATGTTTTTGTTTCATGTACCTGTTAAGCAGTGCTATATAAGTAAACTTTGATTTGATTTGAACTACTTAAGTCAAATTGTATGTAGCCATACCTACCTGAACCAGCTGGAAGCCAGGCACCTGTTTATGGTGCAGGGCAGTGAGAGCCCTCTGCAGGGTGCTCCAAGTAACACTCTTAGCGCTGCCCGTCTTGCCTACCAGCATGGAGGAGTGCCGAGAGTTTTTGGTCTCATACAGTTGGATGACTTTGGTCATAATAAAAGGCGTTACCTGCAGACCACTCTGACAAAGCTCCGCCTCTATGGCTTCCTTCAACTGCAACACAATGACAGAAAAGACAGAGCGACTGTCAGTGAGATATATTGTAAAATACACAAATGTATCATCTATTGACCATCAGTCAATAGAAAAAGCAGGCAGGAAAAATACAATTAGAGTCATAAAAATGGGTTTGGTGCCCTGATGTCAGTCTGGAATGATGCGGGTGACGACACTGAGACAGAAAAAATTAACAGATGTCACAGGTTCTCCAAGGTGCTTACAGCAATCTACCTCCATGAAAAACTGTAGGAGCTTACTGAAGGGCACTGGCGATGGAAAACACATGCATACAGACATAATAACAGAGAACCATCAACAGGCAGAGACAGAAGAGAGAGGATCAAGGTACCATCTGATGCTCTACTTTTCTATTTTTAAGATTGAAAGGGGCTTGCGGACCAGGACACTATGCCGCTAATCTATGTTGCATGTAGCTATGTAGCTTTTCTTCATTATCTCCGTTATTGCAGATGGTTCTGTGTATGGACAGAATAGGTTCACTGTCATGCAGTGAAAACACAAATGCTGAGCTTGACTGTTGACCTAGATCAACTTACCCTGCCATAGTCTGTAGTAGGTGTTTCCACAGTAGGGAACAAGTCCTGAGTGATGCCATTGAACAGTGGTACATCAGTAGAGGTCAGTTTTGCAATGTTCATGTCCTTCATAGCCATTAACAGGACCTGAGGACGAAGGGATAGGGATAGAGGTAAAAAGTTAAATAAAAGCTACGTGTATTTAAGCCAGATGTCTTATTTTGTTAATGTTTGTGTATTTTCTCTCTTTGTGTGTTGCTTTTGTAAGTCGTCAACTCAATAAGCAAGTCCTTACAGCCTTAACTACTGTGTGAGAAAGAGCGAGGCAATGGGAGAGAGGCAGAGAGAAAGACCTACTTCTTCATCAGCAAGATTGGGACACGAGCGACGCTTCTTCCCAGCGTAGCGAAGCAAGGATGTAAGAGCACGCAGGCCAAAATCATAGTGGTCCTGTTTAGACAGCTGCTGTACTGCCAGGGAATACAGGGTGAACACCTTCTTAGCCAGGAGCTAGGAAAATAGAAGCGAGAGACCGAGGCAAATTACCATAAAAGGAGAATAGAAAAAGAGGAGAGAAAAAGGAATTAGTTCATTCACACGATGGCAGAGCAATGTGTCAGCATCCTTTCATCACTTATAATTCCCTGCCTTAGTGGATGCATCTCAAGTCATAAACCTGTTCAACATTACAGCCAGCTTCGATGGCAGCCGAAACAAATTGAGCCTCCTCCTTATCCCTCTTATGTGCAACTGTGCATGTTACTTTCATCTGTCATTCTGCACAGAGACCAGCTTATTAATTAACACATTTATTTAAATCGTTTGAAGTTTAAAACCAAATAAAGATAAGATAAAAGGGATAGGAATCACCTCATCCTTGCTGACTGCCTGAGCTCTTTATATGAAAGATTCTTAATCAAGGATATTAACATTCATCACAGTAATTCTTAGAAATCAGTTTGTATTCATTACATTGATGCAACCACTGTGCAAAGCCTTGTACTAGTTAGAAGCGACAGAGCTGAAGTGAGGTTTCCATGTTCATTGCATGTCCATTTTCCTGAATCATTTGCAAATAAACAACCAGCAGATCAATCCTGGCAACTAAATACTGTGTTGTACATAATATCCATGATACCACACTTGTGTTTGTCAAACAACATCAAAAGAACTTCTGCATAATATGTACACAGAACAAGATCGTCATCAAATCTTAGGTACATGGTGGTGCCCCATTTTTAAGATGCTAATTATTTATCACCTATAGCAGAACACGTCTAAGTATGCTTAAATCTTTAAACTAAAAACACTTTTTAGTTTAAAGATTTTTTTCAGCACACTATTGGTGTAAGAACTTCTTGAGTGGTTCTACCTTACAGTTTTTGAATCCCTCTCCAAACAGTATGATCTCAGCAATTAGTGTAGAGTCTGGAACCACCATTGAGATTGGTCTAAACATGGACTTGAGGTTGTCTGGAAGCTCAGTACGACCAGCGTAACCTAAGGAAAACAAAAAGCTGTTCTAAACCAGGAAATCCACACATAGTTAAAAAATGCAGCGCATAAAGTTACATCTAACTGTCGACCTACCGGGATTCATTGTGATAAAGATGCCGCAAGACCAGACCAGTCTTATGTTCTGTCCATCAAAAAGGAAGTTGGACTGTCCAGCTGAGAGGGCAGACAGGATGGAAAGAATCTGCTGGGCGACAACTGACAACACCTCAATGTTGATCCGGTTGAACTCATCAAAGCACCCCCATGCTCCTGTCTGTTCACCGGATGGATGCAAGAAATAATAATGACAACCAATGAAAAAACTGTTCAGTCTAAAGGGACGCTTTGTGAAATTTAAATTGTTTTTTTTGGGCCTTGGATATAAGAAAATTATTTGCCATAAACAGAAACCTACTACTTCCTAACTCATAACAAGAACTTCAATAAAATGTTAATGTTTTTGGCTTGTGTCAGAGTGTTTTATAACTAATAGTAAAATATTTCTTTGTCTAACGTATAGTGCAGTCACCCAGTCCTGTGTATAGAAAAACATATTCAGTCTCTCAAAACTATACAAACTACTGACATTACCACTTCTTGAATATTGTTTTAACTATAATAACTATAATCACTGTCATCATCATCAGCCTTATCATCTGTACCTGTGCCAGACCAGAGTACATGCGTCCCATGGATTTGTAGTCCAGGCCTTCAGAGCAGTTGACTACAATGACGTACATGCCGAGGGCTTTGCCTAAGTCCTTTACTGTCTCTGTTTTCCCAGTGCCAGCTGGGCCTTTAGGAGAGCCCCCTCGATGGAGATGTAGTGCTGTGGTCAGCGTCATATAACACCTGGACAGTCAAACAGTGTTAGTGAAGGAAATCAATCTGAGCTAACCTAGCAACCAATCGTTTTATAAATAATGTACATGAAAATGCCCATACTGAATTACTAGCAGGTTAACAAGAGTAGCCTCTGTTTGCTTTAGTATGATCTACGTCACATTTAATTACACAAAATACTAATGACAGAGTACAAATCTGTCTTCAGAGCGAGGTTGATGTTCTGATCCATGTATTAACAAGTCCACTTATAGACCAAATAATTATTTTTCACCTGTCAGTAAGAGGAGTAATGACGAGTCGTCCAGAGTTGCCCAGGTACTCATAGCCATAGTTGAAACATGTGTTGGTCTGTCGGATTTTGCAATCATCCTGTTAGGAGAACAACATGACATGGCTGACATGATAACTTGATGTTTTCTTGGTCTCCATCCAAGTCATCACAGCTCAGCTTAATAATCACTTAATGTGATTAAACAGGTTGGTGAACTGAGTGGAGGACAGAGAGAAATACTCATAATATAATAGTAATACTTTTCAACTGTTCAGTTATAAAGTGCTTCACACATGATGTGTGTGTGTGCTGAGAGAGTTATCTGTTCCCATTCAGTTTCAATAAATATCAATGATAGAGAGAGGACAACATGCATTTCTGAAATGTCTTCTCTTCATCTCTCAAAGAATACCTTTTCCCAGTATAGTCGTAACTGGCAGAGCCACTCGAAAGCATTGGCATCCTGGCAGCCTGCCTTGGCCAGCTTGTCAATTACATCCCGAGCATGAACTTCCACTGTGACCAGGGCTACAATTTTTAGACGTAGAACTTTGGGCAGGTTATCACAGATTATCTCAGAATAGGATTGAAGCATGGCAACCTGCAAAACAAAATGAAATTGAATGTTTAAGGTTTTATTATGAGTGTGTTATAACATCTTAAAGCTGATTTAAACAGAAAACATTGTAGTGAGTAAAGAAAAACAGTCAAACCTGTTTCTTCTTCATTGATTTAAGGGCAGACTTGTCACCTCTGTCTTTGTCGATAACGAGAGCTTTAGTGACATCAGTGGTCCACTGGATCTGACTGGCAGTGATCAGCATCTATAACGTCAAACGACATGACAAGGCGGTGGGTTCAGGATTTAATATTAGTAAATTAGGTCAGTAAATGTGGTTGCATGTTAATAACTTTGTTTCTTTTCTCTCCCCCTAGTTGTTCTCGTCCTCTCTCTCTCTCTCTTCTCCATCTCCTCTCAGGTGTCCTTGACCTTGGAGTTGTGTGATTTCACCTTGTGGCCACTGGTCCTACCAACCTGCCGGTGCTTCGTCTGCTGCTCCTTGTTGTTGTGATCTGTGTTACCTGCTGTTCTTTTCTCTCTCCTCTGTCCACTAACCCCAACCGGTCGAGGCAGATGGCCGTCCACCCTGAGCCTGGTTCTGCTGGAGGTTTCTTCCTCTTAAAGGGAGTTTTTCCTCTCCACTGTCGCTTCAATGCTTGCTCAAGTAGGACTGTTGGGTTTTCTAAATGTTTTTGTATATGTTGATATAATGTGTGTAAGGTCTTAAACCTTACACTATAAAGTGCCTTGAGATAACTTATGTTGTAAATTGGCGCTATATAAATAAAATTGAATTGAGTTGAATTGAATTATTGTGTACAGGCCAAACAGATATCTAACGTTACACAATAAAAGATAAATAGCACAAGTCATTGCATCAGTGTTAGAAAAGATGTCAGAGACGTGAAGGCAATTAAAGAGAAAAGGGACAAAAGAACAAAGGTACCTGTCCTGGCCAGCCTTTGACCCATTTGTCTCTCTGTCTTGTCATCTTCCTCAGAGCTATAAGGCAGCTGTTCAGACAGTCCCTCAGTGTATTACGCATTGCCGTCTCAACATCACACAGCCAAACCTACATACACCCAAACAAGACCGTCACATTCAATCATTCTCCACCACAACTCTCTTCATTTTATACATTATCACCAGCTTTATCGTGACTTTATGATTTAAAACCAATAGACATCATCTTCATCATCCTCTTTATATCTCTGTACCTCCACAGGTTTGTCCACTTGCACTGATTGGTTGAACTCAACATACTCTCCATCAGCAGAAGACATCCCGACAGCATCTGTTTTATTGCCCACCTATGAAAGACATACATGAATGTACGGATCCGTTTGAATCTGCATCCACATAAGCTGAAAGTTGAAATAAAGAAATACACAAATGTTGCCTTTTGCATGCGCAGGCTCTTGATGTTGTCGAAACACTTCTTCAGGTGCGGCTGCAGGGCTTCTGGATTCTGTGACTGTCCCAGGATCTCCAGCACATCATCATTAGACAAGAAGTAAAATCTTGGGAATAGCTGCCTCTTTGTTTCCAGATACATGTCCAACGCCTTCTGGATCTCCTCCAGCTGGACACTCATCTCTGACAGCTTCTCTAGCAAGCCTGAAACACAGAGACAGGAGTGAGCAGTTTCTTTCTGTTTCTTAACACACAAACCTATTTTAACCTGTGTCTTTACTGCAAATGTCAAATAAACAATAGTGCGTCTGATAAAATATAACCCACATATTAAAACATCCATACACGTGTATGAAACAAATAATTATGTTATGTCAGAATAAACGGAGAAAACTAGTTATATTTATTTGTTACAAAGATTCTAGACTATAACAATTGTAAATCACAAAATTGATGACACAAAATGTGGCATGTTATGTTAACAATAGGTAAGCATAGGTAAGTCCTACCAGGGTGGTGTGTTCCCTGTAAGGCATTGTTGTCTTTATGAAGTCGTTTCATGATGACTTTCCAACTAGAACTAATAGCTTCAAACTCTTTGCACTCCTGAGGCAGCTGCTCCCTGATGTCTTTCCCTTGAAAAATGTTCTAGAGGGGATAAAAACAAAGACAAATAGAGAGTTTCAGGAAAAGACCTGGGTACGGTTGTGAAAAGACATTAACGGTATGGTGACGACACATTTTCTGACCCCTTGGGGAAGAATACTATTATCCACATGTGGACCTCCCAGTCAGAAAATGGATACTGCTAAAAGTAAGTTTTATAACAATGAAAAGCACCAACATGAAACCAAAAGACATTTCTATTTTGTTTGCTAAATATGCTCTAAAAATCAATCAACCACAACAAATAATAAATACCTATGTACCTACCTCCAGATAAATCCACTGACGCTGCACGGTGAGAATCATTTCAATGACTTCCAGCACCTGGGACAGTCGGCGTTCCCAGCAGTCCACATCCTGCTCAAACGGTTTCACAAATCGAGAAGCCCTCATTGTGGACAAAGTCACCTGGTTGTCCTCCAGGGCCTGGAAAACATCCTCTGTACCTCTGAGCAAACAGAGAAAGACAATTAAACATTGAACCATTAATGACAACGTAAAACACTAATTGATCATTTGCTGTGTGACCTCAGGCATAGAGTATATGCCAGCAGTCACTTATATTTCTTCTCTGTAAACAATGTTTTATTGTTTATCTGTTTGTATGAACACTTCTCTCCTCTGTCAAATTAGCAGCAACAGCTCAGGCCTAATTACTGACCCAAGAGTCTGACTCAACACATTTCTATGTGCAGCAGATGGGCTTGGCATTACACTGTTCTCATTACTCATCACTGATGACAAACACATCTCTAATAGAGGTACTAATAAACAATAGAAAAATCAAACAAACTAAAATATCAATATTTACTTTGTGCCATACAGCCATTGTCGTCATGTGTGGTATCTAGTGGTGTAAATACATAAATAGGAGCATATGACGGATGACAATTATAAAAGACTGAACCTTCCACTCAACCCCTCTCACCTCAACCGGTAATGGCCTTCACTTTTGTAAGGTGCGATGTCAAGGAATGTTTCCTCCCAAGTCTTAGTAATACTCTCCAAACCCTTCAAAACACAAGAGTTATGTTGACAGACTGAAGACACACTACTGAGACTTCATAACCATAAACTCCCTTATATGCTGTATTATACTTTATTTAAAAAAGAAAACAATAGTTTTCTATAACCTGAAAATGTTGAATTTAAATGTGATACTGAACGTTCGGTCTCCTTCACTTGTAGAGAGTGCCTGAGCATAGATTCACTCTGCAGTTTTACTAAATCTGCAGCTGATTATATGTTGATTGTGAGTGCAAACAAACTGGTTGGGATGCAAACACAGCTGCTCTATGATCTCTCTGTGCTGCTCGACAGCAGACCTTACTACCCACGTTGCTTACACAATTCCTCCTCCACAATGATTAGTGTAAATGATCAGGATAAGACAAAGAAAAGGCCCAGTGAGTGTGATGAAAGGACTGAACCTGCTCTATGGAGAGTTCCTTGCTGGCGACTCCAGAGATATCACAAATCTTTTCGGCAAACTTGTCAAGATTCAAAGATATCATCTTTTCCAGGGTGAAATCATCGCTGGTGTGGTCAAAAAAACACTGGAGGTCTTTACACATCTGCTTCCAGTGCCTGTTTAAAACATTTTAAATTACATCAAGAGCATGGTTAGTAGGTATGCGGCCTGGTAGCTCAATGGGTTAAGAGTCAGACTGGGATGCAGTAGGTCACAGGTTTGAACCCCGTATGACTCCTAGTCCATCCTCTACCAGGTGTGTCCTTGAGCCAGACACCCAGCGCTAGCTCCTGGTAAGTCGCTTTGGATAAAAGCAGCTGCCAAATAAAGTAAAGTCTTAGTCTTACAGTTTCCTGGGCACTGCAACATTTTAATAGCTTGAAGGACATGACAGGACGAGGACGAGTCATTTATGGATGCTTATCTGGGCATGACAGATGTACCACTGCACTCTGAGCCCTGTGCAGGAGCAGCAGGAGTACATGGAGTGACATAACTGACAGCTGGCAGTGACAAGAGAGGAACAATGGTGAAAATGGTTTGAAACTGTTTAAAATGATTTAAAACATGCCCAGAGCTGTCCTGATGCCAATCATTAGGATCTGCTTAGGACATCTCCAACATAATATGCATACTTTGGTGTCAGTACCTGTCTCTCATGGCTGGATTCCTCATGTTAGCAATGAGAGGGATGATCCGCTTGAACTGCTCAATTTTCTTTTTAGAGAAATCTACAATGTCCCACTCCTTGTCCTGCAATCAGAAAGATCAAGTCCTCACTATGATGAATTCTAAAAGTGATATTAGATCATTATTGGTAGACCAGGAACAGGATTGTGCATCCTGAAGAAAGACCATGAATTTAGATGCTAGAGTTCCTTCTTCATTATAAAAGCATAAATAGTGTGAATATACAGTGATGGTACAGAGACCATCACTGGGGTACACACATAATACAACATAATTTAACTAAACCATGACCATTACACTGCAGCAGGAAGCCAAATGTTACTGTGGCAAAACTGACCTTAAGTTCTCTCTGGAGCTTGTGGAGTTTTTTGAACATGTCTTGTGCTATGCGCTCCATGTCCTCTGTCTGCAGCGTAGCAAACCGACCAGTCTTCCATTTGTTCCAATGGGCATTCCATTCTTGTGTGATCTCCCAGACTTCCTGCAGATGGTCTATGTCCTGTATAAAACATGCACAGACAGACATCAGTGCAAACAAAAACTCAGTCACTACTACTACTATTACAAGCCCAGTATTTAAAACGAAAACTATTCTTTCATATTATTGTTACATCCCGTGTCAGAAATCAACTTGCCATGTTTATTACATGTCATCTACTCATGTTCATATTTAAAATGTTTGTAAACGTTGCTCAAAAACTAATCAGAATCAGTTAATCAAATCAACCAACATAACTAGATCATTTTCTTCCGTAGCTCTAAATGATCTGCTTATTAAACCGGAATCTATTTAAGATAATGATGACTGATGATTATTAGAGCAATGAGCCTTGTAGTGCATCAGACCTTGTCCAGTTCCCGGATGAGTTTTGAGGGGGGTTGATCTAGTTTGAAAAAGCCTAGGCCATGGAGGATGACGCTTTCTTCCTGTTTCATTGTTTCCAGCTGAGTGCGATGCTCCGCTATTTGCTTTAAAGCCAACTCGATACTCAGTGCACTGTCAAATGGCCCTGAATATGCAGATGGAAATATGTTCCTTTCTTAATTAAAAATATGCACTATACAACACAATATAAACACACTATAGACAATATTCATTTTGACCAACACACACACAAGTTAAGGAACACAGAGTGCTAGAAAACATAATGGTTCTATTGAGTATTTTTATGTGATATCATATTTTAATGAAAATGTGATAAAAAGTGCTGCAAGCAAAAACAGGCTGTACTTTGTAACTGAAAGGTGTTTACTGATTTTGAAGTGCTCTTCTGAGGAAGCTGTTCTGTTTTGTGTGCCATTACACCACCTACTTTGCATAAACATAGCCTAAAGTGTGGCTCTTCTCCAACAAATATGCAATTAGTTTGCCTCGTGCCAACAAATTACAAAAGCTGGTCCAGCCTAAAAAACTGTCTAGTGCTAAAGGAAAGCATAAAAGCTATTTTTGCACAAATGGTGGAAAACAACGCCTCGAGTGTGTAACCTGTGTTGTTGAACTCCTGCACAGCGGACAGAATCTTCCTCTTGAACTCCTCAGAGGAGAGGAGGATGTTGTTCTTAAACTTCTCCTTGTGCTTCTGCAGCATGATGTCACTGTCAATCAACACCTGCTGGAACCACACCCACTCGCCATTCAGCCCCTCGCGCATTTCCTGCACCTGTGGGTGAATCAAGTTATAAAATTTGGATTATGATAAAATGTGTGTGTAAGTAAGTGTATGTTATTACATGCGCTACTTACAGCCGGTTCTACTGGGACCTCATATTTGTCGAGGATTCCAAACTTTTCATGGATGAGAGGAATCTGAGATTCTGTCTTGGCCAAATTGACCTGCAGAGTCTCCAAGAGCTTCAGGCTATCATCAAGCTCAGCCAGTGTCTGCGGTAGCGGTTTCAGCCTAAACACACATACACACATAAAAATAGATATAATAAAAAGTACACCACCTTTAGCACAAAACATACAGTGTATAGCCTACTGAGAATCATTATATATATTTAAATATACTCTGTACACTATCCTTTCCCATCTCTTCTCACCGTCATAACCATTTTTCATTAAGCTAACTGAAGACAGTGTGCTTAACATGACCTCTGGTCCAGCATCTGCAAGCAGATGTTGGTGGCACGCGCGGTGAGCAGCACTTTACAGTAATTTGTGGTTAAGGTGAGGGCTGGATAGCCCATTGTTAATAAAGCATAGCATGTCACAAAGACCTACACCAAATTATTAGCATATGTAATACGGTATAAGCAACGGACAGAGCACAAAAGAGGTGAAGAAGAGTGAAATGAAGAGAGTGCAGGCAGGGCGGAGATGAGTGTCAGGGCTGATATGTGACAGGAGGATAGTGGTATAAGTGAAAGGGAATTTGTAAAAAGTGGTTGTGAGACCTGGTATGATGTAGAGTGAGGAAGATGTTAAGGTGTACATGTGAGTGACCAGGAAGGACAGAAATAGAAATGAGGACGTCAGAGAGACAGCTCATGGAGACAGTTAAAGAGGCAAAAATGAGACACATGCAGAGGAGGGATAATTAATATATTGGACAAAGGATGTTGAATATGGAGCTGCCAGGCAAGAGGTTCGTGGATGTACTGAACGGGGAGATGCAGACGGTTGGTGTGACAGAACAGGACAATATGGATATGGTGAGAAGGAGGCAGATGATCCACTGTGACAACCCTCTCTTCTTAAAAAACTCAAAAGTTAATAAATACAGGACGTTTTAGAGGATGCCACTTGAGTGACTAAAACATAACGTCCGGATGTTAAAGCCTTCCTCTGTATGTATCAAGTAATAAAATATTGGCCAAAATGAAATCTTGTGACTTGATTCCACACCTTTTAGCATTATCTTGCATGAAGGCATGAAGTTCTTTTAGGCGGGTGCTGGCCATGTGGTTGAGCAGCTGAGTGAACTTGGATTGCCACTCACTGCAGTGCTGCACCAAGGAAGACTTGAGTGGTGAACAGTCCACCACGACAAATTGGATGTTTAATACAGTCTCCTCCTGTTGAACACTGCTGGCTTTTTCTGTGTACCTGCAGGTGAACCAGAGAACACACAACAAAAAAAAAGCAGCAGATTAGGATTCGTGCACCAGCATGTTTCCTTATGGTGAACAAGAACTTTTAAAGATGTCTAAGGACAGACTCAGGAGAGGAGAAATGTACAGAACAAATACAAAATTCAGCTTTGTCTCTATATTTAAACTGACTTCAGTGTGACATGTTGTTATTTTAAAGATCATGTGAAAAATGGTAGTTTCCTCCTTTCCCAGCAAAAAAAGTACTTCTTACATATTGTATGGTACCTGTGGATATCTGCATCAAATGAAGTGACTGGTGAGTTTAGTCTCTGGTAGCGTTGCATAAAGGAGTCCTTGTCAATATGCCAGATGTTCTTGTATTTGTCCCAAGTCTTCAGATAGGCCTGCAGTTTGCTGGCATTGGCTGTCATCCCTGAAACAACTGCAGCCTGAATCCTCATTATCTCCTCATCTTGCCCTGAAGGATCAAAGAGGCCTAGTGTGAGAATGTCCACATGTAACTTCCTAATCTTCATGCAATTTGGTTGCAGTGGTCACACGTGTGCTGGCTTCTAAGGCTGTACTCTGGGATGTGGTTTTCAATTCAATTCAATTCAATTCATCTTTATTTGTATAGCGCCAAATCATAACGAGTCATTTCAGTGCACTTTACATAGCATTGTTTGTTTTCAACATGTCAGTGTAGTCTACATGCCCTTTTCAATCTGGTTTCAGGAATGGACATTCGACTGAGACCTCCCTCTCTTATGGTGATGACACTCAGCTCTTTCTGTCCTTCCCACCAGAGAATAACACTATTTCAACTAAAATTTTAGGCCTGTCATATCAGCATGGATGTCTGAGCAACACCTCCATCTGAACTTATCCAAAAATGACATTTTGATCTTTCTGGGCAACCACTTTCCTTTAAACAAAATATAATACTAATAATATTTAAGAATATTATTGACAAACTCTGTCCTAATATTCACGTTGCTGCAATCTCAAGGTCCTACACACCCACACAAGCAAATGGACACATTCACAAAAAGTGTCAAGCACTGAGCAGTTCTGAGCAAACAAAACACACTAGCTGAATAATGATGAAACATTATTTAAAAATACTTCCAACCTATGTTAATATATATCGGATTTTCCTCTGACTGTTTGCCAGCAAGAAGTTCAGGGAGTCGCCTAAATTCTGAGATTGTGTTGAGAATCTGAGGCAACACGTTGACCATGTCAGTAAGCCTTCCAAGTGTCGGGGAGAACTCCACCTGTATCACATCAATGAAAACAAACAGGTAATAGGTAAACGTTAGTGCCTGTGTTGTGTAACACATAAAATTGCCAGCTGATAAATTGTGCATTGAATTTAGCTGTACATAGAGTACCTGCATGTGAGTCAGTGTGTTAAAACAAGATTTGCCAGAGCCGTTAAGCATCCCTACTGGCAGAAAAAGAAATAGCGTCCACCCTGTGCTTTCTGTGCAAGACCACGCTTTACAAAATCGTATCGCACTTATGGACTTTGGACACTGTACATTGTCACGTGTATCGCAATGGACAAAAGTTGTTAATTGATTTGGCCCACCAAATTTTAAAGCTCACTAAAATTGGCAAAGAGCAATAAACAAGTAGTTTTTACACACAAGATGAATTTCATGTTGATACCATATACTTAATACTTACTAATATGTGCATACAGTGTCTCCGTAGCCTTTTGATCAGGATGCATGGTATTCTTATGATACTTTTTATTCTGTTGTGACTGTGTATGTGTTTGTGTATATGAATAAGATTAGCGCAAAGGTTTTCACAACAATAACCATGATACCAGTTCACAAGATCAACTGTTGTCTTGTAT
The DNA here is from genome assembly GCA_032270685.1 of Microctenopoma stevenorrisi. Taxonomy (NCBI): domain Eukaryota; kingdom Metazoa; phylum Chordata; class Actinopteri; order Anabantiformes; family Anabantidae; genus Microctenopoma; species Microctenopoma stevenorrisi. The sequence continues at coordinate 11,150,968 of JAUMTR010000010.1, forward strand.
GTATAGGTCACCAAAAAATATTACAGTGTTCATAACCAGCCAAGAGGGTTTTCTGATACCTTTGGTGCGGTTTCAGAAGATGCCTCGCGTAGCACCATGAGGACTTTGAACAAGCGATTAGGCGATGTCTTATTGTCGCCATTAATTGCCCTGGAAAGAATCTTCATGGAGCATTTGATGTTGGTCTTAAAAGCGTCCTCTAGTATGTGGTCCACCTTCTTTGTGTAGCTCAGCCAGTGTTCGTGGACCTTAGACACAGTCATAAAAATGTATACATTATAGTTACTTAAATGTATCAGAATAAATCACTAAAGAGCAGAACGATTTCTGACAAAAAACCTCATGTCCAGACCTCATGTCCATCATCAGAGAAGGTGTTATAGATGCTGGTCATTGTGTCAACAATTCCCTGGTGAGCCGAGCGTAGTATTTGGAGTTGGCTCTGCTGGTGAGCCTTCTGGTCATTCTCAAATTCCAGATTCCTAAAAATAGTAACAACAGAAACACCCACAGTGCAACCAACAAAACCAACATGAGTTGGATACACAATGCGTTTAAGACACAACCCATGTGTTTCATTGCAGACAACATCATAAAGTGCAGAAATCTGGACTTTCCCATTCAAATGGGCAACAGCAGATGTTATATAAACGGCTTATTCATTCATCACACATGTCTGATTACCTGTACACAGTCTTTCCATCCAGTCTAATCAGCAATGTTTCACTGATCTGGCGACAGTAGTTGGAAATGGATAATTTGGATAATTTGTAACTACCAACAATCAACTGCACCTGGAGTGTAAAGAGGAGTAAAAAGAAGTTCAGTTCTCTGCACAACATATAACGTACTGTTATATTAAAAAAGTTATTATATTCAAGTTCTAAAGTCAAGTTCGCTACACACTCTTAACCAGTTCGAAGATTTACTCCTCACAACTCTCTAAGCTTCAAATCACCAAGTTGTCTAAAGTCAGTCTGAAGAGAAGTTATTCAATAACACTAAGAACAAACTGCATTAGAGCCCACATATGTTGATGATGAAGTGTGTGTGTTACAACCTTGTCAACATGCTGAAAACAGTCAAGGATGAAGATGTTAGAAGGTCCTTTAGTTAACCACAGGAGCTTGTTCAGCCCTGGCTGAATCTTTTTATCAATCAGTCGAAGTCTCTCCCGAAACAGACCCGAATCATTGGGAGAGAGCCGTCCAATGATCCTGAAGACACACGTCAGTTTTATTTGTGAGCGAGTGGGTGAGTGTATGTAACAGTGGGACAGACAGGAAACCAGAAGAACATATGTGGTAATTATCTTGTATCGAGAACTAAGGGAAGCAAACATTTTGACGTCAGATTAAAAAATATTTTAAGTGACACTGAAGCTGCTTATTCAGATACAGTACTGCAAAAAGGGCTTATGTAGCTTATGTCAGTCTTGTTTTGTGAAGAAATTATTATTTTGGAACATGCACTGTTCAAATGACAAAAGCACAAAATTATGTCAGGGAAATGCACAAATGATATTAATTACCCACTGTCATTACAAGTGCTGTAATGTACACAGACACCCACACAGCAGATTACTATAACTGCTGCCTAGTTCAAATAACAACATGATTGGTACTAATTGGTGCACAGGGACGTGAAAAAAAAGGTATCATGATGTTTTTGATATAACGATGCATCAGAGCTCTGATACCAGAGAAATCATTGTTCAATATGCATGTGTGTCCGACCTGTTATACTTTCTGGTGAGCAGCAACACTCTCTCTCTCAGGCCTCTGAGGTCTTCCCTGTCCTGATAAATCTCATACAAAGCCTGGGGGATCTCAACCTTCAGTTGATCCCAATAGTGGATCTCAGAGAACAGGGACAAAAGGTTGCTGGACAAAAAATGAGAAATAACAAAAACCAAAACACACTAGATTAACCTACAGACTAGAATACAGAAGATCACAGGTTGAATCCCAGCCCAGACTCCTAGCCCATCCTCAATACCAGCTGTGTCCTCGAGCAAGACACTCAACACAAGCTGCTTGTAAGTCGCTTTGGATTAAAATTTCTTCAAAGCTAAGTAAAGTAAAATCTACATATCATGTACACAGTTGTAGTGTATTTGTCTCTCCAGTTTGAAAATGGATGCATGTTTTACACATATGGGAAGGGTTTGTGATTATACAATGATAGTGCTTTGAAAATTAGTAGTAGTAGAGTATTTTGCATATTTGTAACCCTTAAATGATTTAGATCTTCAAACAAATTTGAATATTACACAACCTAATAACTAAGTGTGATGGCAACAACTGCTTCTTTATCTGAATGTGAATCATCTAAGCATAATATTCAGTAAAATATTAAATCAATAAGAATGTTGGTGTCTATTGTATAAGTTGCATTTCTGTGACCCACTTGTCAAAGTTGATGTTCAGTCTGGCTGTCTTGTCCTTGTAGCGCACCATGAGAGGCTGCTCCAGTCTCTTCAGGTACTGTCCGTCCAGGTTCTGACTCCACATGCTTAAGTTGTTCCTCATTATCTCATCCAGAACTTGGACAAGCTGATTACAGCAGAGAACTACGTGCTTGCGGCTGTCTGACTCAGACATGAAGTAGGCCTGAAGCGCCTGGAAAGAAAACGAAAGGGGACAAAGATAGAAATAGATAAGGAAGGGAAGGGAGTTTTTAACTTTTCACACTAGTAGTATAACAGATGTATACCAAAAGGAATACATGTAAATGATTGTATAATATTATGTATTCACCTCCATTGGTTTATCTATGCGATGTCTGAGGGCCCTCTCCCAACAGGCCTGTCCTGCTAAACAAGGCATATGGTCAGGAGAACTTCTTGTCTGATTCACTTCCTTGTTGATTAGTTTGAGCCCTTTGTTAAACACGTTGTACACCTCCTCCATCTTCTTTTCTATGGTGCGTTTAATGGCCTGGGGTCGACAAAAATTTTGTACAAAAGAATAAGAAGATTACTTGTATTGTGTTGCATGGGAAGATAAAAAGACAGGTGAAAGAAAGAAGCAGGAAAGATAACAGAAAATAAAGCAGTTCCTCACTTTATATATGCCAATGAAATCACTCAGTATATTAGTAAGGGAGGTGAATCATTATTTGAAAAGGTGGAGAAAAACTACATCACATAATCTAAACGAATGCTTTTCCCGATGCCAGCACAACACTTTCCTGGATTCATGACAGTCATGTAAGCTGTCTTTTGCGAGACTCCTCACATGTCTCTAAAATGATGATTTATGATACAGAAATGGCAGATCATAGGGAGTCTTTGAGTCACAATCATGACAGCAGCTATCGGATAGCCACAAATGATATCAATTATATATATGATACAAATGACATGTGATATTCTGGACTTCTCCTCTCTTCTTGTTTTTAGTGGCCCAATCGTCACAATTATTTTTGCTTTACATTAAGAATGAAACACCACATCTAGTCTGAGGTCAGTGTGTCAGCAACAGCTACAGCCTTTGTGCAGTCTGTAAGAAGTCAGGGTCAGTGTAGGCTGTAGGTCACCCATGTTTTGAGTCAATGTTACTTTTTGTCAGCACAACTACTCATAGCGTTATACTACAATGTTTACAGCATGTAAGAGAACAACAGCCTGGCTAATGCTGCTTTTCTTTTGTTGATATTGCACATATGGGCCAATAAAAGATGGTGTGTTTGGCAATTGTTTCCAGCCCTAACTTCATTTTACTTTGTTTGTGTGTGTGTGTGTGTGTGTGTGTGTGTGTGTTCATGAAACAGACACCTCTCGTGTAAACATAGGCCTAAAACTGTCCAGAAGTCGAACTCCTTCCTCCACTGTGTTCACTCTCTTAAACACAGAATCGATCAGGTTTTGCATCATCGTTTCCAGCTCTTTTACCAAAGTATAAAACCTGTGTATCCACACAAGAAGAAAAGTGAACATTCATAAACACTTACCAAATAACATTTGTATCATTTGTTAAAGAAGAATAGTCATACTTGTTGAAGCCACTGTGCCATGCCATGTTGTTGACATCAAGGATGCACTTGCCAACAGAGCCTAGCTTTTGTAGGCCATGGTGAAAGTTTGTCTCTATCTCCAGAAGCGACCGGATGAACTCTGGTTCTTGGCAAACAGTGAAGCATGGCAGGGCTCTCTGCTGACCATCTTCCCACCGGGCAAACTGGTACTGGCAGTCACATACCTGAGAGAAGGCAGAGGAAATAAATATAATACATAATGACACATATCGCACATATCCCTGCTTTGTGACTGGGTCTGACATAAAATTCAACAGCATCAATTCACAGGATTGTAACATAGCGATGTGTTTCCATTCGTGCCAATGCATCTGAATGTGTGAGCGAAGCCATCATCCTCACCTCACGCAGTTCTTCAAATCGCTGAATGTTAGAATCAACCATCACAAAAAAGCTGCTATGGTCCAGCACCCAGGTTTTAAAAGCATACCTGGAAACAGAAGCGGAACAGGACAGAGAAAAGGGGAGAAAAGGAAGAGAAGAAAAAAAGTCTGAAAAGGGACTGAGAGAAGGGCCACTGACATCTTTGATCTGGTTCTGAGATCAAAATCCTGCACATTCCTCAGGTTGTCTGGGATCAGTTTTTATAGTTTCAAAGTTCAGTCATAACAAAACAGATCATCTTCAACCTAAACTCTTTTCTATTTGTCACTGCTGTTTAAGGGTCTTTACATATATGCACAAAATACACTAACCAGAAAGAAATGCTGCCTAAACTTTACCTCAACTAAACACCAACATTCAATGTTAGACGAAAGGTGAGATTTTGCCTACTTGGGGAGAGTCTGTGATGCAGTCAAGTATAATGTTTTCCACAACTGGCAGCACTGGATACAATCATTGAGAATTTTCTTGCTGGATAACACATATCCCCCAAAGAGCCTGTCCAGAGAGATGCTTTGGAGGCACATTTGGATGATCATACTAGTCACCTGCAACATAGCGGTGAAAGAGTTACAGACATTTAAGAAGAAGAATCCAAGAAGAAGAATCAATTTTATTGTCATTGATACAGTTTTTTACATGTTACAACAAAATTTATCCTCTGCATTTGACCCATCCCCCAGAGCAGTGAGCAGCCACGGGTGGCTCGGGGGTTCTAGCACTGGGTGTCTCGCTCAGGGACACATCTGGTATGGGGTCTATGGCCTGGGTGACTCAGCTGGAAATCGATACCGGGATTCCTGCTTCCCAGCCCTTTGCTACCAGGCCGCTGTAAATGTATTATAACTCAAAAGATAGAATCATGTTGACACAATATCAACATAACTAAACGTGCAATTGTAGCTCTGACACTGCACATCCTTAGTTTGTCATTTCTTTTTAGCACTATACAAACTCGCTCAAAAAAGAGTTGACCTCTACCCTAATCTATGGAGCTTGAGATATCTGTCTAGAAAATTGGCACAACCAGGCAAAGTTACATTTGTTTTAAATGTATTTGGAGAAGGCATACCATAAATGGCTTCTCTGTAATACTGTGAGTGTAAAACCAAGCAAATAAATCATGAGTGGTATCCATTGATATCATATAGAGACACATAGACAGCTAAAGTAGTTCTCATCCATTAGGTTGTTTTCTCTCTCAGCTCTATAAGTATAAGCTGGAAAGTCTCAGTCAAAGGTCCCTACCCTGCAGTCTTCATGTGATTGCAAAATCATATTAAAAGATGATATTAAGGGCATTGTGCTCCCCAGTGCTCTATATTGAACTTTAAAGTCAGGTTAGAGGTCCAGCATCAAATACAGCACCACACAGTTTTAAAGAAACACCAGCTGTCTGAGTGGGAGCACTAGTGTAGTGGTGCTTGTGTTCTTAGATCACTTAGAGGCCATATGCACAAACACAAAAGAATCAGGTCCAATGCTTTGTCTGAGCCAGTGATATTTTAGATATAAAATATATAAGAAAAAGTGTGTCTGAGAAACAAAAAAAAGTGAAGAAAGTGAAGAGCATTTATGAAAATGTGAAAAAGAAATGCAAACAATGGTAGGTCGGAACATAATTATTTTAGGTCTTGTCTATGGCTGATGTCAGTTGAAATGAAAGGGTTATAAAAACAATGATGTTTTTAATCTGATGTTTTTTTATTCAGTGCGTCCATTCTCAGGGTATTTGGAACTCTTAGTGTATGATGTATGTATTAATGGAGTGGGCTTCATTTGTGATGATGCATTATCAGAACAAGACACAAACCTAATTTATGACTACTTGTAATGATCTGTGAAGATTCTCAGTCAACCAGGTCATTAGGACCACCTGAACCTAAATCTGAATGACTGTGAACAAATGTAATTTGTACAGGGAGACTTTACAACAGCTTCACAAACACCTGGCACAACCCATATGATGCAGTTCTTTGGGACAAGACTCAGCAATCCACCTGCATCTGAAACACAAGGTTCACTCTTTTGGAGACAGCAATGTCCACATTCTGGACAGAGAGGACAGGCGGTTCAAAAGCCATCTGAAGTCATAATCTATCACTGACACACAGTCCTTACATTACTCCCCAAATGGTTTCACAGTTGTTTACACTTTGATTCAGGTGGTGCTAAAACACAAAAGAATGCCATCAAAGTGTTACTAATTTTTGGTTCTAAAGAGTTATATGCCCTACACAGCAAACCAGTTAGAGCTGGTGACACCTTTCATTCTGAGGGGTAGATAGTTGCTTTATAGGCATTTTGTGGAGAATATGATTGATTGTCTGAAGGAAGTAAATGTCACATCTATTCATTTGATCAAATTAGTTGAAGTTATAGGGCAAATTGCTAACTTCTGTGAATATTTAGTATAAGAAATGGGGCAGATGTAAAAGAAGCCACATACACTTTTCTATTAAAATCCATACCTTGCGGAAGAGACCAGTGATCCTCTCACTAGTATTGTAGTACTTGGAGTGTACCCAGATGATACGAATGAGGCTGATTATGTGTTGGAGTTTAGGAGCTACTTGGTTCGGTTTAAGCTGGGCGAACTCTTCACATGGTTCCTTCAGTATAGACAAGAACAACAGGTTTGACTGGGCTCGCAGAGCGAAATCCTGTGGAACACACACAGAGGATATATGTTATGTCTTATTATTATTATCATTAATAATATATATTGAAATATATTTTGATTTTGCTACAGACACGATAAAGTAAGATTTCATCTCATTATGTTACAAGTTTTAGAGGACAGAAAGCACAGATGTAATAATTCATAACAATAAGTCATTTACAATCTTATACCTTTTACTTCACTGTGCTTGTGTGGTTTAGACTTGATACATGTATACTTCTTGTACCTGTATATCCTTTGCCAGTCTGGAGAAACGCTCCTCATACAGTGACTTAGATAACAGCAGGACCTTCTGGATGTGCTTGATCCTTGGGTTTTGCAGCTGCTGGCTGATGTTCAACAGTTCGGTAGAGCGATTCCTCCAGAACTCTATCTCCTGAAGTGGACCACAGTTGTCCATTGTCTTCGTTAAGTCTTGTGCATTCAGTAGCTGCCTGATTTGATCTGTCCAGTTGATGACAACAGCTACAAAATGGAAAAACAACGAGTGGAAGAAAACACAAACAGACAAAGAGTTAGAACAAGAGAAACATAGAAGGAAATAGGGAGCAACAAAAAGCTCAAAATGGACAAAGTGATTATTAAAAAACAAATAAAAAGCATTGGTTTGAGGAGAAATGGGAGTTGTAGGTAAAGGGGAAAAGAAAGGGCATTAAAGAAGAAAGAGAAGAAAAAAAAAAACAAAGTTGGACTGTAAGTAAAAGGCTCCCTCAAGAAATGAAATCTCTGAGAGTCAGAGACAGAAAATCAGTGCTACAATTTTGCTGTAGACTACAAGTCTGAGTGTGACCTTTTATACAGACTCCACAGAGACAGATGGAAAAGGAAAGACAACACCACTGCCCAAACATCCAGAAATCCTCAGGCTTACTCTCCATTCTCTGCACCAACTGCTTGTCACTGCTGGCCTCCTCAGGGCTGAATTGTAGGGCTTCCATTGGGATGTAGAGAACTGTTTTGCCCACCTTCTTATACACATCATCTATTAAAAAAATAAAATGGTACATAATACTGCAGAAAATATTTAATAAACAAATTCTTTACAGATTTCAACAAACCTACTCATTTAATGTTGTAGTGTTTAGAAGACCCTCATTGTCAAATCACAAAAAAGGCAGAGACAAACCCTTTCTAGTCAAGACACTTTCTGAAACCATTGTTGTCTGTCAACATTTTCTCTCTTTTACTTTGTGGTACCAACCTGTAAGGGCAGCAAGGTAGCAGTGCATGCTATTGGTATATTTGTCCTTGATGCTCCTTTCACTAAAGGTGCTGAGGGCAATTAGAGGAGCATGCAAACAGGTCATGTCATGAAGCAGTCTCTGAGTGGGGTTGTCTCGCACTGTGCCAAACTGTACAACCGAATGAAACGTCTCCACTGTGATTATGGCTCCTGGCATGCGGCTAAAATAGGAGAGCTGCTCTGCCACCTGTCGCTATAAAAGAAACATTAGTGGGTGTGGTTGTGAAGAGAGCTAGAAAATGAATGCAGGGAGAATACAATTAAAGAATATATAACAAAAGGAAGAAGGAAGCACTTCTGCTTGTCAGGTGGACACATAGGTCCTGATAACCCAGTTAAAATAAAAAATAAGTTGTTTAAAAGTTACAAATTTACCCATAAGGGATTAGTGTACTCCACCCGCAGCCCCATGCTTGTGTCCTTGTAGACCACCATTGCTGTGATAGAGGTGTCCATAATAAATTGATCCACAGCCTTCTCATTCTCCTCTGTCCACAACTCTTCTGCTACACCAGATATAGCCACACAACGGACAAACAACTTTCAGTGAAGAGAGAAAATAAAAGAGGGGTCACGGGGAAAAGGAGTGAGGGAAAGAATTAAAGACTGTTAATTAGTGGGATAACCTTTATTTATATTTCTTGTGCATCATTTCCATCAATTAGGCGGTTTTACCAGGCGAATGGTCCTAGGGTATTCATCTTCTATGTCTTTCAAAGCTTCCACCACTGAGCTTGCCTCTTTCTCTGAGGTTACTAAAGGGGCAATTTAGAAACACACACAGAGACATAAACACACTATATACTGAGATGCACTTACATACTATACACACATGCTAACTGAGCATATACAAACACTATGCACTAACATAAAGAGCTAACGGTACCAATCTGTTTAAAGGCAAACTTAATGTTTTAATATTTGTTATTAACGACTGTGTCGTTATTTTTTTTAATAGTTTTTATTATGTTATTTGTGTTGCCTTCAGCTAGCCTAGTTAGATACATTTGTAGTTTCCCAAAAGTGTACAACCTAAATTACTTATTAAATTGAGCTTTAGTTTAAGTGACTTAGTTTAAGTACAGTTAAAGTTAACGTTGCAGAAAAAGTAAAAAGCTCTTGGGTATTAGGGACTACTAAACATTTAACGTTAGCCTTAGCAAAGCGCTTGCTAGCAAACTTTTAGCAACTAGCACATTATTACTCTGCTTACTTTCAGGAAAGTCCATCCGTAATCTTTTCGTGGGCAGAAAAATGTCTTCTTAGCTTTTAACCTGATAACTTTACCTCGACTGTATACGACAAAAAACAAAACTAGGAAAAGTAATTCCTACGTACGTAAAATATCTTATCTTATATGTGTCAGTCTACTGAAACCCATCTCCATGGAAACGTTTGGTTGTCTGGGCAACCTTGGACTCGAGAGGTGGGGCCTGCTACAACCTCGATCACGTGCGTGATAGTCACATCACGTCATGTAGGCTTCGCTTACGAAGAGCTTTTGGACATTTACTGGTGGAAGAAAATTTATTATATTAAAACAAGCTCCGTTTACGGCTGCCGAACTGAATCTTGGTCCAAATTATGTCCAAGTTACGCTGCTGATTTAATAATTAGACTCAGAATGTCACATTCAGAGATAAATAAAGATATATGCCCAAATCACTGTTCAAATTGCAAATACTTTGCTTAATAGGGTTACAATAAACATAATACAACGAGCATAGCTCTCATGCCTCTTTGCAATATCTGTCCTGAGTCGCCACCCAGTGGTACAATGGCTACAATAACGGAGAATGCGTTTCATGATTTGCATTATCACAAAGTAATCACTCATTTGAATTGGAGTAAACAAAAACAAAAAAACAGTTGTTCTAACTTCTTCTTCTGGCTGCAGGTAGATGATCCTCAAATATCTTTAGTAACAGATGTGTTAAAACAATTCAATCAGCTGAAACTAACTCTATTCCATCTGTCCCGGTGGACTTTTTCTCGATCTCCTCTCTCTTTATCTCTTTTAATGCCATCATTGTGGTCTTTGACATCAAATGTGCCATCCCCAAAGTCACTGACGGACATAGATTTACAACTTCAGGAGGTGTTAGTTAAGAAGTGTTACTTACTTACTCTGTCAAATCAAGAGTGGTTGTGATATTCATTGTATGAAAATAATATATGTCCAGATATTAAAATTACTAGGAATATTTCAAATGCACTTGTTCACATCAAATTTTAACAGTAATTTGCCTGTAAGCAAGCAAAGTCAAGTGTCAGTGTCAAAATGATGGTTTGATAGTAGCATAGAGGAGTGCAGGTATGCTGACACCAAACTGGACTAAAGTCCTGATTACCCACATTTAAGATACAATCAAATAAATACTGTACATGAGTAGTCTAGATGGATGAAAGGGCCTATGCATGTAATACTGGCATAATCAGCAATACAGCAAAGCCTTGTGAAGAACCCCGATACAAAGTGGCTTGAGACTGAAAAGCTGGCAGGCCCAAATTAAGGTAATGATTCTGTGAGCTCAGAACTAATGACAGGCTGCCATGCTCAGGAGGAGCGGAAAAGAGAAGGATGCGAGTGTGTAGGGATAAATAAGCAGGACGGGGAGTCTGTGCGGAGCTTTTGTTGCTCTTTGGGCCAGTAAAGCAGAAGATATACAGCATCTCTTAGTAAAATGAGAAAATATGAAAGGGTAGATGAGAGCCTCAAATGGGAGGACATTTTTATAAAAGGACAGGTAAAGAAACGAAACAGAGAGAGAGAAAGAGAGAGAGAGAAGTGTAATTTACAAGTGGTGAGTAGAAAGGACAAGCTCAGCTGGAGACAGCTGCCCTAATAGCTGTCCAATATTGCAAAATGAGGACATAGATTGTGTACACACACACACACACACACACACACACAGAGTACACCCAGCAGTAAAAAGCCACTGGCTACTGCACAATGAGCTAAGGATCTTCTTAGGAAAGTGGAGCTGGTTTGCTCTGCTTATTACACTACGATTAATCCACAAATATTGGTTTCGATTAGCCACAGAAGGCCAAGAGGTATGTTCTACCTGATGAATAGCCGCTCACAAACACAAACTTACCCACTCGTCTGCATGCATGCACAGCTCATGATGAGGACAGAATCAGACAACTGACCATGAGCATGAAATACCCTAAATGACCCCTGTTCACTGGATGAACACATAAACACACTTGTAGCCAGAGTCTTTTCTAGCCTCTTGACCCAGCCTGACAGCACCCTGTGTTCTCTCTCCACCGTAAAGAGAGGTCCAATGATAATGAAGCCAGGATTTTACTCTGTGTGTAAGAGAGTGTGTAGCATATATCATATTTAAAAGGTCTGGATGGCATCACAATTAGGTCTAAAATCACTTTCACAAGTTCTAGGACAAACTACAGTAACATGACTCAAGACACAACAAGTTGCAGAAGAAAGTGTACATATAGTTACTATGGTAACTTGGATCAGGCCTTTCTCTACATTTCCTGGATTATTAATGTTGTTTACATTTATTTATGTGTGCCGGCCTTTGATTCCACCAATATTTCTACCTTGCTTCACAGCATGTGGCATACACACACACAACCAAGGACAACCTTCATTAGAGATTTCATACTTACTAAAAACCATATACACTCAGTTGACTATTTGCAATTTCTTTCTATTCTGCATAAATTAGTCAAGAAATGAGATCAGGTCTTCACTAAAGTCACAAATATCAACAAAGCATATATCGCGAAGCTCCCATGTCTTAATGAACACATGTCAATTTGATGACCTTGAATTATAAAAAAAACTGTTAATTCTTCACTATACTATTCAAGCAGCATCAGCTGATGCTTGGCGAAAAATTTACTCTTACAAGATTGACGACCAAGATTGGTCTTGAAAAGGTAAAGAGAGTTTAGCTACTCATTAGTCCGCAGACATATAGTCTATAATTGGAGACGATTTGGTTCTGTGGCTACTTTATATACACGTGGGTTTGATGCAGCAGGACAATGACTCTAAACATCTACTACAGAAAGATTTGCCCAGACCTAAACCTAATGGAGATGATTAGATTAGTGTGTTGATATATGTGACTTTGGTTGAGATCAAATCACATTTCATGACCAATTCATGCAGACAACCAGGAGAGTGAAAATAGTGGTTTAGTAGTCATCACACAAAGGTTCATGCTTTAACACAGAAAGATAGAAACCCCCCACAGAACAGTTGTATGAGCCTGTTTTTAACGTATGTACAATGCTCTTCAGGTACAAAAACTCTACAGGCAATTTCAGCAGCACAAAGCTTCTCCTGGGTGAACAGAACAAGTTAGCAGCAAAGAAATTCTTTGCTTGGCTGACTCAGAATCTTCAAGTGGATGTATGTATTCCTTATTTGTTTCTAGTAAAAAGACAGAATGGTTTAAAATAATGACATGTAAGTTAAATTAATAATCAGTTGCTATGGTTGCATTAAAATATTATGTTGTGCATTATGTGGTATTTTTTGTGTTTTAGCAGCAAAATTATTCATATGGCTTCACACGTTAATCATGTCAAGACAGCTAGATAAAGTGGCCACATAAAATCCTGAAGACTTTCATTTATCTGGCTTTTTGTAAATACAAAATTGGATTTATCTGCTCTACCACCGGCGTACCCCAACCTTAAATCTTTCAAAAGTGGCTGGTTAGAAATTAAGCGAGTGGACACGGGTGCCTGTGTGCATTCATGTAAGTGATTACAGGAAAAAAAGCAAGGACTAAGTGTTCCTGTCAGTGTTCATCAGGGTGCCACTGTGTCTATATTTATCGTGCTGCAATAACCTAATTCTCCATGTGGGGGTGCTGGCACACCGCACCTCTGAGGAGTTTCAGCAGGGAATTGAGGTGGCCTATCAGCTGGTTGCAGCCGCAGTGCGCTTCTTCTGGAAAAAAAAAGAAGTCGTTTTTTCATTTATAAGTCACCGGATGCATTGTGTACAGGTTTGGACACAAATACATACTTTCATTTATTGAGTGAGTAAAGCTATGTACATTTTAAATAGAGTGCATTTATACTGTGGATTAATTTTGCAGCATACATTGGTTTCACAATTCTCTCAGGTGACTACTACAGCTGTGCTCAAGTTTACTACATACAAGCAGTGAATAGGAAACGTCTTCTGTGTCATGACCTTTATTGTTGAGCACCGCAATGATGCACATACTTTAGGAAATCTCCACATTCTCCTCCACGTAGACACGCAGAAGATTTTCACTTACTTGCGTGGGCATCATGAAGATCATCTTAGGGCAACTGAGGAGTGAAATGATTCTTCTGCAGAGAGCAGACAGAATCAGTAAACACAGGATGGAGAGAAAGACATTATAACAGAGACCATTAGTAGGGTTCAGTCACATGTATTTGAATTAGGTTATTATTATCCATTAGTGTAATTGGCCTTTACTCTGACAGTGTATAAATGGCCTTCCTGCTTGACTTACGCTTATGTTTGTGGTTTAGAGCAGATTACTAACAAAGGGAAATATCAGTCATGCATTCATTTACATTAGCCACCACCACACCAGGATCATCTTCATTGCATCATTCAGTAGCTTTCACCAGCATCCGTCCTGGACTGTGGACGATCAATCTGTTGGAAGTCCTGCCAGTGGCGTTGAACATTTTCCTGTAATATCAGATGAAACACTCAAAGTCTGCATCATTAAAGCCGCTGACAATGATCCAGTCCAGCTATAGAAACAGCTTCCTCTTCCAAAATTGTTAAATTACCAAGGCGTGTGTCTTTCTTTTGAAAAGAGTTTAGACTCCACCAGCTGACTGTCAAGCAGGTTGTGCACATTCAGTTCAGTTGTTACGCCTACTGAGTGTAAGGTGTGTAATAATAATAGGATGAGAGATAACACGCAACACCCAGATAACTTCTACATAAGTCCACCATCACGAGAATATTGAGCTATAATGGTGTGCATAGTGTGTCAAGCTGCAAGGAGGAAGTCGTTACTCTCCAAAAAGAACAGCTGAGTGACTTTCCTCATGCCTCAGTGGATAAACCAGAAGACTATCGGTAGAACGTTCTGTGGACGAATGACCAAACGCTCCATACCAGCATAAGAACCCTCTCCCATCTCTGAAGTGGTGGTAGCTGTATCATATTTGGGGCCTGATTTGTTTCCTTTGGAGCAGGACAGTGTGCTTTCCTTGACAGAACTATGGATCCTGACTTTGCCCTGGAATTGTCATGGTCTTCATCTGTAAACGAAGGCTAACCAGAAAGAAGAATAGTTAAGTGAGAAGAAAATTATGTTACCTGTACAGAAGTAGATATTATTTGAGATGGGTCATAAACCGCTGTGTGTTTAGTATTATGCGCACATAACTATAATGTTGACACATGATATCCCCGGGCAAAGAACTGCAGTTTGAGTTTGAGATTTGACTGTAGCTTTTGCACCGTCGCTGTAGCTGATGCATCAACTTGTCCAACTCAGACATTCAGGAGACACATGTCACATCTGTCTGTGTGCCATGAGGTGCTTTAACTTACAGTAAGTAGGTGCTGGTGTTGACTTTATCAAAGCTTTTAGAGATGCCTAATGAATCAAACAGCCACTGTTGGGTGACCTAGCTAAGCTATCAGGCACCAGTTGTGTTTTGCCTTTTGGCAGAAGATTGTTCTAAAGGTAAAGGGACAATTCATAAATGTAACAAAGTAGGCAATTGTTTGTATGCCACTTGCACCCAGCTTGTAATGACTATTATGCATCTAAAGCAGAGCAGTTGGAGGATACAGAAGACTAAAAATGAATCGAAGGAAATACAATAAAAATCGACTTTTACAAACAAACAAACAAATGACTTGATGTATAACGGTGACATTTCTGTAGTTACAGAGAGGCGTGTCTGGAGAGCAACAAAGCAAAGAAACTGACAGTCTCCACTGCTATAATAAATAGCTGCAAATCATGCTGATGAGCACGAGAGAGAAGGGAAACAGTGGGTCGATATGGGGAGTGAAAGATTCATCTGAATAACACAAATCAATCAAATATTTATCCAGTATTTTGTGCACTATGACAAGCACAAATGACACTGGAGTCTGGGAGGAAAGAAAACAGCACTAAGCAGCAGAACAAATTAGAAACAGAAGAGGAGGTAGGAAGACAGCGCGAGGATGGTGTTCTATACCATTTCAACATCCTTCTCTACCATACCACTACTGTTGGTGATGGAGACTTGTTGCTGCCCAAAGAGAGGAGCCCCTGCCAGCTCCAGCAGAGCTCCTGTGGGGTCCATCCAGGAAATCAGAATAAATGTGGGGTCCTGCAGCTGGAATCCTCCACAACGTACGACCAGTAGAGAAAAAAGACAGAGGAAAGAGACTCCGTGAGCCAACATGGTGTAACTTACTTGACACCTGATGGAAATGTGTGTGAGCCACAATTGTCTAAACTGCACAAATGAGATGTGCGAAACATTTGTTTAATACACTGATCCTCTCAACAACAGATTATTACTGCGGCGCTGTGGCATTTCCTCAGTCTCTTGTGGCCATTTTAGCCATCAGAGTCAATCAAACAGGGGCTTACTGTGAAGTGTGTGTGTGGGTGGGAGGGCTGAGCCAGGAAGCCAGACAGAGACAGACAGGGAAAGATAGGCAGCTACATGCACAGAGAAGGAGAAGAATACGACAGAAGTTGCAGTAGGGACTGATGGGATAACAGCTGACACTTACAGATTGCCGAGTGGCAGAGAGAGGGCTGCTCCACAAAGCAAGCCAAGGTTGTTATCAGGAAGAAGGTCATCAACAAGGGATGACATAGAACGAGGTCTATCAACAAATTCTGCAACTCACTGCAGCTACGATCTCCTCTGGAAGTACTGGACCGCCTAAACCAAGACATTGCTGAGATTTCCAAGGCCAAGACACACTTCAATATTGAACCTTTTTACGATATTCTAATTTTGTGACTTAGTGTGTCTTGGTCTTGGTCTTTGTCTTGGTTCCCCTTAAGGTCTCAGTCTTGGTTTGGATTGTTCTTTGTTTCTGGGTTTTTGGCGAGGCTTCTTTTTGTCCTCAGCAGGTGAAATGCGTGTTGGGTTGGATTAAGGTCTGGTGATTCTGGTGATAACCAGTCTAAAACATTCAACATTTTCCTTAACCTTAACACTAACCTTCTAAAATCAGTCCCAAGCCACGACTCGACATCAAGGTTTGAATCATGAGCAGATTGTTTCTTCTCCTTGGATTTGGTAGAGATTACACCACTGCATAATTCTCATCTCTATGCTTTCCTGCGAATAACAACCTGGTTTTCTGATTTCCACTGTTGACAAGGAGTTTGCAGCCAGTGGAGTGACTCGTATTACTGTGGATGAAGTCTTCTTTGCGTGGTGGATTGGGATGATCATCATTCATCCATGCTCTGTTGGACAATAGAAAGTGTTAACAACAAAAACAGTCATCACATGTAAAACCCAAGGCCAGTTATTATCATTTTAAAATCAATCTCACAGGACATAAACACTTGTCAGTCACGTTCCAATACTTTGTTTAACCTATGTAAGTACTGTTTAATGTTTGCTTTCAGTGAGAATGTTACACTGGGCTTTTTGTCAACCTTGCAGACTTAATACATGTCATGAATCAGGGCCCTACATCATTAACTGAGCAGGATGAACACTACGCTCTACTCCAAGCGGAGGGGAGAAGAAATCTTGGCAGCAGCAAAATTCTCCTGTGATCACATTAATATTAAGCTCCAGTTTGTCAAATGTAATTCCCACTGATGGAATAAAGCATTGGGAATGAGTGACAGATATCCACAAACCCACACGCTCTTCTCTCTTCACTTGCACATCCATGAATAGATCCTCAATTGTCAGAAAAAGCAGAGAAGGGGTGTTCATCATCATCAGCAGGGTATAGAATATACACACTGCAGGGTACTGTTTTCTAAATCAAACACAAAAAGCATACAGTTCTTCTCAGTTGGCAGAGTCATACTTAAGCAAAACATTGGAAGTCTTATGTAAAGATTGGAAAAGGATGATGAAGACACCATCACATGCAAGCTGCAGTTTTTTCAAACACCAGGCCTCACCCAACTTTATTCTTAATGTTCTCACTTCCAACAACATATGCAAACCTGATAACGAAGCAGAGGTAGGGTCCATGAAAGAGGATGGAAATAGCAAACAGGTTGGAAACTTTCTACAACTTATTTTGAAAGTGAAGTGAACCTAGGGGCCTGCCTTTGAGGGAAAAGCACAATTTCTACACGCGTCCATATTTGAAATCACAGTGGAAGGTTGTTTGGGGTATAAAGTGAGTGCCAAGTATTAAAAAACAAAATAAACACTTACCTCTTGAATGAAATAACATCTAATAAGATGAAAACACAGTGTCTGTGTATGTGTTTTCTTACACGTTCTCCATAGAGGAAGAAACTGGATTCGACTATGTTGGGTTGGCACACGTCTGGAAGCTGAGGTAGACAAACAGACCATGGTACGAGCATCTGAGGAAGATAAATCCATGCAAAGATTTCGAATCAGTACTGTCCCAAGAATCTATTCAGTCTCTAAACATTACTCGCATCTTCTGAATCCTGGATGAACTGCTCACAACTCATCAACATCCAGGGCATAACAAGTAATGAGGAGTTTCAAAGTAGGCATTTTTTTATTTTAGCTCATTCTGAGAAAAAGCATCCTTTTTATTTCATCTTTGCTCCAAACACTGTCTGCATATATTCTATATCTATGCAAGCTCAAATGCTACAAGTTACACTCTGCAGCTTTGAGATTCTATATAAAACCTCCTAATGTCATGTGATTTACATTTCCAGTGCTGCCCCCCATTCAGCGCAAAATTAAAACCAGCATGTGGATAAAAGATTGTGGTGGTGTATGTAATACATTATGTAAAAATGTTCATCAAAGACAATACTTTGGAATTATATTAAGGGTAACAGAGACTGTCTCTTTTAGTACACGGGATATTTGAAGAGATTTTATGTAACACTATTTTCACATTTGTTTTTTTTTCAGATTTTAGATTAAAGATTTATCAAGACTGAACAAACCTAAAGCGATCAAATCAAAACTACAACCCACCAAGTAAAGATAAAGTAAATTAACTGAAATGTAACTGACTAATTCACAGCGAACCAAAGCAGATCCAATCCTAACTGCTTCCCATAATGATTTGGGTTTGAGCCTCACACTGTCACTGCCGGCACATATGCTGCTAATTGGACATATATGGAGAAGTTTTTCCACATGCCGTTAGTGTAAATGCAGTGAAGTTTATTACCTCCCAGGTGTTCATCATCAATCCCGTGTGTACATGATCATGTGGGAGAGTGTGCCAGAGCTTTTCCTGTAGGGAGATGAGTGAAGGGAAAGAAAGGTAGAGAAGCAGAGGAAATGAGCAAAGAAGAAGCAGTTAATAGACTGACGGATCTAGAAATAAAACATTTAGAGGGTGAAATAAGGTTCCTTTAGTGCATCTGTTAGCATTGCTGCAGTGGAAATTAGTCTGCGCTCTCCACCACCACAGTGGACTTCTACAATACCCGGTCCTGATACCAAATGGTCACTCTGTGCTGAAAACTGTGCAGTTTTCCTTTCCTCTTTGTTTCTGTCCTCTAACTTTTCTTCCGACCTGGGCACTTATTTCTTCCATCTATCCTGTCTTCCCTATCTTTTCCTTTCTCTCATCCTTCTTCATCTTCTTATGGCTCCTGGCCATGCATGTATTCATCCATCCCACTTCCAGACCTTATTTCTCTTCCTTCCACCTACTCCTTACATGCTCACCACTCTGTCAGCCCAGCCCCTCCTCTGTTAATCCCTCCCTCATGGTTTGCTGTTCTCCTACTATCTACCTAAGTCTCACCTCCACATACTATCACCCTTAGATTCATCTGCTAGAATCAAATCAACACAATTCACACCTATAGTCAACAGTTGATGAAAATACAAACCTAATGAGTACAGCTTTAAGAAACATTACTGCATCCTCCTCGACTCTTTGTAGCATTAAAAATGACACGATATCAACATTATATTACTAAATCTATGTGCCCTGTGCACAGAGAATACAAATTAATAAATGAAATAAATCAGTCATAATAATACTAAAATGGGTCATTTACAAACCTTTAACTGTCCATATAAATGAGGCATACCTCTTTTGAAGCATAAGAAAATGTTCAGGTTCCCCTCAACTTTTTTTCTCATGAACTCTCCTCATTTATTTTGGGTACACATACTCTTTAAATGAACTTTGTTGTGTCTTATGAGAGGTGTACAGTGGTGATACTTGCCACAATGCATGTGAATAGATGGACAAAGAAACAGAGAGGGTTATTGATTACTGGCAAGTCAGGAGAGACAGACGACTCTACTATTAGACATATACGTCACTTTGAAACACTGCAGTCACAATCTATAACTGCCACAACTCAATTGTGCCTAAATGTCACGCTGTGGCTACATTGTGAACTGGCAGCTGAATGAAGTGAGGGCAACGAAGCAGAGCAAAGGCCTAGAAAGAGAAAGAGAGACAGAATGAAAGGTCAGAGAGACCAAAAAGGAAGAAACCGTCTGAATGGTACACACTGGGACGAAATTGGCCAGAGAGAAGAGAGGTCCTGTGGAAGATGAGAACAACAGCGACCTAAAGACCGAGAAGGGAAAATAGTGAGGTGACTTACACACTCGTCGTTCTTTATCTGAAAGCCTCACACTGTCTTTTTAAAAAAAGAAGCCACTGTGTGTTCAGAACCAGCCCCGTAATCTGTGAACATACTGATCATATGCTCACATTTCTGCATCCGGTTTTCTGTCGGTGAAAAAATCCGACTTTACATTTCACACATCACAGCAGTGGGTTAATGTCAGAAAAAGACTTATTCGATCATAAGTGTCATTTCATACAGTGTCACTGCATTAAAAATGACATCATTGTCTAAACCCAACCTCAGTGAGGACAGTATCAAACTCAGGTCCCTGGCTTGTCCCTCCTCCCCAACCACATACATGCAAACCAATTTGCATTATTAAATGTACTTCTGTATAATTACAATAGTACAATAGAATCGCCAATATGTCCTGTTGAAAACGTTATTGGGATAGCTGTTTAATTGTATATAAACGTGTTTTTTAGAAGACAGGGTTGTCAAAATCTAGTTTCAAGACCGACTGCAGCTACACAACCAACTTTTCATTTCTTAACAGTAAAGTAATAAGAATCCAAAAGCCTGTTTTGCAACAAGGCCACAAGGCCATGCGACACTAGCTATAATATGTAATCTTCAGGGATAATTAATAAGTGTAACTTAACACATTCATGTGTTATTTAATCTGTGAAATATTTAAAGAAAGTACAAAATTCAGTTTTAACACAAGCTCTTGTACATTTCATTACTAAAAATAAGCTGCTAAAATAAAAGGTCCTGCAGACACACACAAAATGCCAGACAGACCATATACACACATTAAAAACAGTTAAGGTTAGAAAGCAAGTCACAGAAGTTTTAGAAAACAGGAAGAATATATTAGCTCCAGAAAAATGTTCTTTGTAGCTTTGCCTGACTTTCCACTACTGATGTCTTATCTGATACTGTGTCAACAGAAGTCCCATCAAAAATCAAAAGCTTACCTCAGATATGACCATAATGCACTTTACTGCTTGATAGCAGTTTAAGACCATCTGGTTTCCATTACAGTATAAAGCCCTGAACGTGGGCTCGCATCTCATGTCAGGCAACATGTTTTCAATACACTGATTACTTTCCTCAACCTGTTAATGTTTGAGGCTAAATTGCTTTAAAGAGACATAGTGGAACCAGGCCTACAGTGGCAAATGGATGTAGGGTGGAGATTATATGACGGGATCTGAGCTCCAGGTTCTTTAGCTCCATGCTCAAAGCACTCCCAAAACATACAAGTTTTCTCTTTGTTTCTCCCCAATGCAGGGTATAACAACTACTCTGGGGTTGGTATGTAAAAATATGCAGAAACTTCCATTCAAAAGCATCTTAAAATGCAAAGTGACACATCACACGCAACAAGCTTTTGTCCATGAACTACACACTGAGGTAAAGCCAGCAGTACAGTTTTAACCCACATGTGCAAATGAAGTTCACGCTTAACTGTTTAACAGTGAAGACAGAACTATAGTAATGTCTAGACTAGGCTGATGAATATTAATTCAGGTCTTTTCATCTAAGTATTTTTGATCCACTTCAGAGCATGGGCTTGAGGGTCAACCATCGCTTCCTTCCTGAAAGAGCAGAGAACTACACACTATAACACACAACAGCAGGAAATGAAAGGAAAACTAATGCAACAACAATCCCCCTGCAAATATACATAAAGCAAACAAGGAAAAAACAACTAATGAAATGTGTAAATAATATTTCTTCAAAAAAAAGATTCACATCTTTTATTCAGTGCAGTATTAGTCAACATGTCAGTGACTCCAATGCCTAACCTTGGGAGGTTGTACCTCTTTTTGACATGAGTTAGGTCCTATGGTCGAGAAGAAAGGCAAGAGGATCAAAGTTCCCCGGTGTACAACAGCCAAATCTGTGTTTGCCTAATTTTAAATAGTGTTTGCTTTACTGTGGGTATTGGGCTACAGTTAATCTCAGTCAATAAACCTTTAATAACAGCTTGTAATGGATTTTCCGTTGACTGTTGAGGATATGCAGCAGAGCTGGAAAGGTGAGTCCTGATGAACACAAAGACAGAACAGACAGAGACCAAAAAATGCTTTTCTTTTTGAAGGACAGAATATTTTTTCCTGTTGTGTGACCTTGTTCATGCTCTCCTCAAATTACCCCACTGCTTTTTGCGTTTTTTCCGCCAACAGCTCTACTGTTACAGGATTGTGATCATGCAGAGGAGATTTTATCTGTGTGAGTCAGAGGGGAGAGGCATTACACTTGTACGCTAGCGAACTTCATTATCCTTCACAGCACTTGAGAAAATTATTTCTCACAAATCATGTTTCTTCTTTTTGTAAGAAGCATCTAATTAAAAAATGGAACTTAATATTGTTGTAAATGTGACTTTTTCATTTTCTTGACAATGAATTTTCCCTTGCTGTAACTCTGTTAGAGCAGCCAAATAAATAAATAAAGATATATATATAGTTGCAGGCAAGGAGAAGCGAAGGATCATTTTAATGATTCCAAACTGTTAGCTGCCAAATACAGATATGTGGGGGAAAAGGGTTATAGAGGGGATGTTCCTGATTTAAGGCCATTATGAGGTCAACACATAAAAAATGCACTGGCAGCCAAATGTTTCTTTGTCTCTGTAAATGTGACAGATGTGTATTCTACTGAAAATTGGCACTTTCACAAAGTTCACAAAAAGCACACACTGTTTATTTTGCATTCAACACAATCACACAAATATTCCAGAGCTCAACTTGACCTGCAGCTCTCGGACCTTTTCATTTATCAAACAAATTGCTTTTGATTTGTGCTGCTTGGGTTAAGAGAAGTTCAAACCTAATTTTAGCTCATCATTTGGCTGACATTTTTCTTTTTAATCCTACAGAGATAATTGAATCAATTCAACAATTTGGCCATCATGCAAATGGCAAAAAAAAGAATAAAGCCCAGGTGGACAATAGTACCAAGATAAAAGAAAACAGTTCTACCTTTGCTTACTGATTCTCCTCGCGAATGCTGTGACTGTACACTATCTGTATTTGTCACGTTTTACTTTGCTCATTTTTTGGGCACTTTAGTCCTCCCATTTTCTCTGTGTTTCTTTGCCACACTCCCAATCTCCTCTCTGTCAAGCCCAAATGGCTTCGTCTCACTGCATGCCTCCTTTCAATTTCCTTTCCTTATTCATCCCTTCATCCTGCGCTGCAGCTGTCTCTCTCACAGCTGGCTTTTGGCCTCCACCCAGGTGGGCTCTTTGCCCTGAAGGATCATGATGGCCTGCATTACTGTCTCCAGCAGTGCTGGGGGACAGCTATGTCACTTGATCTCTGTCATGTTCATTTTATTTAGCGACTCCAGAGCAAATGAGAAAGGTCAGAACGTAGATGGATAGATGTACACAGCAATTCTTGCTGAGCCACATTTTAGTCTTTGGACCTTTGAGAAGACTCAGACTGCAGACCTCAATCTTGAGGAGTCTCATGTCTGCAAGCCAATCAGGGAACACTGGGCTCCCAAACGTGAGATGCATCACGTTCGGTGGGGCCTAAGATGTGAGGTGCGTGACATTGTATGACTGAAATTTTTTAGTGTTACTGGGCAGATGTAACATTAGATCTTATCATCATACTTACAGATGTGTAAGACACTACTAATAGCTGTAAAAACAATGCTTATTATTATAACTTAACTTAATATGCATTAAGTTATGATATTCATATTGAGGCTTTTAAACGTAGGTCTCCAGAATTGAGGTTCCAATTAGACCCTCTTGAGACAGATGCAGACTTTGAGTGTTTGCTATATTGAACTCTTAGTCAAAGCAACAACATTCAACTTCTTGTCTTGCATTAGTAAATCACAGATATCTTTAGAGCTGTTCTAACTGAGGGGCCAGAAAAGGTTAGATATAGATACATACTATGTGCTTAATAATGTTTTATATTTTCAGTGTCAAGTTTGACGACACCAAGAACTAGAATTAGACATTTATAAGAACGTAGTGCTCATATTGATACGGTATATTAGTACGATGGCAGTTAGCATGATGATCACTTTGGTAATGCCATGTCAACATCCTAAATAGTTTAGCATGTTAGCATGCTAGGAATTACTGATTTAGTGCCAAACACAAAGGCAGCAGTGGAGGGCACTCATTTCTATGATCCATGCTAGTGCTAGATACGTGTCAGAGGCTCTCCATTTAAAATGTTTAATGTGAAACAGCACATTACAGTAATAATAATGCTACAATAAAAAACCTTGTTTCTTTCACCACAAAGGTCATAGGTTAAATTGAAACTCTACCATGTGATGGATGAATTGTAGGACTAGCAAAGATGGCATTAAAAAGAAAATGTGCTTTAGTTGCAAAACTGACAAAATGTATTGTCAGAACTATAGCAAGTTTGATGCAAAGCTTCCCTTCTTCATCTGTTGTACTCTGCTGTATTTACCAGTTGTAATGCTGCTTGTTCTACCATTGCATGTTTCTGGCAGGAGCCTGAATGGACTCCCTGTGGACACCCCCACACACACAAAATCGGATGAGTGACAGGGTGGTTTTAACAAAGACAGGTGTTTAGTGAATTAAATAGAGTTAGACAGAGCCATTTATCCACAGAATAAGATTAGTTAGAAGTCAGTCGGGTGACAACTGTGAAGTGACTGGAGAGGGAATTTATACTGCAAAAAGGTGAAGAGACTTGAAGAAGAGATTTTCTGTGATTTGTCCCCATTCTTTATTCAAACTCTCAGTAATTTGACAAAAGGCCACACTATTATCCACAAATGATGATTAACACCCACTCCACAGTTGACCTGCTTATCTGCATACTTTTGCCTGTTCTGGTTAAATCTTAGTCTGATATAGCTAAAAGGCAAGATGCAGAACAGACCATGGCTCAAGTTCTTGAAAGGCTAAGATGATCATTTAACACATTTTGCATACAGTGTGTTCATATATTTGCTTCTCTGCTTCTCTGCTCCAAAAAGCAGAAAATGCATTGAATGAGCATCATAACAAAAGGCTTTATCTTAATGGACACACACAGAGCTATGCATATTTCATCATAGAAATAATTCTGCTTGCCCATACTGGCCATCTAGTCATCCCTGCCTGGCACAGCTGAAATGAATGAGAGGACAAGTATGAGAGTCGTTGTCTTTTATAAAATAACATTCTAATTGAAGAATGAATAATGATTGAAGGAATGATCTTTCATCAGGATGCCACCTAGGTGGCTTCCATTGGAAGTGTGCCAGGCATGTACAACTAAGAAAGCTTTGGGGAGGGATGCCAGGGAGGAGCTGGATGACATGGCTGGGGAGACAGTTCAGCTTATTGAACCTGCTACTGCCGCTACCCAACTTTGGATTAGGAGCTGAATGCATTAGCAGACAAAAAGTTAACCAGGACAACTCATTCTGTCTACCTGCACATCAAAGTGTCAGTACTAAACATGGCATATCTTGGTTGTTTAATCTTTACAAAACAAAAAGACAACATTAACAACTCAAGTAAATCTGACTTACACCAATACTCACAAATCACTATCTCCTGGATGATGACTGTAAAGCATGTGACTGAGTACTGAAGTACACATGTTCATAAACCTGTAGTACATATCTGTAACTTCAAGTCTTTGTTTTAGACAAGGCTGCCCACCTCTACCACCACAGGCTGCAGGATACCCTGTGACTAACCCAACATACAACATCCTTGCCAGCACCATGAAATGCTGTTTGTACAAACGCTTTTTAAAGAAACATTTATTCGGAGGCAAAGCCCAGAAAATGGCGCAACTGAGGCAAATTAGGTGGTCATGCACAGTAACAACCATACAGCCCATCCTTATTTAATGAACATACAAATAAAAATTTTAACTATTATTGACCATCACTAGGAAGCTACTGCTCTCTGACCACCAAAGCTAAATCAAGCATTGTGGAACACGGCTACAAAACCCTAATTTAAAATGAGGTCTGGTCGAGAGGCTTGCAAATGCAATTAAAGTCAGGTCATGTTTAATGGGCATGAAAATGAAAGCCTCCTGATGTGCAAAGGTGGAAAAGGCTCCTTGTTCCTGTTCAGCCATGTTCAGGCTACAGCCTTCATTGCAGACAGCAATTCTCTCCTATCTATGTCCCATTCAAAGGCTGCTGCACTCACTTGCCTCGAGGCTCTGATGAGACAGACGCATTTCATAGGTGTCATCATGTCAGGAAGAAAATGGGGAGAATCTTGCTTTAGTGAGAGAGAAAATACCCGCCTCCAAAACCTTTGTACTCCAGCCGCTCACGAACCAGTCAGAGATGGTGCAGTTGTCCAGCACTGGATACTAAAGGAGGTGGTTCCTGATATTTAGCATATGACTATCTCCATTTTAGTTCTGTCATCACACTCTGATAAGTAGTACAAGCATGGATGAGATGGGCGTCTCCTTCAATGTCAGTTGGTCAGCCTTGCTGTGGTTCCTCAGATGTCATAAGCAGGAGCTTTGTCTACTCTTACTCAGATTAAAACTCTACCAGTAAATAAGGTAAAGCAAAGTCTCCCCGAGACCTGCAGCGTGAGTCAGTGAGTTTAGCAGGTTAATTGGTGAGCACTACTACTCCCTGAGCTCTGGCAGTGTGATATGGATCCTGCTAGCAGCTCGTGGTTAGAGGGCCAGGACGCCTCGTCACCCAGAGAATGGTGATTAGCTCTGGGTAATGGTGCCTGCCAGCCCAATTAGTGGCATTATGTGTGACCACTACCCTGTGCCACTAATTACAGCTCGGCAGTATGTGAGCGTGTCAGAAAAAGAATCAGAAAAAGACAGAGGGTGTTTTGTGAGAAAAGAACGGGTGCCTACTGTGTGACCTGCATGTGCGCGATTGTGACACAGGAAAGCGAGAGAGAGAGCGTTAGGAATGAAAAATGCATATCTGTGTGTGCATACAGCCGACCCTCTTTGCTGCCGCCTCCACCCTGTCATTTCCAATTACAGGGAGCCTCAGGTCTTTGCTGCAGCATCAGCCAGATTACTAGACCTCATTTGCTCCAACACCAAGCGTCAATCAGCCATTAACACACTGATTCATGGTAAGACTTGACCTACTGTCCTCTGTGTGGTATTGAGGAGCTGCTGAGAGGCACTGAAGAGAATAATTACATGTATCTGAGTGATGTATTTCAATTAAATATATTTTTTAAAACCATCCAAAGATGGATTATCATTGAGAACCCATAGAGCAAGAGCGAGATCCCAAACACAAAGTGCTGAAAATACATAAACACGTGCAAATGGCAAAACAGAAGGAGCGAACGCTGAAGCACGATTGCTGGGGTGAGGTTTTCAAAAGTGAGTTTGAAACATACAATACCTGCACGTAATCCCTTATTGTTGAGGCTGGAGGGAAGCTGAGGAGTGCCATTAAGCGCCGAGGCTCTTCAGTCCATGTGCCAGTGTGATTCATACGTTTTCACAAACCTCTGTATTAGAGGTTGTTGTGTGCGCACAGTGAGTACCTAGCCAAAAACATTAGCAGATGAAATTTTCTGCTCTAATTATGGTTGTACAAGCAGAGCTATTCATCTGTGTTAATGTACTCATTGAGGACTATAGGTCAGAACAGTGTGAAACAAGAGAGAACAGGATTGTCAGAGATGAGATGATAAGAGAGGAGAGCAGGGAAAAAGGCAGATAGGAAAATGTTATGTACCCACTGATATGGGACACAGTGTGCTGCAAGAGACAATGTCAGAATGTACCTGAAGGGCTCTCCCACTGGGATCATACCGAGCACTATGTAGGTTGTTCCTGACACGCTCCATCAGGTCCCTGAACAAGGAGCGAGGAGTCTCCACCAACACGTCTTGACGTGCAGATCTGTAGACAGATGACTGTTCTGCGTTGCGAGAATTCCAACTCAAACGCATTTCTCCAACAACAGCTACAGCTTCGGTAGCACGTCACAGTAAGTCAACCTGATTCCAGCTCTCGGAGTGATCTGTGCAGTTAGCGCCGATGGAGATAACGGCGGAGAAACGCAGCGTCTGCAGTGTAGAAAACTGAGCTATAAAACATTCACACTAATAACAAGTTCGCCACATGAAGATGAGTCACGTCTGTCTCTGACAATTCATTTTCATCACTTAGTACAGCTTAATGCTTCGATTTAAAGATGGGAAATCAGTTAATGTTAAATGAAGGCTGTCTGAAAGCGGCAACCTCTACAGTCTTGACTGAATGTCTCAACTTACAACAATTAGTTATTGTGCTACAGTGTTCGTGTATTTTTCTCCCCGGTTTTCATCATGCTGTTCACTCAGACATGAAACTGAACACAATAATAATATTAGAGCTGTCGAGTGCCGTCGCCGGTGCTGTGAGTTTAAAGCTGCAAGAATGAACGATTTCTGTGTTTGTTCACATGGAGAGAGTAAAACAGTCCATATGAATCAATAAAAACCAGATGGAGGCACGTAAACTGAGACGTAAGGCTAGAAGACCCCAGCATAATAAAGACAAACACTGAGAATATGAGGAAGTTAAAGACCCTGGCTCACTTCACTTGATTCCCTTCCTAAAGAGGAAAGTTACTTCCATGAAATATTATGCAAGTATGGTAACGAAGAAGACAAGAAAGACTAAACTGCTTCTTGACTCCTGAAGGAAGGGAGGAAAAAAATAGCTGGCTGAGAAGGATGAGAGGAACTAACTGTACAAAGGCAGAGGTAATTCATCAAAATGGTAATTAAGGTAATTAAGTCAGGAGCCAAACTTCTTTATTCTGTTTTTCAAATCACTGAATCATTGAGGAAGTCATTAACTACAGTACAAATTGTGTCCATTGTCTATTGAGCAGGTCTTTCATGGATCTTTCAGACTGAAGGGAAGGAAAACGTCTTTCTCTGGGCTTTGGACGAGTCAGACTGCACCTTGAATCAGCTGGGAAAATCGGAATAAGCTTCTCTCCTACTGCTTCTGCACCGCTATACTGTTCTAGCAGAGCTTGTCACTGACAATAGTACAAGAGTTTGGTCGTGAGGGGAGAGGAGTTCGAAAGAGTAGCCATGGGCTGCTTTAGAGAATGAGCATGCCCTCACATTGTCAAAAAAACTATTTGCTGCAGTTACTGTATGTGCAAAGCCACAATCTACCGCACAACACACGACGCAACAGTATCCCTCTGCTGTATTGTGAATTCAGTAACTTTATTCATCTCCCTGAGAACAACTGCAGTGTGTCCAACAGCAAAAGGAATGTGTGAAAAGTAACAGATGACTGACGGAAGCTTTATGAGCCCCTGGTTTGATCTAATCTTGTTTCATTTCCGCCTTTGGGTCCAGTTTTCCTTGTTTTAATTTCTGAGAGGACTGGGTGACTTCCTCAGTGGAAGACATCAGATACTGTGCAACACTGATGTGTATGTGTGAACTCACCTAGCTTGAACTCCTGCCCATCGCACCACTGTGCATGTGCAATACAATAATCAGGGTCTTACTAACATCCTAGATGCCAGAAAATGCTTATTTTTGCATGTGGGAAATTGCTTGACTGCCAAATCTCCTAACTTTCCCATAATCAGTTGTGGTTAACATTGTCATCAGCCTTTCATTCAGGTTTCTTATTTTTCAGCTGAGTGTCTTCAGTGTTAATGGAAATCTATTCACACCTACACAAACCCATAATACCCACAGCCATGTGCAAGCTAAATGTAGGCCAACACAAAAGTGCTGTACACAAAGGGCATCAGTGGAGTGTTGATCCATGTTGTTTCTATAGTAATGCACTGCCATTGATTTGAAGTGGCGTGTTGTAAAGTGGCACATTGACAACAGTGCGCAGAGAGCACAGCCTGTTGCTGACAGGCCTTCTGTCTTCCAGCTCCAGGGTAGCTTTTAGCTTCACCTCATGCTGTGTTTTTCAAAGGAGCCTCAATCTGGGCCTGAATCACAGAACTGACCAACAGTGAACACAGCAAAGATGCATCAGAGTGCAGCAGATGAGGACCTCTTATATTGATTGTGGTAATGTGCTAAATTGACTGGACTGAATGTGATGGGTAGAACTGATGCTGTGGGCTGATGTGACAGGGGACTTGTGTGCAGTGTGTGTCCATTTGAGTGTGCACAAAGGTGCACGTGTGTGTGTCTTGAAAAACACCGGGCTCACATGGCATTTTGACAGTCTTCCATTTGGGTTTTCATAAACTACCCGAGACCTTTAATTTCCAATAGGTCTTCAAATGCAGAAGGCCCACTCAGGAAATCACATGTGCACCTGAGCACACACACACACACACACACACACACACACACACACACACACACCCATATCTCCTGCTGTATTCATCAATCTGTCAGTTAAGATATTACAATTGATCAGAGTCCATCCTCTAATCCATCATCTTATCTGTGACTCCGTCTTTACGCCATAACAACGCTGTGTGTTTGGTATTAAATGCAGAGATTGGCAGGTTGGTTGGACTTTTGATAAGTGAGCCCAGCTCCTCTTACAGCAAATAAAAAAATGTCACTGTGGTCTACAAGCAGAGAACAGGAATCGTCCTGCTGAACACAACAGCAGTGGCTGTATGTTTTACATGTCTCACAGAAATGCTACCGACATTTTTCTTCTTAATTCTATTTTGAGATTAGTGCAAAATGTCATTCATGGCCCAAGGTATCATGATTTCAGCTTCATAAATGTGATGTATTTGTGATTGATTGAAGAAATAATTGACAGCTTGAACGTCCTCTATGAGTCCATAATAAATACTGAATGCCTGTTGCCTTCTTTCCCAGCTGTAGATGGACAACAGGCAGGGCACAGCTCAAACAGGTCACAGGGCCGACATACAGAGACAAACAAACCTTCACTTCCCAACACTTACACGGAATCGTGTATTCTTCCTGCAGTCAGGCGGCATTGCTGACCACCACACCACCATGCTGCTAATTATGTACCAGAATTTAAGTCTTGAAGTGTCCCATCGTGCTTCAAGGACACAGCTAGACAGCTTTGTGGTGGCAAAAAAGAGCAGCTCAAGCTAAACATGTTGCGCATGGCATGCTAATGTACATCAACTGTGACCAGTCGCTGTTGCATATGAAACACTGCAACTGGATTTGAATATCGTGCTTTACTTTCAACACCAGCAAACATCTTTTCCACCTACACAGAGAAGCAAACCTGACAGCAGAACTTCATCTGGGCGATCAGGGCGAACACTTGGCATTTCAATTACAGAATGGGATGTTCTCTTCTGATGCAAGTCTCTTTCTGATTTAAGCTCAAAAAGTGGAGCTATTTTTTTATAATGTTGAAGTTTGAAATTCATTAGCACTACATTAACACTGAATTGGAATAACAACTATAATAACGATTATATGACCCCAGAAATAAAGAGAGAAAGCAGATACAATCCATATTCAGTGGAGATTAAAAGAAGCTTAGATCAATTTCTCAAGACGAACAATGAAATGAAAAGCTACTATTATCACAGACAAATATACTTAAATGACAATCAAAAACAAGAAAATCCATAAAAACAGCTGAAGAAATGAGACGTACTTACCATTTGATGGGTTGAGATCTTAATAAACTGGAGTAACATACATGCGGAAGGAAAACATTTCTAACATTTCTGCTGGTAAACAATCTGACATTTGCAGAGACTGGCAATTATCTGTCTCGTTGTGAATAAGGAATTACACATACTGTTTCTATGAGAACAACGCTCAATTCTGTATGTCAATGCGGCAACAATATTATAATGAAACACACTTAATACATTAATACTTATGTCTATAATTACTGCTGATAGCGGAATGTGCTGTAGGCTCTTATGTTACATTTCGTTAAATTAATCAAAAAACAGATCGATATTAACATATATAATGCTCTGCCGCCTAGTTATCATTGACTTGAGCTTTGATTACAATGTAATAACTTTGCGATGGATTTTAGTTGCGTCGTTAGATTTATCTAAAGGATTTTCCATAAGAAAGTGAATACAGGTCTGATGTTTCTGTTACATATTGATCATGAGTTCTGCTCTGCATTGCAAGATCCTGCAATGAGTATCCTGCTCATATCAGCTGTGTGTTGCAGCGCTAGCTAGGAAATATGTAGTGTGCTACATAATCTGTGCTTAAAGAGTGGATAATACCTAGGAGATGACAAGATGAGATACAGGAGACAGAAAGTGCAGTGCTCAGAAAGTGTTGATATCAAACATCAAACTCATGATATCACATCTAGAGGGACAAGCGAGTTTAAGGAGGAGTAGGACAACTCGACGGAGTCAGCGGAAGAAGAAAAGGTACATGACCCTGAAATTCCCAGACAGAGATGAATGGGGTCACATTACAAAAACACAGAGAGAGAGAGAGAGAGAGAGAGAAAGAGAGATAGAGGGGTTTCTATCGTTTGACATGTATCACAAAAACACAGTAAGTAACTCAAATACAGTTAAGGTAGAATTCTGCTCTGCAACAGCTGAATTGTACTGTAATGGAAGGAATTGGTTATTTAATATTATTAATGCTGTGTACAATACAACACTGTATCTGAATGTGGTCATTTGAATTTGAATTGGTCACACACATCTGATCTGTGTAATAAATGACACTTATTAGACTCTGCGTTTAAGCTAATAAGGCGTAAACACAGTCTTTCTACACTGCAGGTGGAAAGACAAACGTATGCATTTAATAACTGGACAAACCAGGAGGAGTTGTAGCTCATCGTTCCTCACCTCACACATGTTTTTGGGGAGTTTGATGTGAACACTCGAGGTCATTTCACAGCATCTTTATTGGGAGAAGGTCTGGGTTCCGACCGGTCCACTCCATAAAGGCAGATTTTCTTGGGTTGAAGTTGGTACTACCTTTTTAAACTTTGATATTCAGGGTCATTGTCCTACTGCGTCACCCAAGCTTTACCGAGCTCCAACTCGTGGACTTTTTGTGCGGCCTTTGAAGTCATCAGCAGAGTGTCCACTTCTAGGTAAGGTAGCCATTCAGCTATGTATGGGCTCCACTTTTAAACAGTTTGTCTAACTTTGGTGGATCAATATCCACACTGAGCTTCATATATAAATAAATGTCTGGTGATTTTTTTAGGTGTTTAGGCCTCTGCTCACACCAGCGACTTCTTATTACATCTTCCAGACTACGTTGTAAATGTCAGAATGATGCATTCCGTACTGAGTAGATCAACACAATGGTTTGTGTTTTAGATTTATCTTATTAGATAAAATAAGTTGTGTTTGTTTATTGTGCCCATTTTAAGGCAAATATATTCAGAAATATATATATATATATAAAAAAAACGAAGGCTTTGCTTACGTTTTTTCACGCTACTCTAAACCGTGTCCAGGATGGAGGTTCAAAAGTTTACCCACAGAAGTGACGCCGGTCTGTCATGTTCAGCATAGAAAGCTGCACAAACACAGTTCCCCTTTCCACTCACTGTGAGGTTTATGTATTTGCATCGCGGGTTTAGAGTTTCTAAACATTACCCTGCTGACACAACAAAAGGGAATATTTGTTTATTTTCTTTACAATGTAAAAGAGTTATTGAATAAATGAATGTTACTGCTTTTAGCTCTTCAAGATATTTTGCAAAAACAACAGAAATATAAGCTAATTATGCAAAACGACACAACGTGATGAATAGGAGGACATAATGATGGATTTTGAAGAGTTAAAAGCAGAGACGGGTCATGTGACTTTTAGTTTAATGAGGTAAATTGCCAATTGCTTCCTCATTCTGCTTCTGAACACTTTTGAGAAGTTCAAACCTAAAAATAAACGACTAAGCCAGGCAAGAAGCAGAGTATTTACAAGCCAGGGCAAACTTTAGTTCAAAAATAATTTTGAAAAATACTGTGATTACTGAAATGCTATAATTTCCTCACAATTTTTGTTGGAGTTCAGGAAGGCAAAAACATCCAGAGAGATTGAGATCTCACTTTCAGGACTGCTACAACCAGCTGTATTTCCATTTTCCTAAAGGCTTCTGAGTCAGAGTATTTATGTGTACAACTGATCATGTGTTACTCTGGGATACACACTTCAGTACAAACAGTTCCCTCCCCATCACAGGGTGATGAGGAATTGTGTCTCGGCTGCAGTTTGAAGTAACAGTACGGCATGTAGCGTATACGTGGTCATAGCACATCTGTAGATTTGCTGGTAGTATGTTCAGGCTTTGTGCCTCTCGTAAAAGGTGATACAGCCATGTCTTATTCCTGAATGCAACAAGGCATCAAATGTATTATCTTCCTTTGTGGGAGCAGAATAAAGAGGTCGGAGCGGAGAAGATTGGAGAGACAGGGAGGAGAAGATATAAAGGCTGGAAACCGGGACTGAGGAGGGAGAGAACTGGGGACAAGTGGTGGAGGTAAGATGCACCAGGGAAGGTTGAAAGGAGCAG
The DNA here is from genome assembly GCA_032270685.1 of Microctenopoma stevenorrisi. NCBI lineage: Eukaryota > Metazoa > Chordata > Actinopteri > Anabantiformes > Anabantidae > Microctenopoma > Microctenopoma stevenorrisi. Next base: position 11,185,456 of record JAUMTR010000010.1, read on the forward strand.
AGATGAAAGACTGGCTGAAATTTGACAAAGACTGAAAAGAGACAAGAGGTGAGCTGGAGAATGAACAATGAGTGCAGAGAGCCATGAAAGCCCGAAAAAGTAAAATAAGACAAAAAAAGGACAAAGAGATATTGAGGAAAGCAGAAAAAATGAGATGGGGGAAACATTTGCAGGCAGCCTTTCAGTCAATCATAATCTCCTGGGTGTTGGATATGAGGGAGAGAGAGAGAGAGAGTGCAATTTTGCAGTGGTTATCATTATCATCACAACCATAATCATAATCAGGGTAATTCCAGTGTGGCGAGATGGAAAGGCGGATGGCAAAGGGTGATGGAGGAGGATAAAATGTCAGAGAGGAGGAACAAGGACATTACTGGAAGTAACCATGGTGAAACACACAGAAGCGGTGATACAGTACGGCAATGAGAATGAGAATAAAGAGATCGCTAAAATGAACACGGGCCTCTTTTAATTAAATCAGACAGCGACAATTACTAAGTCTAAAAAGCCTGTGTACTGTGTGTTGTGCTGAATAATGTTCGCTTTTAGGACACAGCAGAGGAACAGCAACATAATGGAAGAATAATATAATAGAGATCTCTGTTTGGCAGAAAAAGAGGTCTGAAAACCTCCTTTTTTTAATTACACTCTAGTACCAACCCAATTATTACCCAATTATGTGTGTTTCTCTGCTGTTTTGATACCACTACTACTACTGCTAATAGCAAAACTAATCAGAATCATAATTCTGTTCATCATCTTCATTAGAAATGAGTGAATGTGTGCATTCAGATCAAATCACATGCTTAGCGTGTGAAAGAAACATGTTTCACTGTGGCTGAATTCTTGAGACAAATACAGCACTTGATCAAAGTGTACGGCTATTTATGAAAAGTAATGACATAGGATAAAAATAAAAATAGAAGTAAAACATGCACGGTGTTGCCCACTGTCCAAAAGAGGCGAGTCTTCCACCACAGAGCACTGCCACGCTTCCACCAACATGTCCTAGCACCTGACGCACAACAGCAAATGGCAGGCACAAACACCTGAGATTACAGGTGTTGGTCTACTTGGAATGTTTGTTCAGATACACCATCCAAGACCGTAGACCTAAAGCAAATGTCTTTCCTAACATACAGCTTTTCTATGTTTCTATGTAAAGAAATTCAGGATGTAATTAAGCAGTAATTATGGCAGTTACACAATGAGGCAGAACGGTGATAATGTCTTGATTTAATTCCACATCGACCCACCTACAGACTAAAACATTTAGTCCCTTTGACAAAGGTAAGTCCTGCCTGTGGTGGTCCACAACAGCGCTGGCTGGGAGCCATAGTGGTCGAGCGCTGTCATGTCGAGGTAATCCAGGGAGCACATCAGGTGCTTCCCGCCTGCTGGCATAAACACATCTTTAGCTCTCCGCTCTGTTTGGATCTCCATCATGGCTTTTATGTTGTGAGATGTGGACACGGCAGCGCTGGAGACAAAAGAGGGAGAGCGAGGTGGAGAGAATCAGAGAGAAACACATAGTTATTCAGTGTTTTTTCAAGGTGTTTTTTTCTCACTTTACCTAGGAGGCCATCAATAAAACATGTATTTATGTATATGTGAAGAACTGTCAATGATTTTACTACTGAAACTGGCTGAAACAGAGTCATACAACATACACATGTAGTATGGGCAACTGCTACATAAGAGACCTCACCATGAAAAAGTAAGTACGCTAGAAAGGTAGTATTTTTGGGCTGTCTTTCCTTCATATTTTTATCTCAGGACTGCTTTGAAGGACTTTATTTAAGATTGGCACTCACGTAAGACTGTTTGGATTGGTGGTGGATGAAGGGTACGGTGATCCTAAACCGTTTGTTGTGTACCTGAGATGTCATGTCATTCTTGTTAACAGGCATGTAAACTGCAAATTGACTGCATCTGTGTATGCATGAGGGATAACAAATCATTCTTCATGTGTTGCATTTTGCACGTACTTATGTTGTATTCACTATATGTCTAATAAATAACTTAATAAAATCAAGTACCAGCATCCAATAGTTTAAACTGAAACTAAAAAACGCTTAAAGCAAGAATCAAGAAATGAATTTAGTCCACAAAAGACTAAAATGGTGTAATTTTCTTTAAATGTCACTAGCTGAAAGTAATTCACTTCAGTAGACCAACTATAATAAATATATATATTATTGATTTCATGGACCTCATTGCAAATTGTGTAAAAGAAAGCAACACCATACTATGACTCTGACTTCACTTTCTTAAATAATACGTGTGAACTCTGGGAGCCAGACTTCCTCAAAAATATTCCTTTACGGAGACAAATAGGGGGGTTTGGAGTAAGGTATTAAAATAGGTGTGAGAGTAAAAGAGTGAGGGAAAAGGAGATGGATTGATACAGGCGAAATGATTCAAGCCAGGTGAAATGCATCAAATTGGAGAAGATAAGGGGAGAATAAGAGAAATTGAGCTATTAAAAGAGGTGCATGAAAAAAAAGACTGAAGAAAGGGAGTGTGAAGCACTGGCAGAGATTAGAAAGAGGAAGATGAATACACGTGCAGACAAACAGCAGGAAGGAACGTGGATGTAGGATAGAGCGCTGGAAAAGGCGGAGAGAAAGACAGGGAGGTAGGGAGGGAGGCAGAGAGAGAGAGACAGAGAGAAAGCAGGTGTAAGATTCATGGAGAGCACTTGTCCTGAAATATATAGAAATCCATGGCAGGAAATTAGACAGATGCAGAAGAGAGAGGAGGGAAAAATGGCAGCGTAGAATGACTCTTTCTCTGAGTAGTTGCCTGGTAAAGTTTGGTGGTAATGGTGATTGATGTGAAAGAGACGGGCAGGGGGGCCAGTGCAGTGTGGGCTGTGGTGACGGATGGTGATGGTGGTAAAGGTGTGTGTGTGTGTGTGTGATGAGTGCCTCCATCATCCCTGGCTCTCTAATAACCCTTCATCAGAGCTGTCCAGCACTGACGTGACTCAGCCTAATTGCGGCGCCTTGAAGCAACGCGTCACTTTTACTGTAATTGTAGTGAAGCCGAGATGGAGGCTATTCAGAGACGCCACATGGAGGCAGACACACACACACACACACACACACATCTGTATTTATTCACCTTTGCAGGGCTTCACCTAATGCTGTGAGTGAGGACTGCTTGTCCAGAGTTATATTTATCTGACAGGTATGCACATCCTCTGAATATGTGGCTTGAAGGAAATGCATGGACGTGTTCCGTGCATTGTCTACTTACAGAAACATGCTTTATAGTTTACTCCAGCAATTTAACATTGAACAAAAGATTTACTTATTTTCAACAAATGTACACCAACATTGGACAGAGGGATGAGAAGCTTAAGCTAATAAAGCTACCATGCTTCTGTCCCGTTACTGGACTAACTTTGCTCTTATAAATTAGCAGCAAAACTCTAAAGAGTGAAAAAAAAGCAAATAAAATACTTAAGGGTTGAAACAAACGCTATAGAAACCAAGACTTAACATTTAGACTTTACATTTAGTCTGAATATGAGGGGACAAAGACTTCCTGCCCACAGTGATGTGGTAAATGTCTTTCAAACCTAATTTACCAAGGTTGTAACATTGGCTGTATTTATATTGGCAACTACCACATTATCCAAATAATCCTGATGATGTCATTATGATTTATGGTGCTCCCTTTAGAGTCTACACAATTTATGCATGAAAAAAAAATCTCAGGCGTGTAGCTTTAATCCAACATTACCTCAATCATCACATCATAGTTCACTCCTTGAAGGTGAACTGTTTACTTTCTGGAGCGAAGGAACACAGTGTTTACATTCAGTCATCACTAAGTACATGCATCCTCAAGATTAAAAAGTCATATTTTCATCCGGCCTTTATATCAGTCCTACTGGGCTTGTTTTACGCTGCCTTTGTTGGCACGCTACCGCCTGCAACTGTCAATCAGTGGAACAGCACAACATCTGTGCGCTCTCACATAAGGCATACTAATAAGGCGAGTTCCTGGATACGCCGGTAATCACACACAGCTAATGCACAGGCGTCGACCTGTGACGGTGTGCCGACAGTGAGGTTAGGACGTTGTTCCTTGCAGCACCAGATCTTAAGCCAACATCAGAGCTATGAGGAGGAAGCTTTCCGTTGTGATGTAACAGATTCCAGCTCAACCACAATTCTAGTAAATGTAGTGGAAGACGTGGAAAAACAGATGTGCTGTAGGTACTAGTGATTAGATGTCATCGCATCTGTGATGTGCATGTTGTGGTGTTGGACTCAGGAATGCCCGTGAAACCGAGGGAAGGTTTAGAAAGCTTTATTTTTTTTGCACACAACTACTCAGGAGGAGCGAACGGCCGGGGAATCCGAGGAGGGGATTTGAGGAGAGCAGGAGTCGCCGGGGAATCTGAGGGCGAGAGCAGAGTAGTTAGAGTGGAGAACTGGGGAACAAAGGGTGAGTTATCCGTGCGTCCCACGGCTCGCATTAAAGGCGGTCCTGATCCGCACAACCTAAATATCCTAACTCAAGGCGTCCAAAATCCAACTGTCCAAAATCCAAAATCCAAAAACCAAAGTCCAAACATCCAAAGTCCCCGTGGGGAAAAACAGTCAGCGTTCAGAAAAAGGGGTCCGGTACTCACGACTCGCCGCGAGGCAGAATCTCCTGGTTCCAAGTGACGGCTCGAAGCGACGCTTGCTGGGGTCTGCATAGCAGACGATCTCGCAGCGGAGAGGAACTGACAAACTGCTTAAAACAGGGGGAGATCAGGTGAGAATGGTTGCACTGATTACCGGTAATTGGCAGGAGCAGAGGGAGCGTTGAGTGATGGGAGGCCAGGGAGTGACCATATCCGGCGAGGCTCAGAGCCGGGGATCCGCCGCCGTGACAGCATCTTATGTGCATGTTTCCTTTCAATTTAGCGAACTCGGTGGGGTTTTGCTGGAGCAACTGTTGCTTGCAGGTTTCTGAAAGTGACATTTTGTACACTGTTTAGGCAAAACAGTCTCTGATAAGTCATCACTAAAGCACCTAAAGTAACAGAGGGGGGAAACGGATGAAAGGAAGAGCGAAAAGTGGGATGAGATGGGACAGGGAGGATAAGAGGGAGGGATGAAAGCGTGACAGCAGACAGAAAGACGGAAGAGATAAGGCATGATGGGTAAGAATAGAGAGCGGCAGATGAAAGGGTGAGGAGGTAGCAGGGATGACAGGATGAAGTGAGAGAAGGAAGGTGGAATGAGCAAAAGGAAATGATAACGGGGGAGAAGAGACAGGAGCGAGGGGGGAGCGATGCATGTGGAGATAAGTGGAGGAATGGGTAAACCTGGGTTAAAGAGCGCAGGGAGACGGGAGCACAACCCTGGCAGACAGAAGATGTCTGAACGAGGAAAGATAGTCAAATCAATCTGACATCACAGATAAAAAGGAGACAAGAGAACAATAATGCATTGTCCAAAAAGTCCGTGTTTAGATTATGTGTTTAGACTTATGCTGTAGCAGCATGTGGAAGTGACTCTACATACAGTGTACTGCTGTGGGCGAGCTAAGCTGGCATCGGGCGTCCTACAGGTTGTGTGTACTGTAGTGTGAGTTACACACGGCCAGGCGGTTGCTCACCCGGCAGCACGGCACCAGCCCTTTGGCATCTTACCATCAAAGGAACACCAGAGAGAGCAGGGAAAGCTGCATCCTGAAAGTGCAATGTTTAAAAAAGAAAAGTTGGAAGTCTACACCTTCCAATTAAAGGAGGGCGACCACAAAATGCCAAAGCACCACCAAAAACGTGCACTGATGTTTGTGCAAGACAGGAGCAACGATGTGGTAGTAGCGTGAAACATGAACAAGCAGATGGGTTCAATGCAATGCGCACAGACAAGGAATCCCACATTTCACAGATCCATTTGTGGGCTCGTGTTGTAGCACGCAATTTAGGCGAAACCCGAGAAGTTCGTTTTACCCCCAAAGTGTGCAGACTTCGTCAACGACGAACGAGCCCGCTCCGAGTTTCCAACTCGAGAGAAGCCGGTGATCCGAGAGTGACAATAACACTTTGAAGGTGGATTAAAACGTTTGACGTTCAGGTGATTTCCACTTCACAGACAGTAACGAGGGGAAATCATTCACCATGGTGCAGTTGAGTTGGATGGTGTCAGTCTCCACATATTCTGTCTCTGATTCAGTCATATGACATCTGAGCAGCAGACAGGGGTGACACTAGAGGCTCAGTGACGGAGATCAAACTAAAGTTAAGGTTTCTGAATATTTCTCAGCTGAGAGATGAACAGACAGAGTGGTGTGGGCAAGGGGACCCAAACAAAACCAGTATAAGAATCACATTTTCTTATGAGTACCTTTTCTAGAGAAGTTGGGAATCGTCCTAAAAGCCAGTAAAAAGTCAAATATGGGATTTGTTATTGTGCTCAAACCTTTCATTTCATTACAACTTTCCTTTTAATGATCTTGTTTGGAAACAAAGGATCCTATTTCGTTACAAATGGACTATTTGCCAAGACTTCAGCTGCTTCACAGTCGAACCCTATGCTGACCTACAGTTTGGATGTCATTCGTTCGATCACCAAGGAGCATGCAGTGTAACCCACAGTCTCCGGGCAGGAGACAATAATTAATTGAACTTGAGGACCACGTCTACCCCGTATAAACAAGCAAGTACAGTTTCACTCTCTCACAAAAGAGTGGAGCAGCTTTTTATCAGCACAGCTGGGAAGCCGAGATGACTTTCAAAAGAAACTACAAACATATTAGCAGCGTGTGGTTAGCGCAGAATGGATTCGCTTTTTAAACGAGCAACGCTCGTTCACGGATAAACAGTCAATGTATCGAGAGAAGAGTGGCTTAGAGCCAGGGAGCGAGCTAAGTTTGATTTAATACTCCCGCCATCATTTAATCATATAAAACACACAAACACGGTGGTGATTTGTTGGCTGTCACTTCATTCCATTTCAGATGTGAATGAGACTGTCAGCTAAATGGATCAAGCCACTTGGATGTTCCGGCTCCTTCTCAGTTTTAAGCTATTAATCTTCCCCTGTCTTTTTGCTTTTGCCCCGTTGGATGTACAAGACAGAAACCAAATCAGTGACAGTTTGTTTCCCATGGTAAATGTCTGGTTGATTCCCATGAATAAAAAACATTTTAGTTCCTGACACTAACAAACTTTTCAGCATTTCAGTAATTGGAAAGATACTGGATCCTCACACACTATACGGTATTTAATAGCTGGATTTGAATTCTCACTCTTGTTGCAATGAGGGCATTAATATAACCTCTGTTTGCCTATTGTCCCACACAGTCTACTACTCATCTGATATATGTTTAAATGCTAGTATCTAATGTCTAGAGTCCAACGCCCCTGCCCCTTATTTGACGTCTAGCTTTTTGGTTAGTCCTCTCACACCAGTTTGTTCCACTGCAATCCTACGAGAAAGACGAGTCACAGTCAACTTTCAAACATGAACAAACCAAATCAGCAATCGGAGGAGGCAGACAGACACAGGAGGAGGAGGAAATGCAAACACACGTTTGACAAGTAAAACTGTCACAAGCCTTCTGGGATTGAGCCTTTTGGCAAATAAAGGTAGGTGGAGGAGATAAACAAGTCGAGCTGAACAGAGAGTCAGTCAAGCGCTCAGGCAGGCTCACACAGTCACGCGCGTATCGTCACATACACCTATGTATCCGCTGATGCACCTGCACGCATGTTCACATACGGACAGCAGATGGTACACTAAGGAGACCAAACTACTTCACAAACCCTGACAGAATTAGAACTGATTGAGAATAAATTGAGGTAAATGACAGGCCCACGAATGCCAGCGCACACACACACACACACACACGAGCGCCCGCATACATACATACATACATGCAGAAGTGCCAGCAGGTGATAGCATGATTGATTTATAGATAGATTGGTGGTTGTGTCTCAGCTGTTGGAAGCATCTTATCTCCATCTAGTGCGCGGACTGCAATGCGCAAACACAGCTGGGAGCAGGCAGAGGGGAACAGGTGATCAGAGCGAGAACAGTGCAGAGATAAATATCGAGTCACTGTGATAAGAGGTGGAAGGCACAGAAGGCAATGAATTTGAAGGAAGAGAAAACGGCGGAGCAATTAGAGGTGGGGAAATGGAACAGAGGAAAGGCGGGAGGAAATAAGGGGTGTTAGGGGAATGAATACGATGAATGGATGCGGTGAAAATGAATGCCTTTATGTGAATGTGTCTGTGCCTGCTCATAGCCACACAGTTAGTGTTCTAGTGGAGTGTCTGAACGTGCAATGTAACCAGAAGGCCATGAAGACTGTGGTATATGGATTTCTTTCTGAAAATATTGGACTTTAGATTTCTTATTTCCATTTTTTTTCCAGGAAAGACATGTACATGTATTTATCAATCTTAAAGATGTGTGTGTGTGACAAATGTTTGTGAACCCACGCCTACAATAACTGCTGTGACCTCCCTTTGGCAGCAGTCAGATATGTCCTGTAAGGATGTGGCCCATTCAGCTCAGGACCTGCCTTCTTCAAGCGCTTCCACAGTATTTCTATATCATTATAAGAAGTCCCAAAACATACACTTGAACTGATCTTGTGCAGAACAACTTTCCTGAGGTGTGATCCACTTGCTTCAGTTATTTGATAAAGGCCTTGACATTTCCCTGTAGAAATCAAAGTTCCATTAATGTCCAGAGGCAGCAAAGCAGCTCAATAATCCTGATGCTGTCCTGATGTTTGCTCACTGCCAAACAACAGTTCTCTTTCAAACCAGAAAACCTCCTCATTGCTCTTACAAAACCATCTTGATCATGTTTCAGGTCTTATTTATGCAGAAATAATGTCAAGCACCGCTCTGTCTGCCTGGAGTATGTTTGCAGCATAGGTAGCAGTGACACAGACCAGAGCACACAGGAAACTAGTTATTCCAATTTGGGGTAAAACAATATTTATATGTAGTAATAAATATTGTACCACCTCTCTTTCTATCACTTCCAGTTTTTCATGTAGTGCAGAGGGCATCATTGTGTGTCTGCTTTCTGGATCTTCTCAAGTTGCCTCCAGAGTCTTGCAGCATTTCCGCAGGTGCTCTGATCTGATCTTTTACCATTCGCCCCCCTAAACGGTGAGTTGAGGCTACACTGGCGAACGTTTCCAAATCTCAAACAAGGCCTTGCTGTTCTCGTTTGAAGTAGAGAAGAAGGTATGACATTTCTGAATCCCTCCATTGTAGGCTAATAATGCACGTAATGCAGAGCACCGGATATCACGATGAACGTTTGGGTTGACGAAACAGATTTCTTTTATTTTATCACTAAGCAATTTTTTTCGGTGACTATTGAAGCTGTATTTGTGTCTAAACCTGGCGTGCTTTTTGTTTATTACAGTAACCACGATGACAAATGTCTGGTTCAGGATGAAGACTTACTGAGCTACCCATCTACTGACTTGATAACATCCATGTAGTGGGATGAAAACATTTAAAGCAGGTGGCTCCTTTCTTTTTAATCAAGCATTTGTCCTGTCTCGTTCAGCTTTGGGAAATCTGCTCCCGTCTCTCTGTTCTCTCTTGTTTTAGTTTGTTTGGTGGAGATTCTTTGAGGTGCTATCAGATGGCTTTGCTGTAGCCAACACTTTGTACCTTTGCTGCTGCCGTTGATGGTGTTTCCCAACTCTGATGCACAGTATGTGTGTGTCCTCACAGTTTCCGCTCAAAGGCACAAAAACAAAGTGTTTATTCTCCGTGGGCTCTTGCCTTTATGAGTGAGTGTGCATCTGGCGTGAACGCGTGAATACGTGTGAGTATTTAGTTGAAGGAAAATGTGTGTTTTTGAGTGGACAATACTGTGTGCCAGCTTTGGCCTGCTTGAGGATCCTGGGGAATGGCCTGCAGGGGGAACTCTGGCTGGGACGGAGCCCTAAATGAAAGAAAAAAGAGAGACATGTTTAGGGGCATAAAAGGAGTGTCTGGGTGATGGAGAATGAGAATGGGGAAAGAGAGAATTGGAGAACAAATGAAAGAAGGATAGTAAGAGCAGAAGATGAAGTGAGCGGGGAGATTTGGCCCTCCTCCGTGGTTTCTGGTATCTCGAGTGAGCAGCACCGGCCCTCAGCAGACCACAGAGAGACCGAGGGCTGGATGGGAAGGAAGCACAAGAGGTAACAGATGAAACATTTCTTTGGCTGGCTGGCTGGCTGGGTGTCAGGCACCTGCCTCTGACTCACCAACCTCCCGCGACTCTCCCGCTCTCCGTCCAGTGGGGAGGAATGAGTCTGAGCTGTAGGAGAGGCTGTTAAGAAAGAAAAGACTCAGGAGAAAGCAGTGGGGTTTCCAGGTAATGATGTGTGAGGGCTAAACAGAGACACGGTTTTAGAAAGACAGAAAGCAGGAGGGGGTAGATAGCTCTGATGGGCAACAGGACGTTGCTGGATCAGAGATGCCTCCCCTCCGCACACACTCGCCATGATTGTCTGATGGTGGTGGTGTGTATGTGTCCAAAGTACTGCACATACTTCACTTCCAATTTCAGTCGACATGCCACTTCTATTTCAATCTACCTCTCTGTGCCTCTTTCCACCTTTCCCTAAGAGCTCCTAGACGTTTCTCTCTCAAATGTCACTCCATGTTCCCCACAGCACTATTCGCTATAAACAAGTATGAACACATCTCTATTTGAAGTCAGGTTTTCCCTCCAACACGATGGAGCTCTGACCTCTATCTTCTTCGCTTTGGGTCAGGACTTATGTACTGTGGCTACCCTCCACATGCAGGAAGAGCCCTGTGCTCATTTCCACTGTAGTGTCTGTCTGCTGTAAATAGAGCACTGTCAGCATTTTTTGCTTTCATTTGGAAAAGTTTGCTGACTAGAAAAAGCGGGCACCAGATAAAACTGTGCACGCTTGAGAACTGAGTTGATGTTAGTTTGCCTGACAGACAACACTAAATGAGTTCATTAGTAACAGTATTTTAAGATTTGTGTCCACAAATCAAGGGCAACGTCCCTGCCTTTTCTGTCCTACAAAATGTCCCGGCTTCTAGTTGACAGTTCCCTCCAGATGACATAAACTAGGGAGGTTTTTCACCAGGCGACAGCATGTGAAGGAGGCTAGTTGCTGATACTACAAGAATATTGCTGGAGCTGCTGCTTCGGAACCTTCAGAAGGGATTTTCAGCTAGAAGAGATATTATGATACAGGAAGCCAAATATCAATCACATATTGTATATGTACTGCACCAAACAAGAACCACGTAGGTACCTTGAAAACCAGTGACTCTTTAAAAATGAGATGATGCATTATTATCTCACTGGAGACGTGTTAACACATCCAGCAGCTGTGGAGCTGCAGCAACATTCCCTAACTTGGGGAGTGGGGAAATATAATGAAGCAACAAGTAGGAACGGAAAACAGCTGTCCTATGCTACTAAATGTATCACAATGGTGTGATGGAGGTTATACGTACTGTTTAAAACATACATATCTGGACCAGTTTATTTCATTTCTCATAAGTGGGCTCTTAGCTGGCCTGCAGCGGTGACCGCTGTAGCCCCACAAGCATTTCACATGTTCACATGTCAGCAGAAACCTATTGAAAATCCCATCACCTCTGAGCCTGTTCAGCAGATGTGGAGCCATCTCCCAAAAAGCATTAAATTCCTGCCTTTTTGTGTAGCAGTGTGATACTGACTGTTAATCATACACAGTGTAAAAAACACATTATAGCTACAACATTATGTGCTGGATCAAATCAATTAATTTTCACAGGCATCCTACAAGCCTGACAAAGACATCCTACTGAACCAGGAGCCCACATTTCTGTTAGGACCTTTCCTGCTCTTATTCTGGGGGAGGGATGATAATGGTAACGATAATAAAAGCGCAGCGGTTCTAGTGCCAAAAACAAACTGTTACCCTGGTGTGAATAGTTAAACAAAGAAAATAAGCTTCTGCAGATGATAATTTCAGACGCACTGATTATTACACAGTGAAAGGCTGTGGCTAATCGGTGCAATTTCATCCGTGTGTGGATTGTACAGTCATTCTCACTACTATTATTTGCTTTATAAAATAAGATATGAGTTAAGTCTATGCATATAAATGGGTGCTACCACTGAACTAAGTGTTTGCACAGTTAGACTACATGTGCAGCATGTATCTAGTATCTGTACCTGGGCAAAGCTGATCGAGGACTTCTCCTCTATTCAGTACAGACTCGCTGTCATGGAGTTTGGATCATACTTCCATCGTCCCACAGGGACCTTAGAAAACATGAGACGAAATGGTGAGAAAAGGAGGGAGGGCAGATATTACATTATAATAGCCTAGAACCAGATGAGGAAACTGTAATTGTGGACATAATGACACAAATGCTCATTACTGACACACCACAGAACAAAAGTCTTGTTTATCAGCTATCAAGGTTTGCATGACAAAAAAATCTAATGTTTTATCATTATAATTCCACAGCAGCTTTTCAGTGAACATCTGTTCCATTTTATCAGACAGTGGCAGGGGTTGTGCATCTCCCACTTGGAAAAAAAAATAGGGCACATTAACCATAGGCACAAAAGCAGTGCAAACTGAGAGAGAGGGAAAAAAGAGTCAAAGGTGTTGCAACACAAATGCTTGTTATGATCTGATCATGTCACTGATAACTGGCTTGTTTGTTAGCTACCAGGGTTTGAATGACAAAAAATATAATGTACTATAATTTAACAGCAGTTCTCTGAGGAACATCTGCTCGGCTTTGTGTGGAAGTTTCTCTGAGTGACGCTCATTAGTGACAAAACATGGGTTTATGGTTTAAAATAAGTTGCAGTAGAATAGACGGCATCAAGACTGAGAGAGGGAAAAAGCTATTAAAGGTTTAGCCAGATTTACAATAACACATTGTCTCTTTCAGATCTTATCTCTGATTACTCACTTGGCAGTTTGCTACCAAAGTTCAAATGGAAAAAAAAGCATTCCGGGAACAGATGTTTTACTTTATTGGCAGGCTGTTGTCTGCTCCTGTAAGACGTCTTTTATGTCTGCGCTCACTGCAGTACATGTGGAATTATGTGATGACAATTGTGAAAGAATAAAAATATTACCGGCTGCTAATTTCATTTCTTTAATCACTTAAAAGGTGAGTTTGAAAATGGTTTTGATGCTCGGTGCATCATGTCTGAAGAGAAAGGCTTGTCATGATACTGCAGGCAGCCATACTTTAACAAGTAGTGTTAGTTTCCAAAGGCAGAACAAAATGACCGCTCTGCGAGCCTTTTAAACGCCGCATCTAGGTGTGTGTTTGCGTGTTTGCAGGTGTGTGTGTGTGTGTGTGGGTGCACGTGTGAACGCACGCACATGTGGGTGGGACAGATTCGGGAATAGAAGGTATCTGAGCAGAGACAGAGGCAGGAGAGAGGAAGAGAGAGAGAGAGACAGATAATGAGAACCAGGGGGAGGTGATGCTGGCATGGGGAGAGGAAGATAGAGACCAGAAATAGACATGCAAAGAGCAAGGTGTTGAGTCAGAAAATGAAAGAGGAGAAGAGGAGGAGGAGGAAGACGAGGAGGAGGAGGGGAAAGGCAGACTGCAGCAGGGAGAAGGTGAGAGGAGGAGGGAAGCCGCATAAGGAAGATGGGAAGACAGAGGGAGAAAGAGGGGAGAGAAAACATGAAATAAGAAAAAAGAGAGTTGCAGAGTGTGGAATAAAGTAACAAGGAGAGAAAACGGGAATGAAAAGGAGGAAGAGTAACTAAGAGCAAGATGTAAGGAGTGAGAAAGAGACACAAATAGACATGTGAGGTTGAGTCACACCGGGAACCTAGAACAAGCTGAAAGCATACAGAATTACAGAAGAAACCACAGGGAACAACACACACACACACACACACACACACACATTCACCTAATGCTTTTGCATGTGAGATGTAGTGATGCACTTCTCAAGTCTAAAGTGAGGAAGCAGAGGCATATATGAGGTTCAAAGATGAAAAAAAGGAATTGGAAGAGACACAGATGGAGGCAGAGGTTAAGAAGGTGAAGCACAACATGCTTAGAGAGATGAGCACTTAGCTTGGTATGCATACCAGATGTACACACACACACACACACACACACACACACCTAATCTTTCCCTTCTTACTCCTCCTCACCTACCATCCCCCTGAACCCAGCACCCCATTTCTCACTGCATCCGGTGTTGGTACAAGAGCGACAGAGAGGCGGCCACGGTGTGAAGAGTTAAACTGTAGTGTGTGTGTGTGTGTGTGGTGTCTTAGGTGAACATCAGTGAGTGCCAGCAGCCAGCTGGGGTGAAATCAAACATCAGTCTGACACACCATCACAAAAACTCTGTTACTCGAAAGCATCAGCATGCGGCTGCAATTAGTAAGGCCTTCTCTGACACGCCCCCCTCACAGGGGCGAGAGTGTGTGTGTGTGGGAGAGCAACAGTAATGTGTGTCTGTATAACTGTATGGATGTGACTCTAAGTATACGATGTCTCTGGAGTACATTTAAAACACTGCAAGGCGTAGCCATCACGCAGCCGGGCGTATCTATGTGTGACTTGATTGTCTCTGAGCCCCTCAGAGACAAAACATCCGCATAAAGCTGGATCATACAACAGAGGAGAGAAAGATGTGTATGGGAATCCAAAGGGGGGGAGGGGGGAAAATAAGGTCTGCAGAACAGGCAAAGACACATCAGACAGAACAGAAAAACTCCCACAAAGTGCTGCTTGAGTGGTATTACCGTAATAAAACAGTCACGTGCCTCTCATTTGTCTCGCTCACCTTCTTAGACGCCATGTCAACAAGAGGATTCACACTGGTGCTTTAATCCTGCTCACTTAGTCCACCCGATCCCATTTAAAACACTCACAAATACTCAGACACACATGGCGCTAGACTCCCTTGAAGCGTAAAGGGTGGTAGAAAGCAAAGGAGCTCTTACAACTGATTAGATGAGGGGGGGGGGACACCGTACTGTAGATGATGAGATACACTCAATTACAAAGGATGGGGTTCTACTGTGCCCGGGGGAGCCATGCTAAACCAGCAGGAAGGGGAAATCATGAGTGAGAGCATATCTGTGATATCTGTAGGATACGGGTGTGGAAAGTGTCAGATGAGCAGCGGAGTTGACAGATACCTCTGGATGTTTGGCAGTCTGTGCGCGGTGTGTGCTACGCGTATATGTGCGCTGGGCGCAGCCACTGCTCTCCAGAGACGGCGGCTGCGATCATATGTTGTTGACGCGTCCGGATAGTTGTGATGAATGCTCCAACACATCTGTGTCAAAGCGAAGGGTGATAATGTGTAATTTCTTGGAAGGGGTGCTCGGGGACGGACGCTGTGATATTCGTAGTAAATGAGAAATAGATGGACAGTGTAAGAGGGGAAGAAAGAGACAGAGGATGACGGGGAATTGGGAATACAGGAAGACAAAAACAAATAGAGATGATTAATCAAACAGACAGACGGGAGCGGGATCTACAGTCAATCTGCACACATGTATCAAAGCAGATGCAGATCCAACACAGTGCATGTGTGCTGTACGGTCTGATGTTAATCATCACAAAATAAACTGTTCATGGAGCTTTCAATGGAAAGGACATACATGTCAGTCTGGCTCAGGGCCGAGACTGACAACCTAGAGTCAGTAATTAACCTGAAACCCACGCAGACACAGGGAGCATGCAAACGCAACGCAGAAAAGCCACGGGCAGCCTGCGAGTTCCGACCTACGACCTTCAACTTGTGAGGCGCTAACCACTCTCTAAACTCTCCTGCTCAGATAAAGCTTCACTAGCGCTACAAAAAGCTGACTTTCCTCCTTTGTTTCTAATTCTTTTCAGTAGGATAATTCATTAGTTTCAACCACGCCGATGGAAATGCTCCTGGTTGGCGAGTGATGTTTTTAAAATGTCTTTTTCAAAAAAGTTCCATAAATGCCACTTGACAACTGAGTGGAAGCACTGAAGCAGCAAGACAGAGAGGATGTGACGTACAATAACACACATGAAAAAGTGGCACACAGCAGGTAAATAGAACACACTTTGCAAAAGGATCCCAGGTGGTAGGTTGATTCTCTAGCCCTGGGAGCCAGTCTGTTTAAAATCTATTACAGCTTTTGTCCTGTTGAGACCCATCAGCAATAGGCCCACAACCTATTTCTGGTTCCAGCCTGAGTGGAAGAAGGAGGTCAGATCCCAGTGAAGCTGACAAGATAGGTCACACATTGAACTTGTTGTGTTTCCCTCAAGCAGAAATCCGGACTTTTTCTGGTGCTGTAATCATTATTCGGTTACACACCTCACTTTATACCGCTCTGTCTATTAGTGTACTTTATCTGATGCATGAACTCCATTCAACGACGGCACAAATTTAAACACACTTGCTCTTCCCACAGAGAAATGGTGCTGACTGAGGTACGAAGGTGACTGCAGAGACAGACGGGCAGCTGCCTGACAGTGAGCTAGACAAACTGACAGGAGGAGCCCAACCCCACTGCGGGAGGGGTTCGGCCGCCCCTGAGCCTCCACATGGAGAAGAGAAAGACGTCTCCAGTAGCATACTCTGATCGAGGTGGAAATGAGGAACCAGTGGAGCCTGTCACAGCAGATGGCTGAGAATCCATTAGCTAATAGTGGAGGAGCCTCCCAGCCAAACTAATGACGCCCTCATTACTACGCTGCATGCGCTCCCGCCCAGCCAATGGTCTCTGGCTGGGCCTTTGTCTGGGCTGAGATGCATCTACATACACACACACACACACACACACACACACACACAGATGCATATACACTAGAAGCACTAAAACCTGTGTCCTATTACACACTCAAAGGAGTGCATGAGCACAGGCATACGCAGCAGCAACGTGATGTGTGCCTGCAGAGCGAGAGCGAGAGAGAGAGAGAGGGAAGAGGCAACAACTGTGCGGACTGAGAGACTATCCCATCCATCTATCCATCCTTCTGCACACATGACTGCCACCTCAATATATGCCATCTGTTTTTCGCGACGAGATGAGGAGCGAGGCGGAGATGAAAAAGAGCAATATCACAGCTGCATAAATAATTTGGCCTGTGTGTGCTCTGCATGTGAGGATGCACAACTCTCTCTGTTAGCACCTGTGTTTATAAACACAGCCAGCGCATGCTTACGGGCATGCGGGCATGCAGCGGGCGCAGTGACGGCCGCGGCGTGTAAGCCCCGTGAAAACTGCACACGTGACTGTGGAGGAGGAGCTCGCAGTTCTTCTGACAGCCTCTGGGTGAAAAAGGGGAACTTTTGTTTCATTTGCCTCACTGTGTGGAGAGCTCGACCCCCCCCCCCCCCCTCCGCCCTTCAGAAAATTCTACACTTTGTTAGTGTTTTGCAATCAAAGAGGAAAAAGCACTGACAGAACACAGCACCACACTGGTTCTCTGCAGAGATGCTGACCCAGGTCAAGGCACCTTGCCACAGTCTATAACAGGTGATTCCATCTCACTAAACACTGGCAGGTCAGCGGGTCAGCTCAGCAATGCTCAAGCACCTGCAGACAGAGAGAACAGCAGTCAAACATCATTTGTCCTCCCATTGTTTGACTGGGTTTATCTGTAAGGCCCAGACACTGGTTGTGCGCGGCCTCTGTCGAAGATGTTGGTTCACGTACATTTGCATTCGGCAGCGCAGACAGACGGGGCACCGCAAATACGACGACAGCACAGCTTGAGTTCACATTCCGTCTAATGCAGTCACAGCAACTGTCTGCTCTTCCCATGCAAGTCTGTCTGAGGCCACTCAGCCATCAGGGCAACCCCACAGAGAGGAAGCTGACAGCAGCTTGCATGACTAATAATTCTTTGAAATGCAAGCTAACAGGCTTTTAAACAATGGTGACATTTTGGGGTGATAAATTGAGCCAACCAGCGTCTGCTGTTAGAAAGACTGACTTTTACTGCCCCCAAAAACCTGAAGAACAGACTTTGTGATCAGGTTCAAATTAAGGAGATCTTTTTAAGTTTGCTGTTTCAAGTTTCATCCCTCTCCTTGACACATTTTTGATCACAGCCAGATCCCCTGTAGGCCGTTAGACATTTTTCCCGGTGTCAAGCCTTCATCTAAAGTCACCGCCTTATCAACTCCCAGTACGAGTCAGTGCACACAGCTGTATGTGTGTGTGTGTGTGTGTGTGTGTGGAGGCGGGCCACTTTCCTAACAGGGCCTGAAAGACAAACAGCAGCAGAGAGCGAGGACTGTAATCCTGTTGTAGGGAATCTGACTGAGATGAGAATGTGAGGTCAGGTACGGGGTGAGTAGAGATGTAACCTGCATTCTGCTGGTGCCGATTGCTCGAGAGACCTTTCGTCTGTCTGTGAGATAGTGGCATGTAATCTGAGTGGCAGGGTTAGCTCGAGCCCAGAGCCAAATTAGAGGTGGGTATGGAGAGCAGTTGATGAACAGTCCTGGGAGATGTTTCCTTCGCATGTGGCGTAGGGTATGGAAATACACCACCCTCGCTGTTTACACTGACTGACAGCCTCCGAAACAACATGCAGATCGGGCTTTTTGCGGATGAGAGAATAAGAGGTTCTTAAGCTGTGCTCCAAGCCATCTGGTCCTCGTGCAACTGGAGGGAAAGCCGTGTCCTCTGCAGTAGGTTGAGTGCATTCTCAGTAGCTACTGGGCTTTGGCAAGACTGTGCCTGGTTACCAGTTCTATTTGAGACCATAATGCCGAGCGCTGGCGGGTAGTGTCCAGTTTGTGACCTCAGCGCTGCAACTCGGCTCCGTGCGTACGACGCTGGATTTGTCAGGCTGTGACCACCATCGTGACATGCGTGAAATTAGCTTTACAAATCTCAGGGATTTGCTTACTCATTAGATGGATGAAGCATGAGATCAGGCCTTTGAATTACCTGTAGTCATGCACATGTTGCACTCCGCTGCCGTGGTGAAGGAGGAGCGGAGCCTGAATGCGCAACTCTCGCTCTATCAGCCTCTAACATCTGGCAACTAAATCTGGGTGGTGACCAAAAGAATAAGATCATGGATAAAAGCAGCTGCAATTTGTTTTCGGTACAGGATGTCTGGACGTACCCTTCGGGCTGAAACATTACCGACATAAATTCTGAAATGCAGAACGTCTGAGCTATGCAAAGGCTGCTCCAACTTGATTATGCTGTTGTTGAATTTCTCAGTGGTCCGGCCAAAACCTTGACGATGCATGATCTATGCTGTCAGCTTTGGTTTCAAACTTCACAGTGAGGTGTCATATATGAGGCACGAACAAGATAAAGCTGCCTTTCAGATGTGCACTTCTCTGTTTAGGCTGATTGATTCTGTTGTTTTGCCCTCTTGAGGACAAAAGGCAATTCAGACAGCTGGCCAGAGACTGCATCAAATATGAATTCCTCGTAGAGTACCTTGTAGGATCACTGCTTTGTTTGTTTGGTTCACTTCATAATCCAGAAAAACATGAATCTATTTATTACATTACTGGATTGCTTTTCATTCTCTCACCACTGCGCGTTCACCAGCACAGACTCCTGTTGCGGCATGGATCTGTATTCCTCTCCAGATGATTCATTTTTCCAGGGAAGGTTTGGTCACAACTGTGCCACGTGTTTGTGATCGTACGAAGCAAGATGTCGTACTTTGGCTTCACAAACTGGTTGTAGCAGTGTTTTCCATGCACTGATTCACGTGTGGTGACCAGCCACAATATCAGTCACAATTCTTTTCACTATTTAAAATAGATGCAATTGTATTTGATTGCAGAGCTCAGTGCGACATGCAGGATTTATTCACTCATCTCCTCAATGACCCGCTCGCTATCCTTTTCTCACAGAATTGACAATGCACCTGTCTCTCCTCCCCTCCCTCCTCTCCATGTGAATGCAACGTGGTGGCGTGCAGGGGAAGGAGGATTATAGCTGGCACAGACAAGAAGGCAGGCTGACGGCTAATTCTTGAAATAAGTTATTAACAAGCATAATGAGTGATCGGACTTGACACTGGGGGTGTGGGGAGGTTTGGTAAAGGACTGTGTAGGATTCTCATTTTAGTCCTATAGTGTCCAAATGTCACATGTGAGATAGAAGAGATGTGGGCTTCCTGTTCACATAGCTACAGACAGACACTCTGGCCTCCAACACTGTGTTCTGACATTATAGACAAGTCTGATCTCAGTATTAAACTGTTTTACATTCACTGCATGACTAGAGTTGCTAGATAACATTTATTACCCTGAAGCATCCTGCTAAATGTTGTAATGTGGCCACAGCAGGTGTTCAGACATGCTGCCCCCAGAGACAGAACTGTTTGCCAGGAGCACTGAGGAAGGAGCACAGTTTCCTTCCAGCAGAGCCAAGCAAGCAGGTCAGGTCATGCAGGCCAACATTGTCCCTGTGCTGCTCAGGCAGCAACCACACAGCCAGTGAGTAAAGGGTGAGCCCCCTCTTAGCCAGGGGCTGAGGAGCAGAGAGACAGACGAGTGAGATTGTCAGAGTGAGAAGGCACGTGCAGGAGACGAGAAACAAAGAAATAAATATAGCCACACAATTAGAAGCAGAAAAACAAAGAAGGAGTATAGAAGGAGAAGGGTGAATATAGTTTAGATGCAGTCTGCAGCACGAAGCGAAGATGAGCCGAGGTGACTGAGAGGAGCAGTGTGTCAGTAAAGCATGTCATGAAACATAAATCCATCACTTCCCATTCCCTGCCCCAGTGGACTTCAAAGACAGGTCTCAAATCATTGATCCATTCAAGCTCAGTGCCAGCTGGCATCGCACCGTGAACAGTATAATGTGCATGTGACGTGTGAGTCTGTTTATGCGTTGAGTGGACACTCGCTCAGGTTGCCTAAGTGCAACGTGCTATTCCTCGCACATGCATGCGGTGCATCGCACTGAATTTAGATGCATCATTATGTTTCACGATAAAGAGTATTACAAACCAATGACACGTTTCTAACAGTTCGATCCCCATTACGCTCATTAAATATTTGTATGAACAGTTTATTTATTGTTGTGTTTGCACAGGAGGTTGAGGGGAAAGGAGAGAGAGGGAGCAGCTGCAGCATGTGAAAGTAAAAACATCCTCTCCTCTCACACATATTTCAATCAGTATTCAGGACTCCTGGGCTACTATGTCAGTTTGTTCTCATCAGACCTTCACCGCACAGCTCGTAAGACACAGGACCCGCGAGCACACAGACACACACACACACACACACACACAGCGCAGCTGTCATAGTAGGCAGCGCAAATGATGGGCTTGTGGGAGGCAAATCCACCTCCGTTCTGTTCCTGTCTCAAAGAGTAGTCAGAGAAGTCCCAAACCAGGCCAAAGCACGTTGAAGTAGGCCAGTCCTGGGACCAACATCTCCTGCAGTGACAGGCAGGAGTTTTTTTTCCACCAACAGAGGTAAAATCAGCAGAGTAGAAATGAGCAGAAGCCAATCCCAGTCACTCTGAGTAACAGCATTATTACCAGTTTGGGTTTAGAGCTGTGGATAAATTTAGGAGCAGGTTTACCTGTAGGAAAACACCAAGCATGCAGGTTTGAGTATTAACATTTGAGCCAACAGGAGATGGATCAGTAGCCATTTTTGGAAGCGCTTATAAAATAATCAAGCTCACACACCACAGCATTCAGCTAACATCGGGTATTCAGTGGCTCTGTTGTTTCAGTCTTAATCTGTTGTTGTTTGCACTGCTGCTTGGTTAACAGTCCTAATTCTCTATCTGGCACATAATTACAACTCCCAACAGGATGCAGCATGGCAAGACTGGTGCCATGCTATCATTCAACCTAACACATTTGTGTGTCTGTGCCTGTGAGTCATGGAGATGCTGGTGTTTTTCTAAAGTTTTTCAAAACTTGGGGAAAAGACGATGCTGAGTGTGTGTTTGCGTGTTATTGTTGGATTTAGTTGAAGTCTCCAGGGAGCAAAAGACGCGTGAGACGGAATTAGGATCTTTAACACATGCTGATTCGGAGGAGCACATACTAGCATCACCTCTTCTCATCACTATGCAGTGAGCAGATAACGTCAACTAGTGTACACACACACACACACACAGAGCAGCAAGAGCTCCCATGTGAAGCCTGCTACAGCTCAGGTCCCAGAAAAGTCTCACATATAAGCACCAAACATCACACTGACACAGACAGAACAGCTCAGAACCAGTAGGACCGTAGACAGGGCCGACACCCAGTCATCGTATATGATGGAGAGAGAAATCACTAATCACTGACCAGTGTCAGGAATCTATTAAAAAGTATGTGGATCTATAAAAACGTCTTTAAGTCTGTAGCCTTGACAGGACAAAGGCAAGCATGATATTTCTAATTGAATCCATCAGATTGATTTGATGATACTGCATCTCTATCAGTGTGGAAGAACTCAGTCGCATCTGCTGATTGCCAGAGCTCTTCACATAAAAGAAGCGGGGATATTTCATTACGGCAGTGATAATTCAACAAGATATACTTTAGAAATCAGTGCGTATTCAGAGCTGTGTACCGGGTAAAAATAGCACCCAGACAGAATTCATTAAACTGCTACTTGCGCTATAAGACAAGGCCTTGTCACTGAGAGACATACAGTAACTGAAGCGAGGTTTCCGTATGGAGATGTTACATGGACCAACGCCGTTTTTCTGTGTTTGTGAACAACTGATAACTCCTCGCTGTCACTCTGTCACTGGCCGGCAAACAGTCGACCAATTCTGGCTAAACAAGTCTATACTCTGCAAGAATTGTGCCAGCAGAACGAGTGAGAAGCCAAATCAGGGTTTTGTTGCACACAATCACCATCGCGCCGCATCTGTGTTTGTCCAACTACTTATAATAGAACAACAGTTGTTTCACGAAGCGTTTTCCACACGAACATACCACAAGTCGGTCCATAGCTGGCCATCCATTTTCACTTAGCAGGTTTTACTTATGTTCACAACTAATGACAAGTTGCAAATATGCATATGTTCAACTGTAACCGAACACATCACAGACTATTCTCTCACATTTCAATATCAGTAATATTGAAACCAGTGATTTCCTTAAAATCTATATTATTACATGTTATACAAGAATAAAGTTTCCTATAATACAAGTACTACTAATATTATAGCTCCAGTGCAATGACAATTTACTTGATAGCACATAATTCTTTGCTCACACCTCTGACAGATAATGCTAGTTTTTGTCTGCTCAGAAGTAAAGTAGTAATTACAAACAATAATAATGACAATAAAAAAATGTCCTCGAACCCAGAAACGGGCGACTAATGAACGCACAACTTCGCAACAACGCAACACAACCTGATACCGTGCATTTATCCTGCAGACTAATGTTGCACGCAAGTAAGATGAATTACTTCAATGATTTGTGACAAAGTGATTGATGTGTTGAAGTATGTGCTGGTTGTTGTGCTGAAGCTGTTCTCTCTCAGTAAATAGAGGAAGAGGAATGACAAGCTGTCCGGAGCTGGCAGAGTTATTTACAGCCATATGCATTATGAAGTGCATGTTATTTTCAGCTTAATTTGTTGCATTTGGCTTTTATTGAAACAGGTTTTGCACATCAGCTTAGCACAAATCATTTTGTGCCTAAATTTTAAATACTATTTTGAGTTTTCAGAAGAAGAAAAAACAAATGTAAATGTATTATTTAGGGGTTTCCCCCATGTCAGAGTATCTTGTCGTCTGTTCTCTCTTTATCCTGTGACTCATCTTGGACGGTAGTATGTCAAGTATTTACTGTAGTTCAAGTTGTGAGAGTGATAAACAGCGAATTGTTGTTTATCAAATCACAATGTGCGTGACTTCAGGTTCATACAAGAAGATGTAGGTGACTCACATTTACAAATTACAACAAACGTGTCTCACAGTCAGTGAACTGGTGACGCGCTGTACACAGAGGCTTCAGTGTTTCATATGGTTTCACTAGTTAATTATTCCAATGTCAACTTTCAAATTCGACAAGACAATGACTTCTCCAACAAGGAGGACAAAAGACCTGCTGACATGTGATGAGATGTTTCTTTGAGATGATGGAAGATCTGACTCAGCGTCTGGCAGAAAAAACTCTAAACAAGACGTGAGGAGGTTCTTGCAAAAGGAGAGCAGGCAGACAGTCGCTCTTCGTTTTCAAATGTGACAACTAAGAAACAAATGTGGACGTCACAGCACAACACAGACCTGGTCTGTTAGGGGGGAGGCGTCCTGAGGGCGTCCTGAGGGCGTCCTGAGGGCGTCCTGTCCATGATTTGGGTAAACAGGAGCAGCTGGGCCCAGAGCTCCTGAGCAACCATAAAAACTCAGCCTGCTGCTGCTGCTGCTTTCGCCCGCCACCATTGTTTCCTGATTCTCTCCTTTTCAAGACATGAATCCTCTCACACTTTTACTGATCTTCTGAGTTACACACCTCATGCCTTGTAATCTTGTTATATGTCTGAGGAATATGTCTGTTATATGTGTGCGGATGAAAACACTCGGGTAAGGCTGCCTCTGTCCTGAAAAACAACTCTTTCTACCGCTGTAGTACATTTTATTCCTTGGTAAAAGAGGATTCTCCCTTCATAAAAATCTTTCCGTGTGACCTACTGACCCCTCGGACACAACAGAGAGTCCTGCGCAGGGCTGTGCAAAGACATTCCCGCCAACCTGGGCTGCTGAGCACCATAATTAAAAGTTTGTTGTTGAACAAGGAAACCCATCATAACAACATCAAATATGTAAAAGCACACTATGAAGATCACAAAGCTCATCTCTCATCTCGCTGCCATCATATAGGCCAGCGATGTAACGAGTGCATGCGAGAAATGCTGATGACACGGGGAACAAATGTGAATCAGAGAGAGGGTGTTAGCGCTCGCTGGGTTTTTTAAGTGTTTCTTTCACTGCCACAAACTGTTGAATGTCTAAAAGCGATTCATCTGCACGCCCTTGTTCCATCATACCATTGATTTCGGCTTTTAAATTTCATTGAATAGCAGCAGAGATGTTTTCAGATTCATTTCCACTGCGTGGCTTATAGCCGTCATCCCATTGAATGAACTTCTAAATGAACATTAACAGCCACTTTCAGCTCCAGTTCCTTCTCTTGCTTCCCAGCGTTCATACATGTTTGTGACTTCCACCTTCTTCCCACTCAGAGGCGTTGGCGTCATGGGGCCCAGCCCTGGCCAGCTTCTTAGTGACCGTCCAAACCCAAACCTCCTTTATGCTGCAGGGTCCACATGCAGGATTGTGAGCACGATGTATCAGGTCCCTAACTGTTAGTTCACAGCCAGGCGGGAGATGGAGGGAGAGAAGGGTTTGTACTTATGCTGGATACCATGCTGCATATCTATCTTGTCATCAAATTGGATTAATAACGGAAGAATCTGTTTCAGCTGCTTTGAAATGCACGCTTTTTGACCTTCAGTGACACTATAACAAGTGGAACGTCGTTGATGTTTGATGATTTCATTAAATAGCTGCAGTGGAAAAAGAGCAAAAAGATTAAAGATGATACAAACAAGTGGCTGTTCTGTCCGAGCTGCCCCTCATCCATCTGTTCGTCCTGTCAGCTACGAGCACGCAACATAAAATGGCGCTCATGTTCTGTCTTAGCTGCGTTATTACCTCCAGCGTCACCACGAGCGCACTTTATCATCCTAACACCTCCCTTATCAGCGCCATCACCGATGCACGTGCGCTCGCGCGCGCCTTTGTCTCGTGGCCCGCTTACTTCGGGCTAACAGATGAAGTGCAGTTCATGTGAACTTACTGATCCGCCCCTGTCTCCCTCTGGTGATCGCGCACATCTTAAATCCATCATCGAACAGCTGATGGCTTGAGAATTTATGCAGGTGTTAATGTCTCGAGGTTTCTCATCCAGGCGCTTTGCTGATAAGCACGACGCGGGTGGACGTGGGTTAAACAGGGGTCACATCTGGACCCAAGGATCTCCTGTAAATCTGTCCGTGCCAGCGCATCGGAGGTGCTTTTCTCGCAGATACTTGATTATGTCCTAATAAATAGCATCCATGAAGTGAATGTTATGTACTTATGGGAAGCCGCAGTCCTCCTGCTGATGCAGCATCCCAAGTCAGTTGATCCTGAATGGCGGATTCATCACCATGTAAAATGCTGTAATGGGTCTACATCAGCAGCTCCGCTCCTCTGACACACTCAAATAAATGTAGCCTTCAGGTGGAAAATCAGATAAATCCTGGCATATAAGGTTTTTAAACCCTGTAACAAAAAGAGTCATTTAGCACTGGGTTGAGTATGAAAAGATTATTATTTTTAAACTGAGTAAAAAATGTCAAGGTGGGAATTTCATAATTTTAGACATGTTTATAAGTCCTGTGTATTTTAAAAACGGATGAAATATGATTTGTGCAGACTTCAGAGGAATCAAGCCACGGTGGTTTTCCAAGCAAAGGTAATGTTATCAAAGTCTTATCTGGTGATAAGAGCAGCTGCTCCCTGATGTCCTTTTCTATAATGTTCTGGAAGGATGAAGAAGAAAGGGAGAAGAAATGACAGAGATTGAGATAGGGTAGTGGAAATAATGAAAAGGAAGGCAAATTATTAAAGGCTGGCAGCAGGAAAATGGAAGTAGTAGAACTAGAACCAGATGGCTGTCACCAAGATAAGACCAGAATACTGACTTCAGACTCGACGCACGACGAGGAGTTCCTAAAAAAACATTGTCCTGTTTATACTTCAGGAAAGAGCTGGGCAGAATACAGAGGGCCCGACAGGACGATCAGGGAATTAACGCTGGTAATACGTGTCAATATTACGTGCATGCTGGGCGGTGTGATCATTTACAACTGATGACTTCACCTACCTGCAGCATCCACACACTAACAAATAGACCAACACTGATCCCCTGTTACGTACACAGCTCTGGGCTCATCAGCACCAGTTTAAGGCTAAATTCATGAGCACTGTTTCAGCCCTGTAGATTCATTCAGTCTAAAACTGGCCTTACTCCTCCAACATGCAGCCCAGTTTCCTTTAGCAGTCCCACAGCAAGCACTGTAACATGCTTTCTGAACTTTGGACCCAGCGAACAGCCAGGATCTCCCAGCATCAGTTTAAATGGGTTTATGGAATAATTATTTATAATGGTTGTGAGGGTGAGCAGAAGACGGTACACATGAAAAGGTTCTCTCAGCAACCACAGTTCATCAGACGTCCTCTCTCACAATTCTCCAAAACACAATGATGAGAAGTCTTTATTAACAGAAAAGCAGAAAGATCCAAATCTACAAATATCCACATTGTTGATCCAACGGAAATGACAAAGAGATAGATGTGGAAGGCAGGTCCAGTAATGACAGAAACTGGTCAGACTGTCCAACCATGTCCAAAAAAGTCCCTTTAAAAGTCATGGATGCAGAGGAGAAGGACCACCTACTAGTCCAGGAGCCGGTATGCATGGTTAGGGGAGAAATGAGTGAACGACGGCGTCTAAAAACCACAGGATTCAAACATTAGAGTTAAAGACAGCTTTCTAATGATGGTAATGTGAATTTCATCTAGCCTAGATGTCTTTAAACGTGATCACAGCTGGAATTACACAAAGCATTACGTTAAGAAAGCAGTAACTCTTAAGCAAACATGCATTTTTATTAAGCCTAACCTTGTTTGGTTAGTGCCTCAGCGAGAGGGGAAGAGGACTCTTCCTAAACTAAAGCTACTGTTCTCCCCAGCTTCCAGAAACTTACAGAGCTGATGCAACACCGTGTAAACATGCTGCTCTCCCAGCTATTTTTGAAACTAGCAGCAAATTCCAAAATTTGGTTTAACATCTGATATGTCTGATATGCTTACAGGATTTTCAATCTAATCCAGCTTTTACATCATTTGTAAATTGCATTGTTTTAATTAAATTGTGGAAAGCCCCCTAACATATCTGGAAACAAGATTGTTCATTTATATTAGTATTATTATTATCATTATTATTATATATGTGTATATATGTTTTTTACATGCAGCAAATAGATGGACTAATAAAGAATACAGGAAGACAAGGAAGGGAGAATGATTGTTGTATAGTGGGGATTTTTTGTGTAGTGTGTGCAGTATTTGTGACAGTGATGCTTTAAGAGTATAACACCGTGTTGTTGTGAGTGAGAGACAAAGAGAGCAAACCCCAGGGAACGAGAGGCAGACACATTCATGAAGGGGCATGCTCAGATGACCTCGAGCCCGATGCCGTGGCTTCGGGCGGGGGGGCTCTCAGCACGTTGAATGTCATGGCGAGTTGTGTTTCTGTCTAATTAGTTCACAATCCTCAGATAGACAATTAACAAACAATATAAAATGGCGATGGCTTCAAGACACCACTGTTGCCAGGAGTAGCATTTACACCCTGCAGGTGAACGTCACTGGGTGATGTTCATAGACTGATCCACTACCAACACGCGTGGAAACTGTGGACCGCTGCTTGTTGATAGGCGAGGACCAACAGGACATCTCAATAATGCAAACGACAGAACAATTCGGAAAGAAAGGTTTGTGTAGACAGGTGGTGTGTAGCACGACGTTTCTCTGTGATGTCTGAGAAAATGAAGCCTGTTGCTGAGCGGAGAGCTATATGTCTGTCTGTTAACAGAGGAAAAATAGGATTTAAAAATGAATGCCCTGCAGGAACAGTCTCGAGTCTACTCTAAAGGAATATTTCAGATGGAATACAGAATATGTGTGTGCATATGCAAAGAAAGCCTTAAACACACACACTCACACAGACATCTTTCTACATAGAGGTTACAGAGGAATATCCATTATATAAACATTACCATGGCTCCAAGTAGAACTCATAGACTCACATCCATACAGCTTTCTGATCCATTTTTAGGTGACACAGTACACACACAGACGCAGAGTATATAGTGTGCTGTGGAACCAAGCACTGACAAAGGAAATATATATGCACACCTCCTACCACGTAACCATGTGGTAGGAGGAGGTACATCAACACCTCTCTCTGCTCAGTCTGAGAGCACATCCTAACAAAGAGGTCTGTGAGATGCTTTAAAATCAGGAGGGGAGGAGGCGCTCTCACACACACAAATAAGAAGGAAGGGAAAAGGGAATAGAGCGATGTAGCACTGGTCCCCTCACGTCGCCCCCCCCTTCCCCTCTCTTGACTTGGCGTTCCTGGAAACCATGGCAGCAGTGGCTCACGCTACTGCAGCCGTCACCATGCCAACAGTGGTGGCTGCTTTGGTGGGGATCCGATTTGGTGGGTGACACCTGATGAATGCACACGCGCGTTAGTCTTGCAACAGTTTGCGAGGCCACTTCCTGACACGATGCACTCCCTGCCTCCTTACCCAACTAATTGAAAGAACGAACCCTAAAACCAAATGTCAGCCCTCTGATGCGACTGTCCAAAATGTGCTCGTGACGATGGCGTTTACGATGTAAACATCCTCTTTCGCATCAGGTAGATTAAACACGTGGCTTCCTTTTTTAGTCGATGCACAAGCAAGACGCAGCGGAAAGGATAAGGGAACAAAGAAGAACATGCAGGTGAGCTCACACAGATAGTAAAAATACCTGCTGAGATGCACGTAAGGGCAAGTACATGAGGCAGTGGAGCACACACACACACACACACACACACACAGAGAGGCAACCTTTCTTTTATCCCTCTCCTCCTGTTCTGAGTCTGCGTGCTCAACTCTGTCTATCTAATTAGGGAGCCTGTCTGAGTCTCGCTGTGTGTGTGGGGGAACACACCCATGCACACACACACACACACACACACACACACTCCCAGACACATCTTCATCTTTTTCACAACACAAATCACACAACATCTAGTGCACACAAATGACAAGAGCACTCTATCACTCTCCGCTGCGTGTACACGCACGGACACGCACACAACCACTACCCACATATTAATAACCAGGTCTCCAATGTCAATTTGAGCTCTCAAGGACTGTGGGTGCTATAAGAGGCAGAGGCCACACAGAGAGAGAGAGAGAGAAAGGGAGTGGGAGACAGTGGGAGAGAGAGAGAGAGAGCGAGGGAGAGGGAGAGGGAAGAGTAATGGGGTAATGCATTCAGGTTCTTATTCATGCTGATTCTCCCACTGGGTGCACAGACTCATTTACCTAAACAATACATTTCAGACAGGGCAGAGAGGACGCAGAGGTACAGTGGGGGGAGTGCGTATGCGTTTGAGGGTGAGTGATTAAAATGTGTGTGAATTTTAGTGTGTCATAAAAAAAAAGTATGTATGAATGTGAGGCTAAGAGAAAAGATAACGGTTGGTGACTCAGAGGACTGTTTGTAGCCGGAGCTCTGCTGTGGTATTGAACACCTTCTGTCTGCAGCTGATAGAGAGGAAGGCATGAAAAGGCAAAGAAAAGGGAAAAGAGCAAGGCAGAGAAGAAGAGAGGCCCTTGAGTGAGCCGGAGGTTAGGAAACGTGGTACTTGACCTCCAGTGTATGAAGGGAGGATACTGAAATCTACCTTTTTTCTATTTCTACCGTCCTCTGCCTGTGGTACACTAAAAACACAGCGGGCCAGATTTACTAAGAGCCAGAAACTGTGCGTTTGACCTGTGTTTCTTGACCTAATCAACCTTACACCCCAACCTCCTCCACGTGAACCGTGGTGCCTTTAAATACAGGATGACTGCATCGTGACTAACTCTAACATGTCTTTGTATGGTTTTCTGCTGCTGTTACTAACCACCCATAGAGTGGGCACTCTCAAAGCACCCTCCACAGGTTGGCCTGATGGTTTAATTAACTAAATTAATAAGTGGGGACTGTTTGTGGCAAATATACCAAATGAAATACCTGACAAACCAAGGCACTTCATCGCACTGATGAAATACAACTTTTAATATGCCAAATGCAGACCTGGCTATTAATTCACAAGCTGTCTACCAAGTCATATATTTATTTACTGATAAACAGTAAAAAATAAAGACAAATTATTACAGAAATTGCCCAAACCTCCATCACCAGACTTGCTGGTTTGCCCTGCTGTGCTTGTTTATTGACATTTTAGTGTGTGCTCACTTGTTGATCTAGCTCGGCCATAGGACATTCATAACCTGCCTGACTTTATTGCCTTGTTGAACTGGGCTATTCGGTGAATTTCTGAAGAACAAAAGAAAGTCGGGACCAGTAGGAAAGATCCCACTGCGTGAGAGTCAAATTTCTCTTTTAGAAACGGTGGCCCTGAGAACCCGACACATGGCAACAGAGAAAACACATGCAACAAAACATCTTCCCCAATGTGACATTTAGATATGTGACATTTAACTTACGAAAGAACACTACAAGTACAGAAGGCTGGGTGTCTTCTTCTTCTCCTAAATGCTACTGGTGTGTTGTCAACATGGTGAAATGTTGTGTTGCGTGTTTTGGTTATTTGCATATGTTCTGCGAGGGCCGGGGCCCCTGTATATAACACCACGGGGACACGGAGCAGCATTATGCTTAAACACCCCGACACACAGCATGTTCTGACTCCGCACACTTAGGTGCAAGCCTGAAAACACGACCACTAACCCAGCTCGACACTCGCGCGCACAGATAGAAGGCTTGTGGTAACGAGATGCTGACTCAGTGCTGTGCTTCTTACAATGTATAATAATCGAGTTATTATATAGGCTGACACACACACACATGCTCTAATGAGTCTGTGCACAATCTAATGCACAGCACACAACAGCGCAGCCGTGGCCATAATTACAGCAGAAACAACAAACCTAGTGTCCCAGATCAGTCTCCGCACGAGAGGTTAGCTTGATCTGTGCTTCTTTAAAGCCACACACACACACACACACACACAAGACCACATGTTTGTTAATGCACTTATTGATCTTGATGCTTCAGCACACCGGCCAAGGTTCAGCCTGCTGACTAGTTATACTGGTTTCATGGCTGAACTCCACCAAGAGGCAAAGCAAAGAGATCACACACACACTCACACACACACACACACACATGCAGATGTCAGATTAGTCATTACTGCCTTGGTGTTTCGCCGGTGTCGAGTGTGTGTGTGTGTTTTCCACCACACAGCAATGTTTGATGTGTTTCACACAAGCATTATGTGATGACGTTCTCCGGTCGATGAGAATGTCTGGAATTCACTGAGGCAAACGCTTCTGTGTCTGCAGCATTTCTTTGGCGTCATTTGCCTTTTGTGGACTTTTAGATTTTTAGGTAATGATACTTTTTGAGGTTCCTCGCCCCTTTGTGTGTTTGTTACTTTAGAAAAATTGTTGTGTGAGTTTGAGCTTGTGGTTGTGTGTGTGTGTGTGTGTGTGGCGCCTGCCTGAGGGCATGTTTGCACTGCGTGGTGCGCTGATCCAGTGTTGGGTTTTTGCGGTGCGAGGAACAGGTGAGAGCTGAGAGACGGGAGTCGACAAAGCCCTCCCTTGCACACACACTCA
This sequence comes from Microctenopoma stevenorrisi, assembly GCA_032270685.1. Taxonomy (NCBI): domain Eukaryota; kingdom Metazoa; phylum Chordata; class Actinopteri; order Anabantiformes; family Anabantidae; genus Microctenopoma; species Microctenopoma stevenorrisi. Next base: position 11,217,885 of record JAUMTR010000010.1, read on the forward strand.
ACTGAATCTCATCCTGGCGCACACCAGCTCCATGAGAGGGAAAACAAGGGTGTGCAAATATATTTTTAAAAATGTTACTCTAGCACAATAGCAAAAGAATATCGCTGTGCAGAACACTCACCAGAGCATAATACACAATCCCACAATTGTTTAAAGGTCTCCCATGCCAGCCTGGCCTAAGTTAGAAATCACAGAAATATGCAGCAGATAATTGGGACCATATCCCCGCAGCGCACTGTTTATATGAGCCAGTGTTTTTGCGCTTTATGTCTCCAAGGGCTCTGAGCATACTCGACCGCATCAATAACATATGAGAAAGTATGTTCCACTGGATGTATGCATCCTGTCGCCAGTGAGTCGATATGTGTCCATGTATGTTCAGGTGATTAGGCATATTACGCAGGTAGCGTCACGTCTGTGCATTTGTGTTTTTATAGGTGATAACTGTTATCACCACATGTAGGTGTGTACCAACATCTCCCAAAGTAAAAAAAGTACAACCCCAGGCCTGTTTTCTACTTAGTTTTTCTTTCTTGCAGATCAAACACACAGAATCACTCTCCCTGACGTTCACGTACTCTTTTTTTGTCAATCACTTCAGTTCGCTGCGCTCATTTGAGTAAGGTCAAACAAATACGAGAAACAAACTTAAAACACTTTTTGGAGCTTCACTGTTTTGGATTAAAGCTGCTACGGACTTACAGAACGATCAACTGATTGCTGACGAATCTCAGCCATTAGGAAGTAATTTAAGAAAACAGCGTCTTGGAAGCAAGCACCTATTTATTCTGACAGATTCTGACATATGTTCTAACTATTAGAGTATTTCAGATGTTTAATTTGTTCATCAAAGTTGGGAAAGTATTTGCACCCCTCAAGTTTTGCTCGGCATGATGACAGGTTTGTTTCCATCTGTCTTACTTCAAATGTTACAAAGGCGAATAAGATGCCTATCTTTAGGGCCTTTTTCCCTTTATTCAATCAGCTTTGTATATTTCCTCTTGTTTTGCTCAAAAGCTGGCAGAAATCTTGTTTTGGGAGGCTTTTTTCCATCTTTCATCACAGTTGTTGAATCTATGTTGGCATAATTTGCAAGTGCAAAAGACAATGTGCTTCCAACTCCCTGACAATTTGGGGCTGTTTTCTTTTTTTCAATTGGTGATCCTGGTGGGCTGAGCCACAGGGGGCTACTGTCAGGTTTTGTTTAAACCGACTCAAAGATAGAGCAGTTGCCTTTAAAGGTTTTATTCAAACAATAAGTCCTGTATTAACGGGAGAATAAACAAGGCAGCTGGAGCAGGAAGTGTGGACAGAAACAACAGGATTCAAAACCCACATTCGCAGAGTCGAGCAGGGATGAGGTCCAGAATCCTGAGCAGAATGTGACGTGACCTCAGGCGTATCTACCCTGAGTCAGGGATGAGTCATCTACATTCGCTCTCTTTAGTTTTGAAACATTTTCCCTCCAGGATTAATTTCTCAGGAGATTAGTTTGTTTTGTTTTTTTTTAGAACTGATTGATTTGTTTCACATTCAGATTTTATTCATGCTACCATTCCCCTACTCGGAGTTCCACCCGGGCTCCGCCTCCAATCGTGTTTACTGTGAGTTAGTGACTGATTGGGCATATGAGGGAAGGCTACAATCAGTGGCACTGGCCCGGGCTGCTAATTGAGTTGGACTGGAGGTCTAATTCTAATGTGCAGCAGATGGCCGAGGCATTCCTGCATTCAACCAGCCGCCGGCCACCGCTCTGCTCCACAGTGCTCTGCCCAGGGTAATGTAAACCACCATGGAGAAGAGGGGAAGGCAGACAGAAAGAGACTCAGAGACCCTTCACTCAGTCACCTTGAGGTTCCCCACAAATGTTCTAACTCTGGATTTATCCCTCCGCTGCACTCGCAGAGCTGACTTCAGTCCAGCCGGAGACGTCATATTACAGCTTGGCGTTGCCGCCTATTAATACAGATATGCACAGGGATAACATGAACTGCATAAACAGGCATCCACTAACCCGCAGCAAAAAATCTCCCCCTCTCTGTCACGCTTCAGTGGATCAAACCATCACTGGGTGGCAGTGTTGAGCTGCACAGCGTGCTCGGATCTGATGACCCTGGTGAACAAGGTTCCACTGAAGACATAATAAAGACACAAATCAATGGCCATAATTTGGAAAGAGACTCAGCCTGGGTTAGAGTTATAATTTCCCTGGTTTCTGGGGCTGCATCGGAGAGTAAACACTGTAAGCACTAAATCACAACAGACAGAGCGGGAAGGAAGGAGGAACAGAGGGAGTTGGAGAGAAAGAGGAAAAAATAGAGCGATATAAGGCAGAGGTGGAGAAATGAAGAAAGCAAGAAGCGGATAAAATCAAAGCTGCTAATGCAATAACAGCACAGCACAGAGATGGGGAACATTGCTTCTCACAATGGCTACTATCACCAGCTATGAAGTGCATCAGGGGCAAGGCATCAGGGAGCATGCGTGTGTGTGTGTGTGTGTGCGTGTGCGCACAAGCAAACACAGTGCACTTTCTGCTTGTGCAGGGCTGAGCTTACCGTTTTGAGATGGCTCCCCAGAGTGCAGCCTGAGTGCTGTGAGGAAGATTATGAGTAAGATAGAAAGCACACATGAATTTGGGCTTTGTTGTGCGGCAAGATAATAAAAGATGGAACTCTTTGTCAGAGCGGGTAAGTGTATGTTTTGGGAGTATATGACTGACAACATAAAACAGCTATTTGGGCTGTGGGCGGAACAGTAGCTCTTTGTACAAAGATCTTAGATTTGTAAGCAAGTGTGTTTATACATTTTTGCCCCAATGTATGAGCACAAGTGATTATTTGCATGCACCGGTATGGATGTTCTGTGTCTTTGGACATCAGAGGTAAATGGCTCAGACTATGGGTGGTAAATGCAGGTGATTCGGCTTGTGCGCAGCGCATTCTGCCTTTTTTCCTGTTATAGACAGAATGAGGCAATGCAGTTTTAATGTAGCTAATTATAGACAGACACAGTTTGAAGCCTAAAACCAGTACGTGATAATTGGGACAGCAAGTCACTGCAGTATATCCCCGTGCGATGTATTGTTTCTCAACCTCCTGCCTGACTTTCGCCCACAGATTCAGCGTTTACAGTCTGCCGTTAGTACAGTAACACAGTGACCCATTATGCCATGTTCTCAGTAAAAACCTGTGGTCACCACTATAATCTCAGAAGATCCGTCATGTGAGCAGCAGGGATACACGTGGTTTTAATGCCAGTTGGCCCTGTCGATCCACCGCCTTGCCCGAGACCCAGGTCAGCTTTCATTTTGCTGAAAAATCTGACCCGTGGAACAGTTGCAACTTGAGAAACACGTTCTAAAAACGTTCGCAATAATTTTTCATCCCCATGATTAGAAGAGCCGGAGGATTTGGGGGAAAACCTTCATAACAAATGTTGGTAAATGACCTTCTGGGTGCTTCAGACAAAGCCACATGCAGTATACTGTATACTTTAAGAGAAACAGATGTTTAGCTCTGAATGTGAATGAAGGATAAACTGTCTCAGAAGCATAAACTGTCTCAACAACCATTGGAGGGACTGCCATGAAATTTGGCACAAACATTCCTATTTCCCAGAAGCTGAATTATAAAAAAAAGTCCATCTATTGTCATGATTGATCAGGTCACATACACGTACGAGTAATAACTTATCACATACAGCTGAGCTGGTAATTAACAGGATGCCTGCACTGAACTCAGAAAGACATTCTCTAAGATATGGACTACAATAGAATCCTGCAGTATTAGTGATGTGTTTTGCTCTTAGCTTGCTGTTTAGTCTGGTGCATTGAGTGACACTCAATTACCTGCTCTGTGATGGCATAGTTACTGTGGGGTACACACCCCATCCTGATAGCATTGTATTGCGACGTAACCTATGATTTCCACAGTAGTCTGCTGATTCGATTTTACACTCACTCACTCACACACACACACACACACACACACACACACACACACACACACACACACACACTGCAGCCTCCACTCCTCAGCACAGAAATGAGCAGTGATGTCTTTTTCCCCTCGGTAATCACCACCAGTTACTGCGTACACACACACACAGTTATGTCTTCAGTGTGTGTGTCGGCATGCAGTGATAATGTCTCAGTGTGTGTCTTACTCACATTGTCCATAGTCTCATCATTAATCATTTCTCCTCCACCCAGACATGGCCATCAGTTATTGAGAGGTGCAATAATTTGGAATTGATTTAGTCCCCCCCACACAGAGTCTGGCTCAAAATATATATATTTGGCAAGACAGAGGAATGAGGGCTAATCATAAAGGACTGTCAGCGTCTGAAGCTCTGTAATTCTACAAATAGCTGTGAGAGGTGTCTCTTTCCTCCTCTCGCATTTTCTCTCAATGTCTATTTCTGTCTGTTTCTTTTCGTGGATAGAACAACTAAGACGCACGACTGTAGGAAAATTGTTCCTGTTGTCTGGGCTTACATGTTTGTGAGTCAGTTTGGGAGAGGAGGAGGAGGAGGACAGAGGAAACCTGACGGACGGAATCTCTCTCCTCCTACGCGAAACCCCTTGTGTTAACAAGGATACAGATTTAGAGAGAGAGAGAGAGCGTGAGAGAGACTTTCACAGAAGCCTTGAGAGATAGTTAGAAAGAAACAATAAGAGACAGAGAGAGCGAGAGCTCCAAGCTGAGGAGCAGGATCAGACTGATGTACAGGAAGGCCCTCTATTATCAAGCATACTGCTGATTGTGCACATTACGACAAGAATCCCACAGCAAAGTGACGCCTGTCAATTCTGACATCCCATCATAAATCTAGGTTATAAATACAAATTTCCTGGTTTTTACATTTGGATCAAACAAGTTCCAAAAAAGCCGTCCAAACCCGCCTGAACATAGGAGTAAAGGTAAAAGTACATAGATCATTCCACAGCATCTCAATTAGATTTAGGTCTGAACTTTTACTAGGCCACCCCAAAACCTGTCAGGTGTGTGCAATACACAGACATGGTTACATAGGAACTGTTGTGGAAAAAACTAAACATAATTAATTAGGGTGAGAGATGAAATAAAACCCATCGTCCGATCTGTCTTTTATAA
>JAUMTR010000010.1:11225017-11266264 GCA_032270685.1 Microctenopoma stevenorrisi
CACACACACACACACACACACACACACACACACACACACACACACACACACACACACACACACTCACACACACACACGCTGTATGCTGTAAAGCTTAGGCACACACACAGACACCAAAAAATAGCATGCATATAGAGTACACGCTGACATAGGTGACAGGATACAGCGCCGTGTCCCTGAAGGTAACAGATAATATCACTTAAAGAACTTTCTAGGCTCCAAGATTCATCATTATGTCAGACTAGGGCTGAGCAATATCATAATGTCCACAATATACTGCAATGATTCTTCGCCATCATGAGAACTTTCCTGTTTATAATATAAACATATATGTGGTTATTCCCATGACACGAAGGATGTGCTGAAACTGATGGAGGTGGCCAATAACACGACGCTAGTCAATCACTAGAAGACGGACTCCAGACACATTTTGTGAAGTAATAATGTCAGTGTTTTAATTTCATTTGGTCAAATCAAGGCTTGTTAAAATGTTATTGACTTTTAGTATTTTTAGACATCAGCTGTTTATCAGTACCACACGTAACGAAGGTTTGAGCAGACAAATCAGCACATAAGAATAATAAGAAGAAACCCATCAGTGCTCTGTTGACACGTAGCCATGGTTCATACTGTCCATCTCTGGACCTTTGTTGTTCATCAGACCATCATCCCCCTTGTTTCCCACTCACGTCTTCACTGTTTTTTGTTTCCATTACCACCACCGCCACAGAGCCGGTGAGGAATGATTCTTCGGCAGTGGCACCAACAGAAGCACTACAGAGAACCCATACGTCTCCAGATGGACTAGCAACCCAAGACGCTACACTCCATCAACCTGAGAAATGCCCTGCTATTTACGCCTGCTCAGGTACTACAATTGGTTTTGCTCCACATTGCATTTCTTGGATTCATTTTCTATGTGGATGCCGTGCATAACCAAGTGTGACCAGCAGGCACGGACAAGCAGATCTCACATAGTTCAGCACCGACTAAACACGACCCGGGCAGCAAGCAAAACACAAGAAAAGTTGTGGTTCAATTACTGTAGGTTAAAAATAACCTAATCTATAAATTAGCTAACATCAATTAGGACAGCTCCCTAATTAGGGACATGTATCTGTTACTTGAGGGCACAGCTGTAATGAGGTTGCAGGAGGAGCCACACAGACGCTGTGTCCTTGCTTGTTTGTGTCACACTGCACAAACACAGAGCTCCCACCATGTTTGGGACATGGAATTAGATTGCAAATTGAACTTTGTTGGGGCCAAGTCCATGTCTGGTCACACGAGGAAGCAGGAGATAGAGTGAGAGGAGAACAGAGGAAACGGGAGGGAGAATCAGAGACTTTGTTTTTGCGTGACTATTTATAGTAGATGCTGTGTCAGTCTGAATACAGTAGATGTGGAAGCTTTGTCTTGGCTGATTTTTTTTAATCCAAGCCAACACAAAACTGTCAAAAACCCAGTGTTCTCTAATATTCAGAGATTATTCATTTGAAAAGAAAGACGTGAGGGAGACGATAATCCCAGAACAACGTAAAAATATGCACACAAATATTTTCAATGAATCCCCAAAAGTGTAGATTAACATAAAACCAATCACCTGATTTTCCACACTTGATGACTTCATCTATTATGAAACTTGAGCTTTAAAGCTGATTGACCTTTGATGCCCCCCCACTCATGCCTTCAAGGCGCTCTTCTCGCCTCAGCCTGTAGTGACCCCGCTCTCCGTACGGCGCAGTCTTCAACAGCGCTTCCTGTCCTGTCACGGCAATTCCCTTGCTTTGGAATCACAGGCAAAGTGTTAACGTGAGCAGACAGAAAACATCTACGGCGTAAACCATCCCCACATAGACAAGTCAAAGGAACAGACGGAGGTCTGTCTTTTCTTTTCACAAGACAAACAGCAACTTTTGAGCATTTAGTGATTTGAGGCAGCTCTAGAGGCAGCAGACAATTGATCTTACCAAGTAGTGACTGCTGCAGCTTGTGTACATTGAGATGCAGACGCTTTTTCCTCCTCCTCCTCTTGGCGCGATGTAGAAAAGCGAGTGGAGGTTACCAGAAGGTCTAAATTAAGACACCTTTGACACGTCTCTAGGCCACAGTTATTCCCACACGACACCTACACTCCTGTAACCTCTGTGAGAGCAGAGTTGCATGGCAGGAAAGTGGGAAAGGGCAAAGGGCAGCACTGATGTTGACAAAGGTTGACAGGCAGACAGGGCTGCTCAGGACCACAGGTCTTGAGGCAAAGAGGAAGAGAACCAAAGAGCCAGTCAACACCCCCCTACCCTGTCTCTCCAGTTCCACTTCTGGTCTGGAGGAAATTAAGCCTTGTCTCCATTTCCCCGACCGCTTGCCTGACTGAGCTCTAGACCTGATCCACATGGGCTCTGGGAGATGTTGGGGAATAAGCTGATGAGTCAGTGCCAGAGGCTATGGAAAGCTACGAGCCACCACAGCTACTTAACCCTTTCTGTTCCCCTGCCAGCAGGGCCAAAAACCCTTACCTGAGGTGATTAGCACATGGACCCCAGCACCTGGCAGCCATTCATCATATCCAGCAGCACTGCAGCCTTTGATACCCTGATCTGCAAAAGGGACAGGGCTCATATACACACATGTGCAAACAAAATTCAGGATTGTGGGATAAATACAATTTGAAAGCACATCCACTTTGACCCCTGGAATCATAACAAGAGCCTCATATGGCCGACCCAGGAGAATGCACTGTACTGACAGATGGCAAGGTCAAATGAATAACTCAGCCACGGAGAATTCAAACACTAATACTGGTGACCTTTCGAAAGGGGTGAGGAGTGGGATGAAGACAAATGGGAAATGAATAAAAGGAAAAAGTATATGAGTGGAAAGGTGAGTAAATCTAAAAGCCGGTGGGAAAACAAGCTTCTAATAGTAGAAAGCTGCAGTTTGTCTCTGCACTCATTTGCATTATTGCAGACAAAACAAAACATTTCCACAAAACTCTTTTCAGAATAAAAGTGAGGATCAGATTGACTGAAAACAGGGGAAGACGCTGGACCTCCCGCAAGCACATGCATGTTCTACGTACACGCATGAATCATGACGTTCACACAGTAATAATGTGGAGAAGAAAACACGTGCTAGAAAGTTAGATTTCTTACAAAATGATGATATGAAAGCTGAAAAACCTGCTGTTCAGGTGGGATGTCAATGAGTCAATATTGCTTTTTGTTCATTAGCCTTTGCAATATTTACACATTTCACAGCATCCAGGAAAAGAAGGATAATAAACATAGAGACGCATTTGAATCTAAAAACGCATGATTTGCTTATCCTGCATTAAAAGGAAAGTCTACATAAGTAGGCCATTTGCGTACTGCTTGCATATGAATAAAGTGATATTTGGGCATGACAGATGTATCACTGTTCTCTGAGGTCTGTACGGGAGCATCATTAGCACACACTGACTGACATACAGTAACTGACAGCTGGCACTGAGAGAGGAACGGAGGGTGAAATAGAGGGGGAGGAGACCGAGGAGAATCTGTGCCAACCACCACCCTCTGGCTGTTCTCCACCGTTTTAATCACAGCAACAGTGCTCTCACTCTGCAACCCCTTGGAGACCCAGGTACCTTAGCCACACTTGACATTAACCACAAGGCGAATACACCCATGTTTAACACAGACAAGACTCCGTGCCATCTTCTCCGATGTGTTTCCTTTACTTTGATTACCCCCGCTGACTGTTCTCAACCAGGCTGAGCAAAGGGATGCGTTCCTGTTGTTTTGTGGTGTGGTCTCTAACTCTCGCTTATTTTCATGGATTCTCTGAGTGTAGCGTATAAGTTACATCAGTGATGATGACCCGTCGCCATCTACCATTCAGTTTTCTGCCTTTGGTTCTTGTTAAAGGAAGTCATGCTGAGTCAGACCACGCCGTATCTTTTAGCAATGTCAGTGCTAATCATGTCAAAGAAGACAGGATGACTCAGGACAAGGATGCTACCACTAAAATGTGATGTAGGTCTGTGCAGAAAAATCACACCTTTAATTCCTGAATGAGTTTTATCAGTTCTTAGGAAACCACAAATATTTCATTACATTTTTGATGTATATATTTTAAAAACAACAGGGTGGAGTGAGGAACCTGGAAAAACACATGTTTATCCTCTTTCATTGGCCTGGTTTTGTCCTGATGGAATCCACTGTGCTCCATGCCATGTCCTGAAGTAAGACAAAGGTCAGCTCCTCACCACTGTGTAGCTCTTCTGTCAGAACTGCTGAGGTGTCTACTTTGTGATATTACCACTGCCTCGTGGGGCCCTAAAATATTTTAGCAGTCCGGCAAACACAAGGAGCAATTCTTCGTTCTTTCTACATATGTAGGAGTGAAAGATGCCCTGACAATTATTATCATTTCAGTTTTCTTTTGACCAAACCTCATATGAAGGAAGGAGGCCACAGCTATTTGACTGGTATTGGCAGATACCAAATAATAAGGACTCGTGATTGAGGTCAAATCAATTGACCAGGACGTCACTGTGTAGCCTACATAGCTTTTAGAAAGCATTATACATACTGTATGATAACGATTGATGCCCGTGGGGAACATGTTGTTGGACCGCTGCCAGACAATAGATGTCGGCGTTGCTACTGGGTTTTGGTGTCTTGAGCAAGGACAGCTCAGCACGTAGCTGAGGACAGACTGAGAATTGAAACACTTGCTCTGGTGGTTTGTGGACAACTGCTCCACACACTGAGCTACGTGCTGTCCCATAGAAGGGTCAGGCTTGTGTGAAGATAATCTAGCAAATGTCTGCTTGCATCTAAAAGTAGTTTAGAGTAGCAACACATAGAAGTGAAACTATTCTGATTAGCTGTGTGAGGGTCTTCAAAGCAAACAGTGCACCTTAAAATAAAGAAGAGTTTTACACTCTGCTCACCATGGATGACATCTGTTCACTGACTATAATTATACCCACGGTTAAAGTTCAAACTGTGAAAATCGAAGCCAGAGGATAGAAAAGAAAACACAGTGAAAGGTAATTAAAAGAAGTGTTTCACTCGCTGTCATCTCAGTCAGACACTTTCAGTTTCGTCACGCTGTCAGCTTGTTCCGTTGGAGGTCTGAGTGTGAATGAAGTCAGGTCAGATCCACAACAACAACATCAACCACCACATGAATAAAATACATTAGGACTATGAGCCTCTCCAGCATACACGTTGCTTCGTTGCTGATAAGGAAGGTACGCTTCTCCTGTCTCTGGTTTCCTAAAGAGACTCGCTACGTGCTTCCACACTGCTCAGCGCGCTGTCAGGACGTGCACATGCAACACATGTAACCAGGTGCGCACACATGCAGACACATCAACAAACACAGCTGTGGTACAAGAATAACTAATACGTTCAGCAGGAACACCACATATGCTCGCATCTGTCTATTTGGATAAAAAAGAGACAGTGAATAACTAACTTTCACCCGTTTTAATAAAGTAAGACCCCTACTTCATGCACACACAAGCAAAATCAGCACATCTGACACATCGTATGTGCTTAGGACATTAAGCCCAGCTTCCTAATTTCAGGCCTCTGTGACAACGTGCTAAGTAAGAGCTGCAACATAATTAGACAGCGTTGTAGCTGGAACACTGTGAGCAGAGATGGTTATCTATGTGGTGTTTAGTTTAAACGGCAGTGGCGCGTGTGGGGAGTGGATGAAAGGGAAAGGGAGTGGTGTGGGTACAGTGGGAATGGTGGAGAAACAGATCAAAAGAGGAAAGGTCAGGGATGAAAACACGAGGGGAGACGTGGGGGGAAATAAAAAGTGGGATGTTGCTTTCTCTCAGCCCTTAGCTTCACACGCGGTCACTTGTCCGACAGCTTTGGTTGATGGAATATTTGATCTCGACCGTCTTTAGGTGGAGTCCCCGACCTGGTGAGAGAAACACACACACGCCACTGCCGGCCTGCAGCATGCAGGAGCTAGTGGAACCCTAATGACGAACCAACAGTTTGCAGTAGCTATTAGAGATGTTAATGTAATTCATATATGATTAAGCACTTTATCTTAATTGGAGGAGCCGCATGTGTCAAAGAGAGAGGGTAGGGTTGAGGTGAAAGAGACGGATAGAGTGAGGGGAATTAGAGAAAGACAAAGGGAGACAGTGCTAATGATTAGAGAGAATCAAGAGATGAGACTCCATTTCTATTAAACTGTCAAAATAATTCTCTCTCTCTCTCTCTCTCTCTGTTCTGTTTGTGTGTGCATCCCTCACAGAGGCACATGGATGCGGCTGACCCAGATGACTGGGATATTACTGGGAGAGCAAGAGACGGGGGCCTTTGTTGAATACTGATGAAGCTCAGCACAAAGCTGCCTCCTGGCCTCATTAACCTGCCCAAGACTGTCTTTGTTTTCCTCAGCAAAGCTCAAAGCACTCCCTCCATCCTGTCCAAAGGGGAGTGTGTGTCGGAGAAACCAAAACTGGGGGAAGACAGGTGTAAAGAGGTTTTAAATATGCTGAAAAGTTCCAGATGAAGAGAGAGAGGAAAGTGAGCGATAAAGGAGAAAACTAAATACAGAAACAAACGTGGATCACACTGTCTCATCTCGTCACACTTACACCAACCAAAGGAGTAAGCGAGGAGGTGGAGGCGAGCAGAGAGAGTGAAGAAGTGGAGCGAAAGGATGAGACGAAGGTAAAGCAAAACTAGGACGAGGAGAGGTTTGTGCTCTTTCATAAGCTTTGGCACAGCACGACTTTGTTTTGTTAGTCAACACGTGGCAGTGCGATGCCTCTGTGTGTGTGTGTGTGCGTGTGTGTGTGTGTGTATGTCTTAACACAGGAGATTTCAATTTCATCTTTAATGGAAACAGTGAATGAGGGAACAAATAAAAAGCCAAAGAGAAGAGCAAATCCTCACAGCAGAGGCCCAGTCAGAATGGATGATGAGGCCGACATGAAGTAAACATTCAGCTGGGTGTGAGGATGGGGAAGGCAGAGAGAGAAAACCCAGGGGAGACAGAGGTGAGCAGTGTGAAGGGAAAATGTACAAGGTGAAGGAGAAAGTGAAGAGCGATGGTGGGATTAGGGAACAGTCGCTGTGGGTCTCCCAGTCAGAGGCGTGGACACATGGAGAGGAGCAGCCACGTGATCAGAAACAGTTACAAACAGTCTATTGGTTGTGATGAAGGCATGTACAGATCAGTAGAAAATGAGGAAACGGAGCAGCAGGGGGGTGCCACTGAACTAGATTTCCTGTGTGTGTTTCATTATACGCTAGAGAAGAGAAGCTTCTGGGATGTCTGCTGTGAAACAGAGCTGAGTCATATTTAGCTTTTCCATCCAGCCTCCCATTTTAATCCACTTTACAATTAAATGCAGACATTGTAAAACAGAGGACAGGAGGTAGAGGGAGAGGGGAGTGGAGCACAGGAGGGGCTTGGAGTGGAGAGAAAGGCCTCTGCTGGTCTGCCATGCAGAGACGTGACCACATGCTGGGCCAGTCAGGCCCAGCGAGAGACCTTGTATCGTGTCAGAAACACAGAGGCACACAGCTGAGTCATCTGGTCGCGACACACACACACACACACACACACACGCACACACACACACACACACACACACACACACCCCTACATAGCACTGGCTAAATAGTCTTTCTGGGTTTTTTTGCAGTATATATAGAAAGAACTGATCAAATATCTGGCAATGAAATAGGTGTATCGCACTTAATTACATCTTTCAGGAAAACAATGATATATATGGTTGTGATGTACCACTGTCTACTACAAGTATACAATAGGTCCAGTTATAGTATACTGCAGCTCTACACGTAAAACATGTATGAGTTGATTAAAGGTCATTAGAATATATTCTTAAAACGTGCAGCTACAGAGACAGCTGCGTTAATGAGTGGAGAAGCTGATGTTCAGTTGCAGACACTGGTTACAGAGAGAGCTCTAACTCTGCAGCAGAACACTGGCTTTCAGAAGTTTAGAAAGCGTAATGGAGAGCGCAGTTGCAACACAAGCAGGTTACAACCAAGGAAGCATCACATTCTGATTAGCTTTATTTAAGCCAATACGAACTCGGGACTAGCTCTGCACAAAGCTGGACTCATCCCTGCAGGTAGCGCTGATTGAGCATCCTGGCAAAGAACAACAGGGTGAAAATGAGCCAATCTTAGATCATTTTGCCAATTCACATTAATGTTGATTAATGCACCGTACTTAAATTACAACAAAGGCAAAAATATACCCATGCATATACTGAGCAATCAGGAAGTGCAAGCACAGATAATGAACCTAAGATGCGCGTGTCTGAGGGACGGACATGAAGAGACAGGTATCGTTTGTGACCTTTTTGAATAGGAACGAGCTGATGTGCACTGAAGTCAGCCCACATGTCTTGTCCTTGTGCGTGTTGCTGTAAAACAACAACATCCATGACGTCAGTCTTTCATTGATGCCGGGGAACAAATCCATTTCATTATTTCACTTGAGAGGAGACATAAAGTCGTTCCCGGGTACTGTGAAGGTGAAATGATGTTGTGTTTACACAACCAATGTTTGGGACTGGGTCACATATTTCTTTTTTATCAAAGAGCAAATGAGCAAAGTGCCTCGCTGCACAGTTATTATGATCAGCAGCACAGAGTATGACGAGCATTTTAATTTGCACTCAGTAAGTAATCTGACAGAGTGATGGAAGCGGCCTTCTCCCACTGACTGAGACGGTATAATATATGGTGGTGTTAGCAGAAGATGTTGCTGTTCAGTATCATCGAACAGGCTGTTATCTATATGCAGAACTCCCTGTTTATAGTATGTTGTACACATAAATATCTGTCTCCCACCAGCACTTCATTTTTATCCCAAATGGCAAACTGTTCATGGATAAGAGGTATTTGAGCCTCTGTCTAAGCCAAATCTCCCTGGACACTCTCCAAGAGCTCCAGGCTCTCACCGAGCTCAACCAGTGTCTGGAGGGGTGGCTCACACTTGTACTGAGCGAGCGCGGAGTGGGTTGCCTGCCTGCATCTGACAGCTGAGCTTTTAAGATCTAACATGGCCCAGAGACAGTGACACTCTCCATTTTTGTCTTCGCTGTGATTGTTTTAGATATGTCCAGAAAGGGTTGGCTCCTCGTGTGAAAATCCTGGCTCACGCTGGAATCCTTTCAATTTAAACAAACAGCGATGCCAACTACTGTGTCACTTTCTCATTATAAATCACGGCTTATCGAATCGCCATTATTGTGAACATAACATGAATTTATGGAATCTGCCCAGAGCTTTCAAACTGTGAAGGGAGTATATACAGTAGTATGACAACACAGCTGATAGGAAAACAGCAAGAACAGACTTCTGATTCACTGCATCTAGGTCGGAGTGCCAAAGGAAAGCCTCTGTTCACCCAAACCGAACAGACCAACAAGCCTTTTAAGACTTGCACTGAAATCTAATTAAATGTCTCTCAAGGCATTTTAACAACCTGAGTTTGGATGTTGTGACTTCTCCAGTACCGGAGCCAGAGAGTTGGAGCAATACACCACAAATGAGTCATAGTTGATCGGATGGATGATTCACCTGCTGTGTAAGTGCGTTTTAAATAAAAAAACAAAACCATAAATACATTCGCCCATGCCAGCCTCCAATCATAAAGAACCGCATGCAACATTGAGCAAGACGATGCAAATTTCATTTGGAGAAATCCGATTAGTTTTATGTCATTGACATGGATGTGAAACCTAAAGTGCTGAGAGAGGCCACTGAGTGTACGCACACAGGACAGCGTCCTCTACAAATCCATAACACCATAATGCATACGGCACTGTGGACACGCAGTGTGCATGGGTCTGTGTCTGTGTGAGGGCTGTGCTCCGTGTGATGTTTGCAGAGATGGTGTGACTGGAGCGTATGGATTCAGCTGTTTGCCTTTAGCCTCAGCCAGACTCATCACTTTCCCTCTCCCCTCTGAATCATTAAGGCCCCCGTGTCCTCCAAAAATGATGGTAAAGTTCTCTTCTGAGAGACCGAGACCTGCGGCGCGCCAGTCCGCTGTACCTCAGACCACTTCATTGTGTTTATGTACGCGTAAATGTGTCAGAGCTCGGTTAGGATCCTTGTCTGCTCAACTGTTTCCACAATTAGCTCCTCAAACAGACACTGGAAGTGCTGGAAGTGTTATTTTTTATTTGAATTTCTATCCCCTTCTTTTTGTTGTTTTCCTTTTTACATCTAAACGCACACTGCAGGTGTTCACCACTCAGCGAGAAATACTGAATGGAGCATAGTGAAACTGACTGCATGCTGTGAAATCACTTGTACTACCTCAAGTCTGTATTCTTTGTCCAGAGGAGCTCATATATTATCAACAATAAACATTCAAACACAATAGATAATTTGCAATGAGCTACTTTGGTGCTGTTTTTGCAGTTCTGTATGTTTATAACAATTTTAGTATTTTGTATTCTCGTGTGCCACAGAACCACCTGGGTTTCTACCACACAGTACACCTGCAAAGCTACTTTTATGATTCAAGCAAACATATTTTCAAAGAGAACACGGAGTCACCCCAGAGCCTGGAGAACACTGAACACAGAAAAGAACAAAAGCCACCTTTGCTTGGTGAACCACTGATGTACTGCTGTACCTTTATGCCCCAGTTTAGGACCGGGATGCTCCAAAGTGGCCAACAACCACGTGCCCTTCAGAGGACCGCTTAACCAAGCTGCAAGCATGCTTGTCCTTCCCAAATTAGACCATCTGATCTCACAGGGACCAAAATAAACCATGTGCTCCCTTTAACCTGCTTTTCAAGTCAATCGAGTTTATCAAGTGGGTGAGTACAAAAACTTGTGGTTTTGATTACGTTACACATCTTATGGAGCAACAGTGGTTGTTGGTTGCTGTTAATCTACGGTGCTATTCCACTAATCAAAACTGTTTTCTCTATGATAGACAAATAGAAAGATTTAGTGCTCTATTCCACGCTACTTACACCACAGAGACAGAAGGTTCAAGGTGCTACGAGTACTTGTTGATCTTCCTGGAATTCTCCTTACTCAGGAACAAGGTCTTCATTATACACTGTATATCATCCCTGTGGCCGCTGCGCTCTGTCATCTTTTTATTGTGCTACAAAGAATTAAAGAGGGTCGCGGTGAAAAAAGGAACAAAGCATGAAGACAAACAGTCAGGAACATGCCAACATAATAGAGATACTATCTTCTTACAGGGTAAGTGTAAATGACTGCGCTAAGAAAGTTTAAGTAAAGACTGACAAATAGTGAAGAATATACCTTTTTAATTATGCCTATATCGACATAATATTAGAGGAGTGAGTGGTCTGGACACAGCTCTGCATGTGGTATATGCCGCCTCTTTTTGTGCAGCTCAAGCATATCCTTGCACTTTCATTAAGGAAGAGCAGTTGGAGCCAGGAACCCCTGCTGTCCGTCAAACACACGGCACGCAGCATGGTTACATATGTATCCACTCGCTCCCACTCAGACATTTCTGCCTTGCTTTAAAGGATATGTGGATGGACAGATGAGAAATGAGAGGAGAGATAAGAAGCGAGTGACACAGTGCTCAGGTTTGAGCTAGAGGGGGATGAAGAAGTCATGGTGAGTGGAAGGAAGAACTGTCTGGTTGGGGTCACAGAGGTCACTGAGTGAATATTCTGGAGGTGTAGAAAGGAGAAGTGACTGAGGAGACTGGGATGAGATTGCCTGGATCTATGCCTCGTGAATTGTTCTGACTAGATTTTTACATCTTTGTACTGCAACATGATTTTAGCGTTGAGAGTTTTCCAGGTGTTTAGTTTCAAGGATGGAGGCGGGAGTCAAGTTAATCTGAGTGCTAATAATCGATCAACTGGTACAGCAGTAAAGCATATCAGTGAGTTAGACCAGGAATGCTTTAATGATCCGATCTGTGATACACAGAGAAATGAAATGCAGATGACATGATGTGGGCAGAGAAGCAGAGGTCTGAGAACACTGGGGAGTAATAAAGGGAAAATGTGTTTTAAATCTTCTGATAATGCAGACTCTCCTCCTGTTTCTTTGTCTTAAGTTGTTATGTTATTTACAATAAAAAATCTCCATCCAGATAAAACATGTGGTGGAAATGCGCTGAGATGAAAACGCAAACAGACATTTCCCTTTTTGTATTCTATTTGAAGGTTCATAAAAGAATGCTAAGATCCCCGAGTGATTCGTGGAAAAAAGGGGCTGACAGATCAGAGCTACGTGCCGCTAAACACAGAGCGTCCAGATTACCAGATGAAAGCTAGTGAAGGCGGAGAGCGTTGAGTGTGTGCTCCAACGTTTCCAGCCATGCTGCTGCAGTCGTGATGGTGTTCTGGACCTATGGACACAGACACGTACCAACACCCATACTCACTTCTTCCATTGCACACAACCATTTGCCTCACTGACGTTAACATTAAGACTTCCACCTACGAATCTCCTCTTCCTGGTTTAAACACAGGGAAAAAAACTCCAGCTCCCATTTCTGACAACATCATCCATTTTTTTGCGACATAAAGAATAATCAGGTTCCCCCCGTTCTCTAAGCTGATATTGTTCTCTGAGGGCTGGCCTGTCTACAACACTGAGCACCAAAGCTGAGTTAAGACGTTGTGAGCCGTGCTATAGCTTGTCTCTTTAATACAGGTTACAGTCGAACAACATGCAGAAGGCACGGCTCACATGTCAGTCCTGATTTATACCCACAACAGCAGTCTAGACAAGCGTACTGCCATCTGACTTTATAAAGTATCACCGTGGGGGAGAATGTCTCAGTGTGCTTTACTTCCAAGATATTCTCCATATGGATTGAAGTATTGTGTGCGTATTTTCATCCGTGTGTGTTCTGAGCTGTTTGACAAGGACAAATGGTTCTTCTCCAACCCTAGCATGCTGTACACAAGGTGTTGTCCTGTCTGCATGGGATTCTCAATGTGACTCAGACCTTGGAACTGCAACAAAGCTGGGGCATCAACACGGGGGAAGATAGATGACTTTGTTCAGCGCACAAATATGAAATTCTTTCTTTTGTACATGTGTGCGTGTTTGTGTCTGAGAAAGACTAATATTGGTAGAACTCCCCCGTCTGAAGTAAATGTCAGAGCAAGATAAATAAAGATATCTCCGCATGACTTTATTGCCTATTGTTGTTTTGCATTCCTTATGCAAAACATTCCTGCTGCGGGGAGTATGTGTATGATAATGTATCAGCATGTCTGCCATCGTATTTCCTCTCCATAAAACAACGCCGTGCATGTACTGCGGGCTTATCTTCGTGTGTTATCACATCTGTCCGTACAATTATCTTGAAAATCTGGAAACAACTAGTTTAATATTTTCCTGGACTCAAGCCGTTTCCTAGAGGACAGATGATCACATGGTCATTTGCTTCCTCTTTCATCTCATTTTCACATTCTGGATAGCACGGGACGTCTCGTTAAATCGTGGCCTTTTGGGGTGGAAATAACATCTAATTATGTGTTAAATGTGACTCATATAATTTCCTTTCAAAGACAAGGCCATGTGTCAAAGCTAATTAAGCTTTGCAGTAACTCTAGGACACCTAGTGAGGTTCACAGTAACTCTGCTTATCTCAACTGTTCCAAAATCAATAGAAAGTTTGGCTTCGCAGCCAAGTCCACACATCCTGCCGTATTTCAAAATCTTATCTCGCTTTGAGCAAAGTTAATTCGGTGACGCAACGGATGAATGTGAAACTGCTGCTATGGAAAATGACCAGAAAGCAAAAAGGTAGAAGAAGCAGCGTTGTATGATGGGTAGACGAATCCCTGCTGACCAGAAAAAGTAAAGATAGAAAGCTAAGAATAAACTATATACGGCCTCGGCACATTAATACAGCGAGAACATATAGTCCACGGTGATCTCCTGGAATGTGGAATGAGGAAGAGGAGAGAAGGCCAACTCATTAGATGCAGCTACAGACTTACTAGTTGGCTAAACCGCTCACAGTCCTCTGTGAGAGGCAGAAAATAAGACCCACACTTCTTAATAAGACGAACAAAATGTATCGTTGGCATCAGGCTGCATTTCTTTGGACCGCACTGCAAACAGCTGGTCGCACCCTCGTTCTTGGCGTACATTTGTGTCACTGCTCTGATGTGTCACTCCTCGAAACAGTCAGATTGTTCAGTGGAGTGTGACCATTATATCCAGAGCACAAACCCGACGGTGTTTGTTGTGAAAGTTGTGCAGACTGTGGGGCAGGAAGGAGTTTCACAGCTAGAGCGACTCTGCTGAGTGAACAGTTTGGAGGCAGTTATGTTGGAGAGCCTGCTGGTCTTCCTCAAGCTCCAAAGCCTCATAAATAACGACAGACTAAGTACTCACGATGTCACCGACTAATGAAACCATTGTGCACCTCCTGCAACTAAAGTGCAACCAGTGTGCAATATGCATAGTCTGAGGCTAATTTTATAAAAGCAGAGAGATGCGTAGGCGCTCTGTAACTAATATAAGCATCAGTAAACACCAATAAAAAGTCTGTCAGCTTGTTAGGCATCTACAGAACTCCTACCTCTCACAAGCAGGCAAGGGAAACACACAGAAAACCCACAGATTAGCATTAAGCCTCTCTGCTTTAATGTCTTATTTATCGCACGTAGTTCGCTGCGCTGCTCTTTTTGTACCCATTTATGACTGTGATGCCAAAAATGTTACATAAAATATACATAACTAAACAAGAGCCCTGTTCTAATAATGAACAGAAAGCAGAGAAGCGTAAACAGACGAAGGGAAACAAAAAAGGGAATTATGCAGCTCTTGGAAAAGTTCACAAAACTTGTCTCGCTAAATGATTCAAAAAATTATAAATAATACACAGCAAATTAGTCAAATCTGCACAAGCACGTGCATTCGTTGTGTGTTGTCTCTTTATCTTGACCAGCGAACAGCGAGCAAAGCCCAAAATATTCATCACATCATTCCGCAGGATTCCAGAGACTTCCCTCCCATTATTCCATCTCTCACTCCTCCAACCCCCCACGTCTTGTTGCTCTTCGGCAGATCAGAGGGGAGCTCATTACACAGGGATATCATGACTCCAGCATCTGAAATACAACAGGAGAACCTCGTATCTTCTGTCTCACTCTCTGGTTTGAATTAGTGCAAACAGGCCTTATCCTGACAGCATCAGACCAGCGCACGTCCCACACTCTCCCATTCGAAATGAGGAAGCAGAGAGCGCGCTCCCGCCGACGTGCGACGCGCTGCTCTCCCCAACTCTTCCTGTACGAATTCTCCACACAGCACATGCACCACTCCTCCGTCTCTGTCTCACTTGCTCTCTGCACTGCTGGATCTAATTCCTAAGGAGAGTAATTTAACTCTCACTCAAAATTCCAGATCCAAGCGCCAATCTCTGGGTTTTATGGCTTTCACGAGGATAAGGCACAGTGTGGAAGAATAAGCCTTCTGAGAGGAATTTCACTGGTGGGGAAGGAGGGTGACTATTCTGAGCCAGTTTAGATGTCTATCGCAGATTTTCTGTCTCTCTCACGCTCTCTGTCTGTGTACCTAGAAACGCAAAGGAACACTGCCAGGCTTTTGACTTTGGGTTCCACAGATCTTGACATTGGCTTGATGTCGGCCTGATCTTAAATCCTTGGAGAGGAGTGAAATGGCGATCCCTGCCAATGAGCATTAAATTTTCATTAGGCATGCTCAACCTGCCGTGGCTCCAGCTGCCCCCTGGCAACTCATCCCAAGGCTTTTATTATTTTTTGAACTGCGGGCCAACAGAAACTCGTGTACGGAAGCTCTGCGGTGCATGTGCACACATGTACTGTATCTACATGTGTTTGTGTGTCTGTCATCTCCAATAAAATTCCTTCATAGCAGTCGGTGTCTGTCGCTCCCCCACACACGAACCGTAAAACGAGGACAGATGAAAAGACGAACATACATGTGCAACGCCCGACGCCGGACAAATACGTTCACATAAACGTGATTGTCACGTTGAACGGAAACGTATCTTTGTGAATGAATGATTGCTGCTTGAGATTTGCTGAGGTGCATTCATCTTTGCATTTTATGACCTCTGGGGTCCGACACCCCTCTGATTCCCCTCACACAGCCTATGCATCACAGCTTGGACTGCAGCCAGCCGGCCTCCACTGCTACTCTGCTGCAATTATTTCTGACATGGGCCCAAAAAATGCAGATGACAGAATGATGACAGCCAAAGCAGCCAGAAAAACACAGGAGAGTGTGGGTGAGTAAGCGCCTGAATGAAGGAGATAATAAGAAGAGAGGAGGCAGGGAAGAGGCCACAGAACAAGAATATAAATACAGGTGGAGGAGATATATTATGTGAAGTAGAGTAATGGAAGCAAAGGTAAACTGCGCTCGTGTCTCCAGCTGTGCAGAGAAACACATCACAGCAAGGTCAGGGAGGATACTGCTTGATAAATCCATAAAACACAAACAGTTCAATTCATGACGACTTGACCTAAAATCACATGCTCTGGATTATCTAGCGCCTCCCGGCCCGCTGGGGTCGACTCTGTTTTGTATCTGTGCATTTTTTACAGTACCCGCAGTCCCAACGTGACAGCTAAGATGATAAATGCTTAATGCAATATGCTTAATGTATAATTCATTGCGCTCCTCAAAAGCTCAAATGAGCTTACCTTCCCTATTATGCCAGGCTCCTCTTTTATAATGCCATTGTTTTTGTTTAGCGCATTGAAGCCAATATCCTTCATTAGGCCCACGCCTTCACAGTGAAGTAGATTTAATCAAGCTGTGACACTGTTTTTTGAGCACAAGACCAAACAGTCATTGCTTCAGCAAATGCTCTGTTTTTCTATACCTAAGGGGACCAGGGTGATAGATTTCCAGCAGCCTTTCGGTTTTCACACACAGCGGCTAATAATTTAGTATAGCACATTGTTGCTAATTCACGATCTATTACAACATCTGCTACTAAATCACAAACGAAAGAACTGCATCATCAGTGTGTTTGTTGTGATTGTGCATAATTACATGCACAATATGACTGTTGTGCTCACGCTGGTAATTCCACCAGAACACATGCAGCTGTCCCGTCCCCTACCGCGACTGACTGCGGCAGAGTTTGGAGGCTCCTCAGCACCTCATGCACACATCTAATCAAACCTGCTGCCTCTTATTAAGGGCATTAAAGCACGAGCGGCATCTCACCTGGAGGGGGAAGGAAGAGTGAAAAGGTTCGAACCTGTTACGCTGCACGCTGCATTTCACCTGCATCCTTGTTGTGTTTGTTGTCTCTGCTAATGCAGGACACCAGAGCTTGCCAACCGGTGAATCGCCCATAGCAACGTCCTCCAGCAGTTAGAGCTCTTAAAGCCTTGAAGACAATAGAAGACGTGTTTTTGATTGACAGCCCAGAGCTTTCACCTCAGTTCTTTAGTTATTAGCTAGGAAGGTGAGGCCAGCTCAAAACCCTCAGAAGGGAAATGTCTCCCAGGCAGTGATATTTCACAGTCTTTGCATCTCTCCACATTAAGATATGGTTTGGAGCGGAGGCAAAACACAAAACACTGTAGCTCTGAGAGCATGGTAAGTATTCTAACTCTGCAAACAAAGCATGTTTAGAGGATTATGATTTCACCAAACCACTGTCAATTATGTTAAAATAAATATGAAGAAGCCACGAAGTCAATGAAAAGCAGGCGCTTCAGAACAAACACTGGGGTCTGGCTTCTTTCCTTTTTTTGAGCGCTGTGCTTTTAAGTTGAAAACAGTTTCCTGTTTCAGAGTGACACACAAGAGCTTTGATTCGTAGCCAACGCCTGATTGACGTTAACAAAGTGTCAAGGGCGCAGGCCCTTTGGTGTAAACGCCTCAGGCTTGATTCAGAAGGAATAGTTCTTATTCTTACCTAAATATGAGCATAAAAACAAAACAATAACATCAGGAATCTGTCTCCATGCCCTTATCAGCCCCGTGTATGACATTTAGCAGCTGGTTGTGGGTAACAAGCATGGAGCTAAACATGTGCCGATCAAGAAAGGTGAAAACCAGCAGCAGGAGAATTTATTTCACCCTCATGAACGTTAATGGCTGAATTATCAACACTGACGTTAGAATTAAAATGTCTCAATGCCGATAAGGGCAAAAAATAGTGGAAAAAGAATGGTTTAGTAAAGGGAATAAGTGTATGGTAAGGTTCAACACAACGACAACCCAGACAGCCATGTTAGTTAGTGTGTTTATAGTCATTTTGATACAGAGTCATTTGTTCACAGAAGTGTTATCATATCAAGCAACAGAAAGGTCACTCTGCTTTTATTACTGAAGATAATATTATGAAACCTTTACTAATACTCTGTACAGTACTTTGTACAGTACTATGACAAAAAAAAAGAGCAAGTACGATCTGAGAGCCGAGCTCAGAGCACAGCAGGAGACATTATTATCATAGGAGATGGTTGCTTGGGCTGAACTGCAGTCATGTCTCCTGTTCCAAAGTGAATGTGAGTAAAACGAAGGCTAATACAGTCATATCTGCGAACAATTAAAGCCCCCCCGCTGTTGTTCATTTTGTTGTGCATCCGGATGGAGATAATGTTGAATTGAGTACGAGCTCTCACTGTTCTTCTGTTTGTGTGTGTGTGTTACCAGAGGCAAGGCAACAACAGCTGTGTTTAATAGTGACCAAGCCACCAAGGCCACAGCTGGACTAAAGCCATAGCTGTTGGGAGTTTAAGGGGGCGGTTTGTTCTGGGGCCTGGGTTAGTCTGGTTCAGTCTGGGTAGATACAAGGTTTAAACCCACAGCTCTGTGATGGTCCTATGTCTGACCTGGCACACGCAGCTCAGCGAGAGTCAGCCTTGCAGCAGACCATCAGTGCATTCCACACACTGAATATTATCTAAAGAGAAACCACATTCAGCTACAATGAGTCACTTAAAACAAGTACGCTAGTGTGGTTTTAATATACTTTTTCAAGTTGAAAGTTCACGTTCAAGAGTCTTATTGTCTGCTGGCATGGAAAGACTCCTTCTTCCACTGACCCGTGTCTCGTTGTTTATTCAGTTTAGAAGCAAATGTGTGTGTAGCCGACATGCAAGCGCATGAAAATGAGAACAGAAGGAAGGAGAGGGTGAGAAACATGTGCATCCAGTAGTTTTCAGTGTTGGACCATCGCAACGTTGTTTAGTTTTGGATCGAGTGAGGTTTAAAGTGTAATAGTTTAATTCTCTATTTCATATTCTCTATAAATGAATGAACATGTGAGCAGTATATACATAGCAATACTTTACTTATTGCGTGATTTTAATTTCCTGCTTCAAACACTGAGCTTTGAGCAGCACAAAGTAGTTTGATCAGACACAGAAATCTGACTCGGTATCTTTGATGTGTGAGTGACCGGTAATTCTGTAAAACAGAGAAAAGTGATGCGAACTATATGAATGGCTGTAAAATCCCAGAATGAACTTTATATATTATTATAATAGTTAAGTATTGTCATAGCAACCTTTGTTCACATGGTTCTGACACAGGCCAGTGTGAACTGGGTTGATTTCCTGCCTGCAAGGTGAAAAAAAAGTCCAGCAGGCAGACGTGCTAGCAGACAGAGTCAAAGTGAACCCCATGTCTGAGCGTGAGCAGTGGCCTCTGCATTACAGGAAGCAGAAAGATGTCTCCTTTAAATCAGAATTTATTCTAGAATTGTACTTTTTCCATGTAAATGTTAAGTAATGTCAAAGATCATGTATTGATTTCCAACCAATGCCAATGTCAGAGCTGTGATGCTAGCATGAAGTAAATCCAAAAAAACTGTTGGCTGTAGAGAAAGCAGACGAGGTAGAGCAAGTAAAATGTGAAATAGGAAACAAAGTAGAGCATGGGAGAGCATGAGTGCTGAGGATAAAAAAAAGTCAAGACAACAGAAAAAGAGTCTTTACTCAGGAGAGCCGTGTTTATATCTATGGGTGAATACATAAAGTTGGTTAAGCGTGAGAAAGGGGCTCACGGTGAATGCAGCACACACTGGGAAGCTGAGACAGACCTCAGGGCTCTCAGAAAGCTCAGAAATCAACGAAGGGTGGATAATCTACACACCAAGACTATTGTGGGAAAAGTGCCTCTGCTGTCTGTGTATTAAACTGATGGGATGGGCAGTTCTATATGGTTTGTTCAAGGGAGGAACATGGACCTGAGTTTGGTCGAAGAAAACTAGAGAGACAATAGACATTTTACAGTTTTTAGTTTAGTCAGGTAACTGTAAATAAAACCGAAGGAGAGAGAAATTATGAAATTAGCTCATTTTTACATGTGCACATAGACATGTCATAATTCAGTTGAGTAGAGGACGTGATTGAAAGTACATATCTATAACAGGAATACACACACACACACACAGAACAACTCAGACCGATGGAGAGGGCGTATTGATTTGACTATATTCAATGTGCTGAGTCGCTATGAAACACCTGCCCACACAAGCCCAGCTGTTTGTCTTGGCAACAACATTGCAACCCTGCAAACCCCTCACGACCCCAATCCATCATCCACATTGTGCACACACACACACACACAGAAGACACACATATGCACACACATTCTGCCAGCGAACCCCTTTTCCCCTCCAAGACCTTTAGCGTCAGTTATGTGCAGGAGCGGCACGGTCTCTGAAGGGTCAGGTCATCACCCCTGTGATTTACCTCTGGAAATGCACACACACACACACACACACAGAGATTATGCATACATGCATACATATACACACGTGTCACACAGGGAACTCATCCATCTTTGATCATGTAGTTCTGATATCAAGTGACCTGCTGTCGAGGCAGCTCTGAATGAGAATGAAAGGTCGCTATTCTCGCTCCTGTGGGGCTGCAACACAGATTAATTACACACACAGATTAATGTGCACACACACACATAAAAAAACGTGTGGCACTGCAAGATCATTTATCTGCAGGACACATACTAACTAACTATGCATTTGATGTCAAATTTATGGACAGATGCACCATCCATGTGCATGAGCTGTCTAGACACTACACTAATCTGATGCAGCACCCATTAGACCATACAGAGGTTAGCTTAGAATATATCAGTGCAGCAAACCAGTTTTATCAACATTTGTGTTGTATAGTAAGTTTATTTTAGTATAATTATTCCTTACATTTACGCACATGGCAGCTGCAGATTCACCAGTTGTTTCAGTCTGCTAGAACTACTGCCACTGCACTATTTTAACCATATTTTACCACGAGGGCATTACGGGGCAAAGCACCGACTCAGAGGCAGGAAACCAGACAGATTCTCAGCCACAGTGCATTTATCTCTATTACAGCGGGCATCTAAATTTTGATGACAGCCCAGGGATTTTGTGCCAGTTATCAGTATGACCCTTTCATATCAAATGTTTAACAGCTAAAAGTTGGTTACTTTTTTGACAGAATAATCAGAAAGTGGTAGAAACCTGCACTTCAGAAACCTGCAGACCAGACAGCCTTATTTACTCTGAGAATGCTGTAAAATGAGCCTTTGAGTGTCGGCATCCCTCCTGCTTGTGACTGGTATTCTAAACGACCAAATACATGAGCCAATCAAAGTTATCACCCTCTATCCCTCTACTGTTTAACCTATTAGTGTGACCTTTTGAAGGTCTATGACTATACCTGTGTGTTTGAAACAGACACCAGTGTCTGATTATTCTTTATATTGTAACGACTACGACACACAAATGACATCCTCTACATACAAAGTGCCTTAAATACAATGATATACAGTGCATTTGAAAGCCACATAGGCACGGGCGGAAACATGCAAACTTCATACAGAGGTAGCCGACCACCTGGTGGATTTAAACCCTGGTTCTACAGCTGAGTGGCAACAGTGCTAACTGCGGCGCTAACACCGCTGTAACACCCAATTTTATTTATTATTCATTATATCTTTATACACAGATGTAATAATTGTAGTTTCTTCTGTTTTCATGGAAGAAACCTCATTTCACCTCATGCGTGTGTGAGTCTCATTGCAGCATCTAGCGGAGCAAACCACTGTTTTTCATTGTTCAGCTAATTATACGTTGCCCTCGGCCTACTGAGGATTCATGGTCCTGTACAACACTTAAACACGGGCCCCCAGTGGGCTCTATGTCGTCCTTTCCACCTGCACTGCTCTAATAGGAAGTCATGCTCAAGGCCGCTGTCTTCCTATAATGATGTTTGATGGTCTAGTTATTTTTGTTACTACTTGTTTGTTCCAGATTCTTTATGTATTTCATTGTAAATCTGTGTGGTTGTTGGTGGCTTTGAAGGCTTTTTGTTCACTGTAACAACATCATTGTTAGCATTTGAGAAACTTCAATATGAGCTTTGACAAGTCCTAACCAGCCTAATAATAATACTGACACGCACAGGGCCAGAGAGGTCACTGGAGCCCATATGTTAAGAAACAAGAGAGAAACACAAAACAGGACAAAAAGTGTCATTGTCCTTTAAAGATAAACAGCATTAACTGTTGTAATCATTGTGCCAGGTGGTGTTTTGACACCCAGGATGCCTGTGCCAACAAAGTGCAGTCTCTGTAGGCAGTAGTGGAAGTTTCTCTGTATCTCCAGCAGGCAGCGGGTGACCTCGGGCCTCTGGCACCCGTCGAAGCACAGCAGGGCCCTCTTCTGACCCCCCCCTCCCGATGGGCAAGCAGCAACTGGCAGCCACGTGGCCAAGAGCAACTGATATCGACCATGACAAAGCTGTTACAGAGACGGGTTAAGATAAGGACAAGTATGAGTAAGATTTTAAGTAGCATTGCATAATGTCGTATAATCTATGTAAAACAGCTTCCTACTTCATCTGGGTGATGAAGGAGGAAGGAGAAAAGGCAGAGTGGAACAGAAGGGAGCATGTATATGTATGTTTTATGTATGTGTGTGATAAGAACGGAGAAAATACTGTATGGTCTGAAGCCTAAATTTATTCAAGGTCACACCCCAAGGATTTATAAAGGAGGATATCTGCATTCAAGGATATCTTCAGTCAAAGTCCACAGAGAGGCTTAGTCAACAATAGCAGGGATAGAGGAGATGAGTGAAAGAAATGAATAGAATGGGAAAATAAAATGGGAAAAAGCAACCAAAGGTTAAGCTAAAACATGTTAAAGGTCACAGACATGCCAATTTGTGAAGGCGGTGGTGAATGGAGCTGCATCATAACCCTGCAATCAATTAAATCAAGAGTTTTTTTGCTCAGGGCAAACAGTAGTTTACAAAGGCTGCAAACTAATGTGTTATTGCATCTCATTCCAAACTATGTGCAGACTTTTACTCGTTAAATTACATTTTTTTACATTTTGCATTCACATTCTGATCTCAAAATGAAGAAATTAAAAGACGTTCTTTTAATAGTTGGTGAAGGGAGTCTGACAGAGAGTAACAGGAGGACAAACGCTGGACACCCACAGTTTATACGATGAAAAAGCAGGAACATGGACGAAGGAGGCAAATCACGCATTCAGACAGTGTTTCAGAGAGATTCAGCTGTATGACACGAGTGGCAGAGGCAGCATGCAAACATGAGAAGGGGATAGCACTGAACGCGTCTGACACCTGTGGACAACAATGCTGCAGTGTGCAGGTGTGTGTGTGTCCCCTGCTCTGTTTGTGTGAGGGAGTAATTCACCTGAAGCAGGTCTGTGAACCTTCGAACAAAAGCCTCAACCACAACAAAAATGCTGGTTTAGTCTACGGCCCACTCAGAAAAATACCTGCTGGAAAGACAGAGAGACAGAGACGGAGAATAAAAGACACAGGGAAGGACAGCGAACAGAACTGGGAGCAGAGAGACGGATAAATAATGAGAACGTTCCACTGACAGAGACATACACTACAACAGTAGATAAAGAGTGAGTCAAACTGTCTTTTAAACCTCGGCATTCTTTAGAGCTAGAGCCGGGCCTGAAAACAAAACGTGCCCGACACAGTGACAAACCTCCATCCGCACAGGCTAAGGGAGAAAGGTCAGAAAATATCTGTCATTGGCATAATTGCATCCGCTGAAGTTGTGTATCAGTGGCCTGGCATTTCTCAGATTGCTTGTCACACTTCATTCTTCTCCTGATGGAAAGGTAATCCTCAGGACATACGGCAAAAAAAAGTTCTGTGTTGCTGCTCAGTGGAAATATGAAGCGGTAAGAGGGAGAAATGGACTTGGTGAGGTCAAGGTGAACTGGAACAGCATGTGACTTCATGTAACTATTAAGTTCCTAAACCCTGGAAAATCTGAAAAATAAAAGCGTGATTCTCTTCCTATGCTAACAGCTATTCATAAACCAATCTGCACTGGTACAGTACAGCACGTCCAAGAAAAAGCACTGACGAAAGTGGGCAATCGCCATATCTGTCATCACGTACACAGTGTCTTGGATTTTCAGGACCAAACCTCCAGAGCTCCAGAACCACTAAAGTTCACTTGAAGATTTGATTAATTATACAGTACATGTTTGAGAGTGTGCATGACTGCAGCGCTGCATTAGCTGAAACAACCCTGCGTACTTAAAGACCTCCATAACTCAAGCTGATAGAGAAGCAGGAAATAGGATATTTAAAACAAAGAAAACTCTGATATTTAGTACAATAAACAAACCGTAAAGATGAAATGTTTGCCACAGCTGAATAAAAGAAACAGTCCTGTTGGCTTATAAAGGACATGACAGGAGAGTCAGTGAGTGGTGAAGAAATCTGCTTTATTATCAACTCCCTGCATCAACAATTAGCCGTCATCATCATCATCATCATCATCAGCGTTCTTCCAGACTGCTGTTCTGCTCATGCTGGTCCTTAGCATCCCAGCCTGCTGTGGTCATGTGACACACACCTGATCTGCTCTGTACTCATTGCTTTTGTTTTACCTCTGTCCCTGCCTGTGATTTGTTTATTTTATATTTTGTGTCATTTGGGCTCGTGTAGTTTTTTTTTTGGCAGAGAGCCCTCTGTTGGATGATCTTAGTATTTCATCTTAACGAAGTGTTAAAACATGAAGAAAAATAAAGCCTGTGCTCACTTCCATTGGATTCTACGTTGTTATATCAGATGTCAGCAGGAAACATATGACTTCAGTAACGTGTAATACAATTAGTATGTGTAAAATAAAACAGCCACTTTGATTTGCTGGGTTTAATGTGCTCAGCAGGACTGAATAATTAGTCATTTATTTAATCAGGAAATCTCATTGAGATCCAGATTTTTTTGGTGAGAGAGACCTGAGAAGAAGATTACGTATTTGTATATGCATACTGTATACAAATGAAGAGAATAATAAATGATATTTGCCTCATTTGGCTTGGTATGTACAACAACTTTAGATCAACTTCAGACAAATGTTTCTACTGAAGTCATTTGTTAACAAACGATAAGCATGTCGGAAGAAAAACCACTCTGTCCCACACGCTTTGCAGAGGTGGTCCTATGTTACAGCAGAACACGTGTGTATTAAGCGTATAAACATACGTGGTGCTCAGCATGCATGTGTGTGTGTGTGTGTGTGTGTGACTGCGGATGAAAGAAAGCCGTTTGAAGTGTGATGCGATGCAGTTTCTCCAATGACTCAGATTAACCACTGATCCCTTTGCCGAGCAGCACATTCATCAATTCAATGATACTTTTAGTGGCCGTTTCCCTGCTCAGGCGGAAATTAACAGCGCTCTGGTGCCCTGTGTGTGTGTGTGTGTGTGTAAAACCTGCCGTCCTACCCACATGTCCTGGAGATGCCCAGTTCTGCTGCTCGTATACAAACACACAAAGGTGCTTTGACTGTGTGATGCCTTTGTTTTTCATTGCTTCTATACATTGTGCTATGACACGGAAATCCATTTTTCATAACTGCAGCCTCTTTACTCATTGAACTCATTAACCTAAGGAGTCTTAAAATATGCTATTAAAACATATTCATGAATCATTGATTTACCAGGTTGATTATAATTTAAATGACAGATGATACTTGTGAAAAATGTTAACTCTTTAACTCCCACACTCATTTTGCCTAAATTACTATATGTGTATAGTGTATAATTGTCATATATCTAAGTTATTTATTCCATATCTGCATGTTTTGAGTAGATGTTTAAGGTTTTGCTTGTATACACTGTTGGATGAATGATATGAAATTCAATACAAAGCAAACTGGTTTATTAAACCCACTGGAGCAATTTGTTTGAATCAGCGCACTGTGCACACAACACAATGAGATACACAACAGACAAATAAATAACTCGATGTAGGAGTGTAGTATAAGCCGTAACAATGTCACCGTGACAACAGGGGTGATGTGACAAGACCAACGTCTCACAAAAGTTAAAGCTCTGGCGTGTTGGTGTCCTACAGGTGGAGCAGCAGGAAGCAATTACAGCACATATAACTATTACTTTAAATCTTTGTACTACAGTCATCTCCAACTTAAACAACAGTGGGCTGTTGCAGTGTTTATGTGTGTGCACTATAAATCTGCCCCCACCTAGAACACACAGCACTGGGCAGGTTACTTAGTTAGTTAGCTATGGAGTCTGAATCGGCGTAATTTGTAATTTGATCAGTGCGGCCCCAACCTCCTGGGATAAATATCCAATAAAAGACATTTTGCCGTCTGGATAAGCGTAAATCCATCCAATTTATGGCCTAATTAAGTGGGACTTACATAGTGCACTGGGATAGCTGGTTATAAGGACAGAAAAATGACCAGAGGCATCAGTGTCTCTGCTCTCTCAGGAAAGCACTAGATCCAATAAGGATGGAAATAAGAAGAGGTCACTGTGGTTTATATTAGCATGGATGCACACACACGGGAACGGTATGCATGCATGTGCTGCAGCACTATGAGACACGGCAGAAGATAGAAGAAGAAAAATGCTGACAGTTGAAGTCGAGGGTGGAGGTTTAAAGTTGCAGCAGCTGGCTGAGCCTGAATGAGCAAAGGGTGACAAAATGAGTCCTCGATAAAAACAAATAATATTGCTTTACATTAGGGAGCAGATCATCCTCCTTATTTTATATCACTCTGCATTAGCACAGCGCGAGCTACGGGGACTATTAAACTGACTTGATGATACCATGTTTCTCACAGGCATAATAGCACAGCTTGTTTCCTCTGCCATAAACAACCATGATGTTGCACACAAACAGAAACTCCCGTGATAAGCCATATCTCATGATCATAAAAGGGAGGGAGCGAAAAAAAAGAAAAGAAACGTGGCTGCTTTCATATTGACAAAAATATACACGTCAGGCCACAAAACAAATTACTCTCTGTCGGAATCCCTTCAGATGTCTTCCTGTGCGTTTCCAGATTTTACAGGCAGAGCAAAAAAATAAAGACCTCCCGCCACCGAGAGACAGAAAGCCATATCAGGAGGTCATCTGTGCTTCAGAATGGAGATATATTAAATTCATTCATCTCCGTCAGTGGGAGTGCCAGCACCGTGGCTTCTATGTGATGAGGGATGGAGAAGCCCCCCCACCCTCTCTCTCTCTCTCTTGGCCTGCCTGGCTCACCGCCTTCACAGGCATTGTCTGGGAAAATATTCCTGTAATAGAGCCAGAGATTAAATAAAGACAGAGGTGTGTGTGTGTGTGTGTCTTGCATGGATGCACATGTGAAGAACACTTGAAGTGGTCTCAAAGACAAGGGGAAAGACAGAAGGGTGATGAGAAATGTGAGAGTGACGCAGAGAACAACAGAGGGAGGAAGAGCTAAAGAGAAACAGGAACAGGGGCCAGCAGGAGGACAGAGAGGAGGGAGGGCAGGCTGCGGCCAACCTCACATTTATCATGTGTCACCACAACACTTGGATTCAAATACGGCGGGGATCTAATGTCTCACACACACACAACCATATCACCTAACACCCTTCGGGGTTGTATCAACTAAACAAACTGTTCATTGCGAGGCTGCACGCAAATACTGTAAAGCCAAACATAAACATGTAATGTATGTTCCAGCAGCAGAGGGGAGAGGAAAAAAAAGCGTGATTCATGGCTGTGTTGGCGGGGAAGTCAGCTCAGACTGATCTGCGAATGCGCTTTAAAGTCCCGGGGTCTCCGCGGGTTGTGGACGGACTTGTTGAGTGAGAAACGGAGCGGAGCGGCGGCGGCGGCGGCGCGCAGAGGGAAAGATGAGAGACGGCCAAGTGAGGAAATGAAGAGGAGAGCTAGCAGGAGCCAGATGGATGGCTCAACACCTGCTTTATTACCCTATGAAGGCGTTGTGTTGCGTGATGAGGCTGAAAGCTGCCGCCTCTGCAGCCCTGACAGCAACACGGCTGACGCGCGCCCGCGCCCGCGTCCGCGATGCTTCTCATGCGCTCACACAGAGGTCTCACAATATCTCTAGGATTACGCAGAAAGATGTGTGGACAACAGACATCTGACTAAAGTGAGTTAAAATGTGAGTGTTTAAGAAATGAGCATTCTCTCTCTCTGACACACACAAACCAGTCACTTAACAGCAATTACAGGCTGTTCTGCTGCGTTCACGTGCCCTGGAATCACTTTATTGCACTTAATACTGCGTGGGAGAGACCTCTGAAACCTGCGAAAAACGAGGTGTGCGTGAGTCCGGGCTGTGCTTAAGGAGCAGGAATGTTCCAGGCTACTGGTGCCGCTGACAATTCATCAGTAGACTTTCAATTTATGACTATATTCACCTGCTTATTCCATTTGCCATAGAGGAGGCTGCGTTCCCTGCCTGATACCTAATTCTGTGACAAATTCAGAGATGGTGGAATCCTTGGGGGACTAATAAATGGGTTTCCGAGCTGTCAGTATTGTTGTGTTGACACTGCATCTCACAGCACTTCACCAATTTTCCTGGATCGTGCTTTTTTTGCAGCTGAATATGTGCGGGTTCACCCGTGTCAGAGCGACTGAGGAGCATTCTGATATAAAGTTCTCTTCTGCTTATTCCTACTGCATCCCATTTGAAGCCATCTTACCGCCTCTCCAGCAGCACCCCCCCCCCCTCCTTAATTCACTCTCTCCTATTCATCTCTATACATTTCCTAACTCATTTCTCCATCTGTGAGCGACTTGTCTCCTGCTTCGCTTGTGTTTAGCACATTCTGTGAAGGAGAGAGGCAGCAGAGCTGGGAAATAAAGGAGCTAAAACACACTGCACTGCTCGGAGCCACCAGAACACAGTGAAAGTCATACATTTTTAGCCCTGTTGACTTCTCCCTCCTTCCTCTTTCTCCTCACTTCATCCTCCCTCCCCTGTGCTCGCTCTCCCTGCCCTGTGACTGAACCCAGTGTGTGGACTGACTGTGATACTGGGTGTGTGGGTGACAGGCGCGCTGGTGTGATATCTGAGGGGGAGAAAAACAGATCAGTGTCTCTGCATTTAACACCCTCCCTCCTTCACCAGTGGCTGATGGAGGAGGGACTCACTGTTGATAGCGGCGGGTGCATCATTTATTTTTCACAAGGTGACTATCTTTCCTGAAGAACTGTTTTGAGTTCAAGGTCTCCTGGAAATCCCTGAAATAAAGCAAACCTGAGGAAACACTTAGATAGTGATCGTATGAGACTGTCTGAAACACGCGCTATTACGCACGCGCGCTATCTCGCACATGGCATCCTCTGCATTCCTCCGCGTGAGTGAGCGCAAAATAAATCACGCTCCTGCTGCGAACATCTGAGGAATTCCGTGACTCAGACGCCTCGCGATAACACGAGCGACACATCATTTTGAACTCGACTTCTCGCTCTCATCGCGGCTGTTTCAGCGGAGGGAGGGAGGGAGGGAGTGCGGGGTTAGGACGAGGAGACACCAAAAGGAAAAAAAAAACTCTCACTGGGTCACGAGGTGGACCTTTTCGAATAGCTCTCCTCCTCTCCTGCTGTCCTCATCCTGCCCCACGCCAGCTCCAGCCATCGATCAGGAACTAAGCGCTGTCTTTAATTGGTTGGATGAGGTCGAATGCCTGTGCAGACAGCGAGAGGCCTGAAGGGATATTGGACAGTCTGGAGTGTGTGTGTGTGTGTGTGTGTGTGTGTGTGTGTGTGGCCTTCTTACTCTCTCTTAGGCCAATCGCAGTAATGAAGTGAACTGAAATCTGCAGTTGAGGAAACCACTGACCCACTGATTAACTGACAGGCGCCAGAAACAAACAACGTGAAGCATAGTTTCCTGCTCCTCAGCGTTGTACTCGTATTTGTCTTGTAAAAATTGCGTTCACAGAATTGTGCACTTAAGCCTGCGCAACGGATTGAAGCAGGCGCAACTGGACTGAGAAGCAGATGTCAGGCAGGCTTTGTTCTGTCATTCTGCTGAGCCATCATCATCAGCATCATCATCATCAGCAGCAGCAGCGGTATCTGCTGTTAACTGGGTTCCTATTATCAGAACCACCACTTAACACGTCAGTGACACTGAGGGAAACATGACGGAGTTTTATAAAACAAATGAAATCAGAATTTCTTCTGCAGAGTGAGCTGAAGTTGGCTGATCCAGCACAAGTTCCCTCCCCGTGGCACACAGTGTACTGATGGTGAACTGATTTCCTGGATAAGCTGGTCGATTCCAAATGTTCAGATTATATAACTCATATAATAAAAGCTGATGATTGTGTTCAGATGATGAATCAACAGGTTTGACCCCGTGAACTAGACTGTTACTGGAAGTCTCACTCTCACCCCACGTTGTAACTTTGACTGAAGATTCAAATGAAGCCTCTGTAGCCTCTGCGTGTCCTGGAATCACGCCTGTCTCACGTCCACACGCACTTTCAGTTGTGCTAATGTCCAAACAACTCATCAGAAGCTGGCTTTGTTTACTTTATTAATGTCATGTATCCACTGCGAGGCCTCCTGGAAGCTGCTGCTGCTGCTGCCGGCCTGTGCCTTCAGACCAGTACCTACTGAAATGAACAAAGATGCAGATCTAAGTGCGGTTGTGTAGTTGTGTAGTTTGTGTAGGACAGTTATTTGAAAGGGTCGTGTCCAGGGTTGATTAGTATTTAGAAAGTATTTAGCTTCAGCAGGGTTTGTAGTCTGCTCATTTCCCAACACTTCCCAATTCTCTGTTCCTTTTTACACATTTTTTTTCCAAAATGTAATTGAATTAAAAATAAATCCACACAACAATGTGAAATTTAAAACCTCCAATTACTACATTTATTACTGTTAAAGCTCTATAAGATGACACATGTACATCATTCACCATTTCCAATTGTAATCCTGAAAATGGTGACTTCTTTCCCGCTTGTGGCGAATCTGGGAGCTGAACAGGTACATTCCCTGCGTCATTACTGAGATTTTGTTTGCTGGAGATCACATAGCCCTCAAAGATCCTGTCCAGAGAGATGCTTTTGAGGCACAGGCGGATGATCTCATTACTCATCTGCAACACAGCAGAAAACAAACACTGTCTCACACACTTGTCACAAATAATGAGCTTCGGGGGACCAAGTTACAGACACTGAGATTTACATTTATTACACGCTCAAGTGCTGAGCTATAATAACAAGTCACTGTTATACAAAACCCTGGATACGAAGACGTATTACAGTACAAAGTCATTAGCTACAAAAAGGGGACAAACAGCAAGCAAAACCAAGGTATTAGCTTATTCATTACTCGCTTCAGAGCACACACTTCGGTTTTTAGAATTCTCAGCTGAACAGACACAAGTTATACTGGTGGACGTGGACTGGTTCAGTGCGACTTCTGGGTTTGGGTCTGGTAAGGTTCCCTGAGAGACGCAGCTCCCTGAAGAAGCTGGAGAAGAAGCTGGAGTAGCACTGAGCTAAAAGAGTCACTACCACCCCAGACGGCTTCACCAAGACAAAAAGTATCCGTGAACGAACGGGACGACGCATCAAAATGAAATCATTTATCACATGTAGCAAATCTGAGGCGTCATCGGTTGACTTCGACCTTTGACCCGTTCGCCTTCTCCGTAATTCCAATGAAAACGAAAGTTCCATAAAAAATAGTTATAAAAAGTGAGAAGGATCATTCTGTGACAGCTTCAATCTGGTACCTCTTGACTTTCACACCAAAGGTCACATATGGCATTGACTTGCATTGGCAGACCTTAAACTTACTTTACACTCGAGGCCTTGCTGTGTAACACTTTGCTTGAACTGAATATTTAATCACATTCATAAGCTTGAAGCCCCAGATTGAAGCAGTTAGTCGCATATATCCCCTGCAGGTTCGGTCTGCCAGCCAGATGTGGGCTGTGCAAGGCTACGCACATCTGCATCAGTTCAGAAACGGATTATGTGTGCACAAATACACATTCGTGGCATATAAATACGCGAATCCTACGGACACGTACACAGGTGTGGCTTTATACCACAATGGAGGAAAGAAAAAAAAGGGCTAAAGTGAGTGTAATTCAAGCGGGCACACATTTCATAAAAGCCCCTATTTGATGTGCTGGGTGTCAGTCAAGCATGCCACCCACGACACACACACACACACACACACACACACGCTCAGGTAGGAGGTTGTAAGAGGAGCAAGTGAGGCGAAGGAAGGAGAGGGTGTAATTATTGAGGATGATGTGTATAGAAGCCTATGTGGAATGACAGCTTCCCTTTCATTTCTCTGATCACTGGTTTAATCCTGACAGAGCTACAGCGGGCCACGGAGCTGCTCTGTCTGCCCGCCTGGGCTCCAGCACACTCCCTCTCTGTCTGTCTGTGCGAGAGTATTCTCTCACATCTGTCTGTGCGCACACACACCGACAACAACATGACACAAAGCAAATGCAGGTGTGCGCGTCTCTGCGTTTGTGCCAAAACGTCACTGTTGTTGTTGTGTTTGTTTGTTTACAGGTGTCTACACACACACACACACACACACACACACGTGAAGGAGTGTGTGCGAATGCTCAGCGCCCAGGAAAATGTGTTGTACAGGCTGACTGCAGTGGGAGCAAATGCTGCTCTTAATGAAGGAGGGGGAGAGCGGAGAGGGAAACACAGGAAATTAAATTGATATGTAAATGACGGAAATTCTCATTTGAGCTGAAGGTTGAGAGTGCTACAGCATTAACCAGCTTATGAGTTAATAATGATTTTTTTCCTCCCCTCCAACTCCCTCTCTCACTCCCTCTTTTCCAGAAAAAAAGCCCAGAGTGTGAGTGGGTGAGACGATGAAAACACTATATGTCCCTGGATCTTAACTATCCAGAGATTCCCCCTCAAGCTCACGTATAATCAGTTTCCTCACAATCCCGACTTCTTCAAAACGACGCGCACACATCCGCTGGATTTCTGTTCTCCCCTCGCTTTTTTAGCTGCACCTCGCTCCCTTTTGTGTTTTTACCCTTTTGTAAAAGCAAACAGATGGTGTTGAGTGTATCTCAGATGGACACGGAGGAGACGAAGGGTGTCGGACAGCTTGTAATGGTGGTGTAGCTCCGTGTAGCGGGGAGTAACAAAACAAAGACAACATCAGCTGAAGCTGGAGAGAGCACCGGAGGCAAATGACTGCAGAATTATCACTGCAGCTATTATCAGCCACCAGGATTATTATTTTCTCTCCCTTCTCTTTGGTATTAGCTGGAACGAAACAGCCCAGTCAAAAGTCCCTGCCCTGCAGCCTTCAGTGATTGGAAAATGATATTAAAGCAGACATTGTGTTCCCCGGTGAAAAAGAAAAGACAGAGGAAAAAAAATCAAAAGGAACACATAGCTGCAACAAATGAAGAAAATGGTTAAGGCCCTACAGGTAAGAGAGAGGGCACACACACACACACACTAAGTGCATGCATTGTGCATCACACACACATGCTACCACCACATACATGGACCTTGATTAGAAAGTATTAGCCAAGAAACATCAGACACAAATGGAAACCACAACAGTGATCTGGTCGCGCTCCAGATAGAAGGAAGAGGCCGCGCGGCCTGATGAAATCCTTTTTCAGCACAAAACGAACAAGAGTTTTTCCATCTCTATTATTTTATACAGCGAGAGGGCGCAGACAGCCTCCCAACCACGGGAAAAGATGAGCCACAGGTCTCTGAGCACTTCCACGTCCCATCACAACACGCACGCCGAGCACACACACATGAAATATGAATACATGGATGCAGTCCGTCCAGGCCGGCGGTCAGTGGAGGAGCCTGCAGCACAGACAAGATGACTTTACTGTACCTGAGAGCCCAATGGGCAAGGTGCCACCCTGGCTTTGTTTGATAGATGAGTAAAAGAACATCAGCATGAGGCGCAAATGTGGGTTATGAAGCCACCGCATGGCACATCTGCTGTCCTCTCAAGCTACATAAAACATTGCGAACGGCTTCATGCAATCTTCCACTACGAGCCAAGCTAACTCAGAGCCACGGGTAAACTCAGTGGTGGCGAACACATGGCAGCTGTCAGAGATATCATTAGAGGCCTTTGAAACACACATTTCAACAAGTCCTTTGACCTTAATGCGAATGTGAGTCGTCCCAGCGTCCAGTTGGAGATCCGAGCCAGGGCGGGCAGGAGTGATCACAGCGCTAAGAAAGCCGAAGCAGAGATCACACACTCACACACACACACACACACACACACACGGACCTTAGCTTCAATAAAGTAATAGCTTAGACATATGAACACAGCTTTTGTCAGATGGCACAACACAACCTTCAAATGATGGAGTAGGTCCACGTGTCCACAGTAAGAGTGACTGCAGATGGAAAGTCAACTTCTGTGTCCTAAATTGACCATTGTCGAACTGATCGCTGATTAACACACGAAAGTGTCCCAAAAAGCAACTCACACCGTAAACCATTACTCCAAACGTTTCGTTTCATGCCAGCGTCCTATCAAAGGAATGAGAGGGAGAAAGAGCAGAGAGGATGATGTGGAAATGGAGGCGCACATAAAAGAAAGAGGAGAGAGAAAAGTCATGCAACAGGCTGGCAAATGATCATAACAACGAGGGTTCAGAACATAATTATTTTAGGTTAAACATTTTTCCCTTGGTCTATGGAGCTGTCAGTTCGAATGAAAGGAGCTGGAGTAATGAAAACGGTGAAGGGGCCTTTTATTCGGCGTTCAGTCTCAGGGTATTGTAGCTCTGATGTCTGAGCACCCTGGCTGAGTTAGAGCGGGCTTCAGTGGGGATGATGCCTTATCAGAACAAGACAAAAACCTAATCCAAGCGGGGAGCTGATCGACGAGTGGAAAGACATTCTGACAGGAAGGTTATCCGTTAATGTTGCTCCACAGACTTATCCACAGAATGCATAATTGCTTGTGTAAATGACCTTGCTCTGGCACATCTATTAATTATCAGCAACAAGTCTGAAATATTACAGCTGGATAGTTGGACAAGGCTGTCTATATGCAGATCTCCTCTTCAAAGTCCACAGGTACACTGAGGAAGCCTCTCCCTAACAGCTCCGGAGCGCCTCGGCTGGGCCCGACCCGGACACGCTTGCTTTGCACTGACATCCTTCAGCGTAGCACGTGCAGTGAAAACGTTACAAGGTGAGCGTTGGGCTACTCAGAAGGAAGGCAAGGCAACAGTGATTGATCAGACTTCACTCTCATCAAACCGCTTTTCCGTGCACTCACTGTACACCGCGGAGTCTGTGGAGCAATCTACAGACGTTTTTGCTCAGTAGTCCCGGAGATAAATGGCAAACGTGAAGCTCCGCTGCACACTTCACATAAAATAGAGACACTGACAGAGTGTGTTTCCTCCGTTAAGTGCAGAAACTGCAGCCTTACCTTTACAGACTGCAACCTGAATACGCAAGGGCGTGCTCACGCTCTCCTAGTAACTGTTGACATCAGCCACCTGCCTCCGTCATACGGTGTTTATTACCACATACAAGCAGGTGCTGTAAAATGGATTATTTAGCTGCAGACGCTTTAATATTAGCTGTTTGCCCGTACTTCATCGCGCGGCGCCTCTGTGATGTTTTTATATGTGCCGGGCTCAGCTTCACACTCCGTCTTGCTGCCTAATAATACGAGCCACACGTGTCAACCCTTCAGTCCATCGTTGTCTGGACACCGCCTCTGTGGTCTGAAGTGATGAGTGAGAAAAGAAGAAACGATAAAGAGGTGCGATAAATGATAATACAGTAGAACAGAGGCAGCTAAGAAAAGTCTGAGGTGATGCTGGCAGTGGGACACAATGAAAAGGCTCAAATGAAAGCGGGGCCTGCGAGAGGCTGTTTAGAAGTGGAAAGGGAGAGATGATGGCGGTACAAAGAGGTGAGGGAGGATGAAGAATGTGGAAAGGTAAAGTTGAGAGGTGGCCAGCCCAGTGCCTCATTAAATAATAAAAAAAGAAAACTCTGAAGATTCAGGAAGCAGATGCTGCAGCTTCAATGGCGTTTTGAACAGAGAATCACAGATCAAAAGATGAAGTCTGTGTGACCTTTTGGACAGAATCCCTAGAGACACAAATGGAGAGACAAAGGCACCCACACAAACACACATACACAGACCCTTAGGCTTACTCTCCATCCTCTGTAGTGGCTTCATGTCCATGCCGGGCGCCGCAGGGCCGGGCTATAGGCCTTCCTTCGGGATGTACAGGAATATATTTCTCACCTTGTTATAGCTCCTTAAAAAATGCTCAAAAATACTAATAATAATACTGTTATTTGAAAAGGTTAAACCTCACACATATCTCATTGGACCACACAGAGGGGAGAGATAACCCACAGTCTCAAAGAAGAGAGACTGAGTGGCACTTCCTTCTGGGTTTTCTGTGTCTACAAAGCAGTGAAAGTGAAACAGCTGTTAAGATACATGGAATGAAAAATGCAACACACTCTTTGCACTGAGATGAAATGGACTTCAATCTGAAACCGTCAGCAACGTGAAAAAACTTCATCAGCAATGGACCAAAAAAGAAAAAACCTCCTCTACTCCAAAGCCCTGCACACGCAGTACGTACCACACGGAGAAGAAAGTGCACGAGGTGAAATGTAACAGCGCAGAGCAAAAGAAATAAAATGTAAGAATAAGTACATGAAGCCAAACAGGGGGGACCACCGTGCAAAGTCACTGTGAATAAGGACAGACCTCCGACTGCCAACTTATGGGAGAGACCTCAGCTTCGAACTAAGACAGAGGAGCTGTGCGTCATCAAAACGCATAGCCTCCTCTTAGCCTTAGCCACGAGACGGTTCACACAGGGAGCCAAACAAATCTGTGCATCCTACGTGTTAGTTGTCCAACTAGTGGACACGTTTTCCCCCCAGCCAGACATGACAGGCAGGAATTCAAAATCCCTGAAATGCATGTGATTGTTGGTGTGTGGACTGAAAACGATACTTCAAAATGAGAATTTGCAGGGGGCTGAGGGAATGAAAAGGATTTCGCTCAGGATTATCCAATCTTTGTCTGATTATCCGGGAGACGAGGAGCCGCGTCAGGTGGAGGGGGTTGTAATTGCGGGTGTGTAGTTTCTGTTTACTCTCACTGCAGGCGTGTGCTCACGTGTTTCGTGCACCTGCAAGTGAGTGTGTGTTGCTTCTTTAAAAAGGCGGCGGCATTTTGTACACTGATTGACATAATTAGCATGAGAATTGAACCATCACAATGCACCAGTGTGCTGTACGCTTACCCCTGTATGCCAGCGCTTACCTCCGCGGCCTCGTGCATCCCTTTGGTTGCCACATGAAAAAATGAGTCCAAGCGTAGTTGTTTGTCGCTCCACATGAAGCAGATCAATGGTTGGCTGTCAAACTGACACTTTGTCAGAGAGGATAGCAGTCAACAACCATCGTTCTCGAAGAGGAAAAAGCATTTTTAAGCAGCTTTAGTGTGAGGAGGAAGAGGTGAGCAAATGTTAACAGAATATCTGGATATCTGGGGCATTTTAATGTTACGTACACACGAGCATTCATGGGAGTCAAGACTTCTTCAGAGATGCTGCCGTGTGTAGTGTCGGTGAACTTCACACAAATACCCACCTGTGAGACTGGCGAGGTTTTAGTACGCGTTGGTGGTGTGGTTGTCCTTGATGCTCTGTTCCCAGTAGGCGCTGAGGGCAACCAAGGGGGCATGCAAACAGGTCATCCCGCACAGCTCCGGGTGGGGACGGCCCGCACTGTGCCAAGCTGCACGGCCACATCAAAACGTCTCCTCTGTGATTACCGTCTCTGACACATGGACGTAGTACACCAGCTGCTCTGCCACCTGTCCATGTGAAGGAGAGAAACAGAGGGGAAATAAATCAGAATGGTAGAGTGGAGAGCAAAAAGAAAGAACGTGGGGATAAAAGCTGAGGGGCGGGGTTAAAGAATCACACAGGACAGGAAAGACAGGAGAAAAATGGAGACTCTGGAAATGAGGAAGAGGAAAGAAATGAGTTCTGAGAAAAGAACAAAGCTAAAGAGGAATAAAAGAAGACAGAGGAGACAAAGAGCTGGACCATAATGGGGATGCAAAAACTCCAGGAGGCGCAATATATGCAAAGACATCCTGAAATACATAATTAAACTGTGGCATTCAACGGTTCTCTTTTGTGATCTCTCGAAAGCTGGAAACCACTGCCGCCATGAAACGGACGACATTTTTATTAATTCCTGTGGGTCTCTTTAGACGCAGCTCACTTGGTATTCAGGGACATCATTACCAAAAATCTACAAAAGCTCTTATCAGTTATAATACTTGTATTGCACTGCGTGTGTGTGTGTGCGTGTGTGTGACTCTGACAGGGCTTGGCAGCAATCTCTGCTTCACATCTTTTGGCTTCTGAGGAGAACGGGCAGTCCAGCTTTTCTACAGTGTTTTTGACATTTCCATTAGTCGGGATGAAACATGAACAGGTATCAAAAGCTGGACGAGGCTGCATAAAGAGTGCGAACAAAGACTCGTGAATGCCTCTTTGACGGGGCCACCGAGGTACAAACTAACTGCACTTGGCCAATTAAAAAAAAGCTGAATATCATCTGATCCATCGCTACATTTACCCACTATTTTATGCTGCCTCATCCTACACATAGGAATTAAGCAGCCCCCCCAGGATTTCCAATGTCAGTACATTCATTATAGGGCTCAATGGGGCACAACTTTTTCCATTAAGGGCTACATAACGTGTCTCAGTGGGACTAAGTTGTTATCTGTTTGTACGGCACTCCAATGCAGCAGCTTCCTCGGCGGAATTACATAACCAGAGCAATTTCTGCTGCTGGACAAAGGGTCCAAGAAGGTTATTCAGTGCGATGATGTCACCGCTGAACTGCGCACACCCCAAAGCAATGGCAATAGAAATGTGTGCAATTACACCAGATGACATGTATCCCCCAATTATATTGATGTATATCCTAATTGGAGAAGGCTGTGCTCTAACTCGATGAAGTCCCCCGCGCTCTCCAATCCCACCTGGCCCCATTGCTTACCACCAGTTCATACACGCGAGCAGGTGGCGCTTGAGCTTCCCCCAATATTAGCCAACTGACATCCCGATGCAGATTATAC
Organism: Microctenopoma stevenorrisi; assembly: GCA_032270685.1. Taxonomy (NCBI): domain Eukaryota; kingdom Metazoa; phylum Chordata; class Actinopteri; order Anabantiformes; family Anabantidae; genus Microctenopoma; species Microctenopoma stevenorrisi. The sequence continues at coordinate 11,264,458 of JAUMTR010000010.1, forward strand.
AGGGAGCTGTCGTGTCGAATGATTCTATCAGGCAGGTACAGAAAATTGCGCGCGATGTGAGAGAGAGCGCGTTCGTGTGTGAGATCGCTGCCCACATTCAGCAGATGTTATTTTTCAAGGGGAAGGCGCGTGCACACACACACGCACAGCATGCATAAACACTGCAGAGGATGGAGTGTGGGTCATCACATGTAAATGCCAGCAGTGCGTTCCCAGGCAGAGAGTGGTAATTAATTCCATTAATTCAACTGATGGGAACGACAGTGACTGTGCAGGTTCGCTGATCACACACTAACAATCCTCAGATTCTCCAATCTGCAGTTTCCAGCATTTCACTGCAGTGAGTATGGTTTGCGCCATTGATGCCTACTGTGAGTTTAAACAAATACATGTGTGTATACTGTTTATATATAAGGTGAGAGTAGCTAATGGAAATGATGATGGTGAGTTTAATGCACAGATGTCTGACAGCGCTTGTTTTTCCTCTGTGGTAATAAGGTTAACACCAGCGCAACAGAAACATCGTTGACCACTTCACCAATTGTCTCAAAGGCATTTTATACTGTTATTGTTCTCCTGTAGCGTTGAGTGGGGAAATTAAGATTCACGTCTTTTCTGGCTTTTCCAGATCAAATTACACCATCAGCAAATTGTCTCATTCTTTCAGCTGTCCCCAGGAAGCTTCACGCTCAGGTGGTCACATCAGCCGACCACTAACTACCGGTTTGAGGACTCCACAGGCTTCATAAACCTACTGCTCCTAGCAGTCAGCCAGACTTGAGAAAACCCTCTGGAATGGAGGGTGAAACGTCATGGAGGAGCTCAAACCAGTACAGTTGCCACTGAATAACCTTCTTTGTGATTATCAGCGAGGCTACTACAGGACGCTGGGATATTTATTGAGAGTCACTTCACATTCGGTTACCAAACCACTTGTTCATTCTTTCAAGGTCATTTATTTGCTGTTGAGTTGGAAAAACAACTTAATCAGTTGAAGCCAATGTTAGAGAAATGTAATTATATCACTAAATGATCTCTAATGATACAAAATAAAATCACTATGCAAAATCTCCCTCTCTCTGCGATCTGACAAAAAACTTAATGCTAACATTAAAACCCTCGTACCAGCTGCTCTGACACTCCCCCAGTTCTTTCCACAAGACACCTTGAGAAAATCTAGGTCATAATCCTTCTCCAAATCCACAAGACACATGTAGACTGCATAGGCAATCACCTATGACCCCTCAAGCAGCCAGAGGTAAAATGTTGGTCCACTGTCTCCATAGGTTTTCCCAGGGCCACCCTTCGGGCCTGCTGGTATCTCTAACCAGTTTCAAGGGACCCCTCAGCCAACCATGCCTAAAAACCCTCTTCTTCAGCTGGAAGGCCTCCTTTACTGATGGCGTTCACCATCTTGACCACGGCTGATAGCAGCGGCTTCCACAATAGAGGCTTTGAATACGACCAATTTTATTTCCTGCGACTCGTCCTGCGCGACTCAGCCGAGCAGTGAGACCTGTAATACACTCATGTTCTTCTTTTGCTACTTCCTTCTAACCATGTGCGTTCAGAACATTCCAGTTACTTGCACTAGGCGTCCCTCCAGATTCAGGACCCCGAGACCACGCAACCCACACAACCTGCGCACACTCTCCCAGGCCTCGTCCTGTCACCCTGAGTTCTCGTTCGGGCTGTGGAATTGTCAGTCAGCGGTTAACAAAGCTGACTTTATTCCCGCCTTTGCAACAGAACATGACCTCCAGGTGCTTGCACTGACTGAGACCTGGATCCGTCCCCATGACACAGC
>JAUMTR010000010.1:11266364-11288906 GCA_032270685.1 Microctenopoma stevenorrisi
AACTGAATGGAAATTGCTGGTGTCTTCTTCTTGTAAGTTGCTTTGGATAAAAGCGTCTGCCAAGCAAAGTAAAGTAAAGTAAAGTAAAGTATTTCATACACAGAGCCTCCAAGAAAGCTGCTGTTAGGCACAAACATGTGGACAAGGGTCAGAGCCTCCTTGCTCCCAGACAGGTCCACACCCCGCACGGCACCTTCCTTTCCAGCCAGTGCTGCACGTGAAGAAGAGCCCAATGATTTCTAGCTGGTACTTCTTTACAGAGGAAAAAACAGAACTGAGAGACCAAGAGAGTGGGAAGAGAGAAAGGACAAAACAGAAACTAAACCCAAACCAACTTATATAGGGTGAGTAGAGCAATGAGGGGTAGCGGTGCAGAGACCTGGGTGATGCCGGGTGGTGTAACAGGACGAACTGACAAAGGTAAGGAGAAAGTGCAGGGGCTTGAAAAGTGAAGACACTAATCAGGAAACAATCGGGGAGTAAGAGTGGACAGAGGGGAGTGGTCAAGGTGAGGGAGGAACAAAGACATAAAAAGACCCATAAGGGTCAGAGGAGGACCTGACACTGGCATAGCGTAGTAACCTGTGCAGGGACGACTGTGAAGCTTCCTCACTGGGTTTGTAGTAGTATATACATACATATAGTACTGTACATGCAGTGAGAGCAGACGCAGCATTTGTTGAAGTGCAGAAGTATATTGAAGGGCACCAATTTTCATAATAACACGTGGTTTAAATTGTCAGAATAATCTAGCCTTACTATTGTGTCTTTTGTTATTTTCAGTCCCATCGTTACTTTGGACAGTAGTCAGGAGTTCAGGATGGATGTAATTGTGCTGAGACTTCTTGACTGTATAAGTGAGTACTGTATATGAGAATCCTGAGGGAGAAAAATAAGTCACACCATTTCTTCCTCCCAGAGGTAACCGCATAATTGCATGATGATGTATTGGCATAGTGACAAGTGAGGGAAATACATAGATCAGTCACACAATCTAACCTTTAATGGACTTTAATGAAAATCATTACATCATAGAAGTGTAATGTGTACATACAGATCATCTTCTTGTGCAGCATGGCCTGTGTGTAGCCTGCATGCTACCATCAAGTTGTGCTTTCTGTAATCAACAGACAGCGACAGACACTTTGTCCTGACCACCTGGGAAACGGACACAACAGGTTTATATGACAGTGAGTATTTACAGTGGTTCTGAGTACAGTTGTAATGATTAGACACTATCATATAAGGTTTCGTAGTTTCATTAACATCCCGGCAACTATGCTTGCACCTGTGCTCATGACAAACCATTCCCATCTTCTCCACCAACCCCTGGTTCTGGGATTGATAGCTGCGGCCTGTTGGGAGCATGATGAATAATTTGTGGACAGAAAGAGCTGCAGGCAGGCGGAAAATTCTGAGACAAAAGTAATAAAATGGTGAAGTCAACAGCTTCATGAACTATTTATCTTTCTGGAACCGATATGTCCTTCAGTCTCTGGCTGTACTGTTCCACTTCAGCTACCTCACTTGTCAAAGCTCACAGCAGTCCGGGCTTTATTGAAACTTTGATTCAGTTTCCCAAGTTGTCACTTTCTAAGGACTGTGTGCAATAAGGGAGACAACTTATTGTGGAGAAGAACAGAGAAAGAGACTAATGAAAAAAGAAAGTTATACTGGAAACAAACAGAAAAAAAACAAGCAACCTCTCAGCACAGTGTGAGCTGAAGTTGAAGGAAGCACAAAAGTTGACAATGATCAATAACATTAATATGGCTGCTGCAGCTAGACAGTCTGCTTCAGGCAGATTAACTACTGTGGCTGCTGCTGGAAAAAAGACAGACACAAACAGACACTAGTGACAGCGTGAAGCTATTTAGCCTTCAAACATTTTGGAGGCTTGTGGTGCACCAGAAGTGATCCCAATTATCAACCGTGGTTTTAAAACCGCATAGCTCACTGTGTTCGCGCTTGGCACGGAGAAAGCCGCGATTGGCAGGTGCAGATTCAACGAGAGCATTGTGGTTTCCCACCTTACTACATTCCACTAGTTTCTCTCCTCAGACATGCAACCATACTCGTCACAGTGAGCAGAGTCCCACAGCAGGATTCCAGCGAAGTGTTTGGACCTACCTTTTATTTCCAGCCTACCCCGTCTCCGTTTAATCAATGCTGCTGTAGCTTTTGCATCTCAGTCTCACTCGTCATTGGTTCAGGTTTGTTATAATTTTCCATCTATGGAAACGCTTGTAGTTTAATTAAACAGATTCATCTAGATTACCAGGAGTCATCAGGGAGCCTTTGAGACAGTCCGGCATGAACTTTAAAGAGCTCGGAAAAAGTTTCTTCATTAAAATAAAGTCAAATGCACCGTCTCTGCCGTTCACCCCGCAGGTTTACACCAACAACCCAATAAAAATGGCATAAAGCTTTTGGGTATTTGTGTGGTTTTTCAAAATGTCAGTAAGCTGTCCCTGCGGTCACACACGCGTATGAAACATCCCTGTTTTCCATTTATCACATGTCTGCCTTTTACTTTTGACCTATCGCACGCTTTTAACAAGATGAAGGCGAAAATGGAGCAGCCCCTGTAGCATCTCTATCAGCCAGTTGACCCACAGTTGAGCCGAGGCACTTCCACGATTACCTCTAAAGGGTAAGTACGGTACTGTAACTGTGATGACTCCGCTCTGAGTGCTCTTTCGCTGTCTCACCCTTTTTTCCTTTCTGCCGCTCACGTCGTCCAGGAGTTGAACCCATCAGACAAGGCAGCTGAGAAGACAGGAAGTTCGCGGTCCCACTTTTACGTCGTGTTTTATTTAATAACAGAGATTAAACATTAAACTCCCTTTAAACCCTTTTTTCCATGTGAAATGCAGGGGAGAAGCTCTGCTGTTGGCGATAGTGTCAACTCGTCACAGGCAGCAAGGAATGCATTTCAATCACCTGTCCAGAGTGTTGCTGCTTGCTAGGGCCAAAAAACTAGAACTAGACTTGGAAGATGACAAGTCTAATCACACAGTGCATCCTTTGAAAATAAATACATGGTGTTATTTCCTGTGTAACCATGTTCTAAAGTCTTGCCCAAATCAGTTGAGCTTTGGGAATTAGTTGCGAAATGACCCATCAGTGCTGCAATTGACAACACTGTGCAGAAGTGCAGTCCAGTGGCATCAGTATAAAAAATGCATGACAGGTACAGCATGTGTTAGCGGGTTCAGCTCACGTCTTTCAGGCTGTGGCACCGATGACGATTTAACATTTCAGTTAATACTCCACAAACTGCTGAGCTGTTCCTTTGCTACACTGGCGTGTAACACCAGCTGGACGTGCTGCACGTGTAGTCGCTGAGACCCCTCGGCGCCGGAGTTCTAACCTCTTCATTGTAAGTCAGATTATATCTGACTGCCTCTGAGGAGATGCGGACATGCATGTGTTTGTCAGTGTTCTGAACTGAATGAAATGTGAAGGTGAGTCAGCGGGGAGCTCGTGTTGGAACGAGCAGGATGGATTGATGTGCTCACAGCGGACGGCCTCGGATCCATCATCAGCTTGTCTAAATTGAGCTCCTGGGTTTATTCAGCGTGGAGTATACCTACAGTATGCCGCCCTTTACAAGCCTCTGCTACACAGGAGGCCACTGCAGAGAGGTCATTGTAGTAGCTTTATTCATCCATGAATGCACTCATGGACACACACAGGCACGCACGACACACACTGTTGCTGAGCAGACCTGTGCAGAGGGCTAAATTGGGAACACGGCTGCACTACTGGGGTGTTACTGGAACAGATTCGTTGAACGCTGTGCATCAGACAGACCAGCTGTGTGTCTAGACGCTGTAACCTGCTGTAACTTTCCGTAACAGAACAGATGTAGCAAACATTCACATTGTACCTCTGGAAAGAGACATCACGTTTTTCCTACTTGATACGGTAGCATCAAGCTCACAGCATTATAAATATATATTATTTATTATTATTATTGTTTTTTGTCTGCAGACTTCAGGATGTACAACATGCACCATATGCAGTGGAAATACCAAAATGCTAACACTGTTTTAGAAAAGACTGAGGAGATGCACTTGTTCTTGATTTTACTTTTATTTATTTGCTCTGTTATTATATTATGGAGATGCACTCCCACTCACTGCCATTCTGTTACAATAAATCCAGCTGATGCCGGTTCTCTGTCCACTAAACTGATCCAAACGCCAAATTAAAAGAAGCCTCTCAGTAAAAAAAAAACAAAACGGAGCTCAAATATAGACACTAATAATTATAAGGTAGGTTAAGTAAAACTTAATAAAATCATCTCTGTAAATTGCTGTAATGATTGTAAATATAAACACATTTAAGTCAGTCATGTTTGTGTCCAACAGCAGAACGGTGAAATTGATGTGTGATGGTATTAAGAGATTAAAAGGTTCCCCCGTCCTGTCCGTGTTGTTGACAAGCTTTGTGACTCATTATGGCCATTAGCATTAAGCTGGCTCATCAATGAGCACTTGGCTGATCAATCAGGCTTTGTCAGCCAACCCCCCACCCCCACCCCCCCGCAGGTACTCTTCACCTGTCAGTCAGCTGTGCCGGTGTTTGCCTGACGAGAAGGATTCGAGTGACACTGTGAGCATGCGGCGGTTACAGTTCTCTGTTGATTTTGCTGTAAGTGTTGGGTCAGTGGAACCACTTCTGCCTGTCAGCATGTTACGGTTCGTCAGCGCACTCTTGTTTGTCGTCTTCTTTTCTGTTGACGTGACCATTGAGGCCTTGAACGTGTGTGTGTGTGTGTGTGTGTTCATGTCTGGATGCAGATGTGTAGTAGAGAGAAAAAGCGAGGAGTCACTCACAGTAAGTGTTTTTACTGTGGCCGTCAACCTAAATATTGTATTGTAATGTATTTTGATTTATGTATGCCATGTAGGTGTTCCTGTGTGTGTGTGTGTGTGTGTGTGTGTGTGTGTGTGTGTAAGCAGCGTCAGTGTGAGACTGTGCGGTGTCAGTGTGTGACAGCCAGCCATAGTCTGATATGATAGTGTGCCACACTGAATGACAATGTCTCCACTTACAGAGCAGCATGTTGTCTTTGAGAGAGCAGAGTGTAAGAAACAGAGGAAAAGAAGTCAGAAAAAAAAGGTGGATGCTGGAGGGTGCTAGAGTTCATCATGGAGAGGCTCTCCCTCTGCGTGGTCCAGAGCTCCCATCAGCAGCAGAGCTCCTGTAGCGTCGTCTTGAACGAAGACAATAAAGGGGTGATCTGCGTAAAACAGCTTGGCCTTCTCTATTTTCTCCTCCTCCACATCTCCTTCCCCAGCTTGTGCATCCAGCTCCATAGAAGCCCAGTGGAGGACACCACCTAGATGGAACTTCCCTTTACTTTTCTCTGACAAGCCGGAGAAATCGGCCACCTTCTGGTCCCAGGCATCGGTCAGTCCCAGAGCAGACAGCGGTTTCTGGAATCGGAAAAACATATGGTGACGGCATTTATGGACTGTCGTGAATAAAATTCTGCCTGTGAACACGCAGCTGATAGGACACTGATCAGTTATGCACACAAAGACACAAAACATGGAGCGAATGCACAGTTTAACATTTAATGATGCTGTGACATTCAGAAGTGGGAGACATGCACCGCCTTTCCCAAACCTCCACACGATCAACGTAAACACACCCTCCTAAACAGTCAATGATGAACTTTTCTGAGGGAGTGTTTATTTACTTTCCATCCCAAAAATTCAAGATGGGAAGGGAGGCTGACAGCTGCCCTTGTTATGAGCTGGCAGAACAAAGTGGGTGACAGGCAGAGAGGAGACGGAAGGAGGAAGCAGAGAATGAATAATTTAAGAGTGATGCCCCGTGACCTCAGCACCTCCTTTGTTTTGCCTCTGATATGAATTCCACAGAAAGTCGTCGCCATGACAGGTAGTTTATCCTCGCATGGCAGAGGGCCACTCACAGTGACAGGCTTCTCCTGGGGCCAGATGAGTGCATGTGTGGGTGTGAGTGTGTGGCTGTGTGGAAGGCCACGGCTAAAAGAAAAGTTGCAGAGAGAGGTGAGTGGGCGGTAATATTGTTTTCTACTGTGGCACTGTTTAAAGTTTAGCCGATTAAACTTTGTATTGGAAACATCTCGCAGGCGGACAAGAACACTAGATCACGTGAATGAGTTAAATGTAAAAGTTCCGTGGGTGCTGCCTCCGTGCCGACTCTGGCTTTCTTTTCAGAACCGCATTTTTATAGCAAAGCCACCTGCTGATGTACAACTGGAATGATACTCGTGGCGTATCTGCTTTTCTACTTGAAGGCGGAGACGCGCACGCCGGAGGAAGTTCATGTCAGCACATGCCTAAGCATGAAGGAGCCTAAGGAATCTAGTTTAAGGCATGTGTCACTCGCCATTCTGGTGTTTCACGCAACGCTCGCACAGTCACACACACGACCTCCTGCTCTAATGCACTTCTATTGTCCTCATCCATTATTGCTCCACTCTTCCTCTCTCCTTCCACCCGCTGCCACTACATCATTGTCTTCCTCTGCTGCTCTACCTCTCGTCTGGCATCCTCATCCCTCATCTGCCCTGTGTACCTCTATTTTATTCCACTCTTCTTCTCTCTCTTGGCTCCCAACTTCCCCCCCGCCTCATCCTTCTCGTCCTTTGACAGCCAAACTCGCCGCCGTGCACATCGCGCTCTCAGCTGCCCGATCTCTATTGCCGATCATTTCATTCATTTTTCACTCCTTATCGAACAAGAAAACAGACAGACTCGCGCTGCTCAACCTGCTGAAGACAAATGTGGGTGTGAGGACACGCAGCTGTTTCCGTCTCTGTCTGCGCCGCGTCCATCATCCTTCGCTCGCTTTACGAGTATTCTGTGGTGACCCAGTTCTCCTGGCCTGCTCCATCTTGACGATATAAATAGTTCCGAGCAACCCCGACGCGACCTGGCCTTCCTGTCTGACTCTCTTATTGTGCTTGTCAATCCTGAACACATGCTACATTTTTCTGAAGCTATGAAGTGTTTAAAAATTAAGGGACCCCATGGCAGCATGTTGGGAACGAGGCCAGCAGTGTCAGAGGAACCCATGGAGTCCCAGTGCACTGCAGAGGTGTGGCGCTGCATTATATAGGGAGAGAAACCTCTGGGAGGTGCTCTTTGGCTGCCCTTTCCCACTGAAGCACTACATGAATCTTAGATGGAACAGCACCGCGTGGACTGCTGATGCCTCCTACACCACATCAACGAGCTATTTGTCTGTGAGCGAGAAGCCACAGGCACTGTCAGCTGGTGGTTTCCTCTGTCTGTGTGCGCTACTTGGCCTACAGCGATGCAGCCGAACCAAGCCTGAGGTAGCGTGGCATGGACCCTCAGGCGTGCAGCAATCCACAGCACATTATTCCAGCTCAGCGGTTGAGCTCACTAAGTAGCTTGTTGGACGTAGCTGTGGGGGTTTTTAAAGGGATAGGTGTGGCAGGCTGGACACGTTACAGCTCTGTCTGTGAGGACTGTTGTTAAGTGGCTTGCTTTTCCTATAACCTGTTGCGTGAATGCTCGTGGAATTTGAACTGCCCTCATTAAAACCTTCACATTGCAGAGATGGAGCACGTGAACAACTGAGTAAAGAGTAAAACAACTACACCGACTGAAATTCCATCAACAATTTGATTATTTGTGGGACTGTATGTACTCGTATAATCATTTTTATTGTAGTTTGGGACATTTTATGTATTGTAATTGTGTCTTCCATTCATTATTTTAGAACCTGGAGTGGACCAATTTTCTCAAGGGTACAGTACAATCAAATATAGTCTTTTCTTCACTATCTAACGAGAGCTCAAATTATAGCAAAAGCAAAAGCCACAGAAGAAAACTGAAAAGAAAAACACAATAGAAACTCTAAATCTGAGATTGTGGATGGAAACTGAAGCACTCTTCAGTCTCCAATTCCCCCAATCAGCCATCAGAGTGAGCTGGAGGTGGGGGAGTTTTGTCAGAATGAAAATTAACTTCAGTCAATCATCACCACTTCAATTAGGCAATTAAACGTAGTTCTAAAAAGGCGGAACACTGAGTCATACTAGAGTCCAAAATTCAAAGACTTCAACATAAAAACAAGGAACTGAACTTTTCACGTTTCATCTCTGATCACATCTCATACAAGCGCTTCAAGTTCTTCATGAACTTCAACCAAGTCCAGTCGCCACTGGATAAAGTTGCTGTTAGGCTTTAACTTCAATACTACGTCTAAAGAGTGGTGCATGATCAACGCCAGTGGTCTTCTTAATGATAACGAGGGACAGTGAGAGAACGTCTACCCTTACCGATTAAAAAGTTTCAACTCTGTTTCACCACCTACTGAAAACACTACTGTTTCACAGGGAAAAGAAATGTTTTTGTTGGGCGACGCAAAAGGCCGAAAGCGTCCACAGGGTGCCTTTAAGCACCACACACCGTCTGCCGACCGCCAACACGAACTCGCCCAAGCCCAACTCGGTCCAACTTGATCCACATAGTCGTGACACTCAAATCCTGACTGTAACAGGCCCAAAAATTGTGCAACACTGAGGGTACAATCTCCTATGTCCACCTCTCTTGCACACGCTCCCTCTGGCTTACCAATACCACCCTCCAAATTATTCTTGTACGGTGTCGCCACATTAAACAACTACACGGCGAGTGTTCTGCCTCGCTCAGTGCTGCCCTTAACGTCGTGCGTGGGTGGTTTTGGAGTGTGCAGTATGTGGCTCTGGCATCATCGCAACTCCATTTCATGGACACATTTGATAAACAGGGTTTAAAAAATAAAAAACACAAAACAACAGCGACAAAAAACTCCACCACCAGCTCCCTTAAGGCTTCAAAGCCCCTCAGAGTCTCATCAGCAGCACTCCTGTTGGCATCTTATTTACATGGGCTCTTTTTTTTTTCTAGCACCGTCAATATGAAGCCTCTTTCACCCACACATACACACGTACTGACATCATATCCCACAAGGCCGTTTTACAACGAATAAAAAAAGCTTTTAATGACGGCCATGAAACACATCTGATTAATTCATACGGTGCAGGGCCGAGGTAACTGTGTTCAAACAGCTGCTCCTCAACACTGTATACCGCAAAGTGTGCTCTTGTAAATATTTGATGGCCTTTTGACCTCATTAGCTGTGATTGAGTAAGCTCTGCAGTGCACACTCATATGTCTTAGTCACTGACTGGAGATACAGCGTGAACGGAGCTCAGTCACAGCCATTAGTGTGTGTGTGTGTGTGTGTGTGTGTGTGTGCGTGGCCTGGTCAGCACTGGATCACAGATGGAGGGAGAGAGCAATGAGGGTGGTTTAGTCAGTGACCTCTGGGCCAGGCTTGTTAAGAGGGTTCTCCGTCTCCGGCTACAGGGTTCGACACAGTCCGCCCTTCACCACACACAGGGAGACGGAAAGAAAAGGAAAAGGCAGAAATGTGAAGCTATTCATAGCTCCATGTGACGCTCTCCGGCTTGTCCCCGAGCAATCATTGACCCCTCTCATTCTCCTCCACCTCTCCTGCTCACAGGCCTCCTGAATGTCACACTATTTAGGTCAGCGGAGCCTAGGTGTGGCTACAGAGTGTGCCACATGTGAGTCCTAGAAAAAGGAATTAGATCCCTGGAAAAAGATATGACACAAAGGACAGAGGTGAAAAAGGGAGTCACACAACACTTACAGAGGGAGTACACACACTACGTGATCTTGTGTTTGTCCAGATGCTGCCCTCTCAGGAGTCCATGGCTGTCCTGAGCACTGACAGGCTGAGCGGTAAACAGTCTTAATGCGCGGTGATGAGCAATTATTTGCCCGACCCAACTGTAAAAATGAGCATAAGAGCAGACATGGCAGGCTGTCACTGGCCAGTGGGTCTGGACAGACAGACAAAATGAGACTGGAGTGGGCTGAAGGTTTGTTCAGAGCCTTGGCCCTCTCATAAGGATTCCTCAAATGCACTTCTTTTTCTTGTGAGAGAGCAAACGGAGGGAGACAACTCAAGACGAGTCAGAGAAACTCTGACAGAGTCCAAAACATTCAGATGCTTAACCACAATTAGGCCACATAATGAGAGCACTCTACGGCACATTTTAGTTATTTACAAGAGTTTTCTTCCTTCCTTCCCTCCCTCCCTCTTCTCTCTAGCAAACTCTTTTGCAGAGACAGAAGAGGGTTTGTGCAACAGTGGGCTCTCGGCTCTTTCTCAGGCGAAGTCACAGCCGTGTCAGAAGAAGTCATTTCAAGTTCTAGATCACAGCCTCCTCCCTGGAGTGTCGTGACAATGTTAATGTCAAAAGCTTGTTCTTCAGGGCATGGCTAGCGGAATAACATGGCAGCACAACTCTGCAGAGATGTTTGTGAAGCTATACAGAGGGCAAAGAAGATTTCGTCAGCCCATGATGAGGTTACAATGTACATCTGAGCTAGATGTGGTAGTAGGTTTATACCCTGCCCTGGAGAAATTGGTTTTACTCTGCATCTGTCAAGATCAACTAACCTCTTTTTCCATATTTTCTCACTCATCCGCTCATCAACTGTTGCACAACCAACTGCTGTAGCCACCTCTGAGCTGGTTCTGCACACCGGCGTGTTCAGACTGATAACTAATAGCATACAGTGAGACACCTGTCTGAGAAGAGATGACCACATCTAAACTGCACTGAACTAAAAAGGTTGTGCTGATGTCCAACTAGATCGCACAGCAAGAAGTGAAACCGAAGAGAAAAAGGAGAATCTGGAGTTTTTTTGGGTTCTGAGATCAGTCACAGTGCGACACACACCGCTGACTTGTTATATATGTAAGTAGTCATGTACCGACTAATATCGCACACTCGTATGCGTGTGCAGGGTGTTTAAAGCGAGTCTAAATGCATATATTGAAATATAAAATATTAGCCTTCGAAGATCAGATCAGATCAGATAATTCACCTTCATCAACGCTGTAAGTAACTGCTGACATGATTGCAAATGAAACAAATGTGCACTACTGTGGTAGAAACTCATCTCTGTTCACTACGTGGAGACTTTCCTACATCGACGAGATATTCTCGAAGGCGTGTGATCGCTGCAACCCGTCTCTGCTCTTGCCCCTGCTGTGGACCCTGTGGCCCGGTCTAATATGTGCTCCTCCACCAGCCTGACAACTCTCTACCCTCCCAGTCAGCAGCTCGACACAGCCTTCAGTGTGAATCCTAACAACCCCCTGCACGCACATTAGCTGCTGCCTGTCTGCCTGGTGTTCCTCTACTGCCCTGACTTAGATCAGCGATTTGCTGGCTCTGAGGGTGACAAGAAGCAGAGATCTAAACTGCCAGCTGGGATGTGGCATGACTCTTGTGCTACTGCAAAAGGAGGTCTGTGGGAGGCATCGCCATTCTACTGAGGAACTGCAGGTCCACGGGCCCCTCTTAGCCTCCTAGCAGCCAGGGTCTGATTCACTGTTCAGTGCCGTTACAGCCAGATGCTGTGTGTGCAGCTGGATGCCCATCACCTCAAGAGCGAGAGGAGAACAGTGGGAAGGAGTAACATTTGACCTCAACTGAGTCAGAGTCTCCACTGAGCTGGAAGGGTCAGGCCAGTGCACTGCTTCAGATACTAAAAGCACTAAAGAGGCAGTGGAGGCAGAGGACTGAAATGTAGTCAGGAGAGAAAGGTCACAGGTGAACAATGTATGGAGAAAGAAAAGAAAGAAGAAGAAACATGTCAAAACAGCACAACACGGAGGCGCAGAGAGAAAGGAGGCGCAGCAACGTGAGGAAGAAGAGAAGAGACAGATGAATAGAGAGGAACATTTTCTTGAAAGGGAAGAAAAAGAAAACCAAGATAAGCAGAGCGCAAGAGGAAGGAGAGGTAGCCAACGTGGAAGCTAAGAACAAAGAAGCCGAGACATGGGAAAGCCGTAGGAGAGGATGAGAAAAACGAAGAGGCGACGTGCACGACCATGGCATTTCACGCACACACGAAAACCATATCAGGAAAAGTGAAAAACGACGGCGTGCGTGGACACAGGAAAGGAATGGAAGATAGAAACTAAAGAAAACTAAAGAACGTGTAGAATTGTGGCTGCATGCCGGGATCCTCTCTGTCAGATACCACTGCAGTGTCTAAAAGCGAGGCTGCTCAGTGTGGTGCTGACCTGCAGGCTGAGCGCACTGCTGATGTTCGCCCTGGGCAGTGAGATGGCCACACTCGTAACGTTGGTCTTCTCCAACCACCCGGCCAGCAGCTCCACGGTCAGCAGCTTGTCGAGCCTCTCCAGATTCTCCACATGGAAGGGCATCAGGAGCACCAGGCTGGCCTTGCCTCCCCACAGGGGGGCCTCCAGAACCTGCACCATGTTTCCCATGTCTTCATGGAGGCGGTACAAGCCTGAAGGTTGGAGAGAAGAAGAAGCTGCAACAAGATCAGGAGGTCAAGAAGCGAGGAGAACATCTCAAATCACCTCTTTGATGCATTGTACATGGCACTGTGATAGAAGATTAGACAGAATGCAGTGTGTTTGTGCCGTCATAGCACAAACCCACCCTGCTCCGCTGTTGTTTTAAGAAGGTACATCAAATATGAAAAGTGTGTTAAATAAATCATAAAGTACACAGCGATAAATAGGAGCGAAGCAGATTGGAGCTTACAGACGTTCAAGCCGTTTTAGAGCTCGCTCGCTTTTCCCTGCACTTATTTGCTGGCAGGAGTTCAGCAGAGACAGAACGTGTTTCTTTTTTTGTTTTTACCTGCTCTGTGCATCATCATCACTTTGGTGTATTTCCTCCCGAGGAAGGTACGAGGATCCGCGCCGTCCACGCTGAACTCTCTCTCCCACAGGCCTGAGCAGACAGCCAAACAAAAACACAGGAGGGCAGAGCCGTTGGAAAGCGGAGCGCTTGTAGAAAAACACTGAGTGATTGAAGGAGGTGAAAAGGTAGGCGCCGGGCTAAATAATGACATGCTCGTAAAATACATACAGGCGTCATAAACTGGATGACACTGCTCGTGAATCTATGGCGTCTCGTTCATTAAAAGAATGACCCCCTCCTTCCAAAGCTAAGGTGCTGGAGCTCTAGCCGAGGCGGTTATGAGGTCCTTAAGGCCACAGCATCCCATTCAGTGCTCGTCACATCCCACTTGGCCTCCCTAACCCCCTGACAGCTGTCAATTTAGGAGGGGATAAGAGAAGTGGAATTACTGTTGTAATAACCTCACAACACATTCCCAAAGCCGCAGGTCCATTCAATAGAGCAAAGGACGGCGGACGGAGCGCGCAGGGCGACAGATTAGAACGTATGTCCCGCTCTGTGAATGACACCTGGGGCTGGCCGGGGCTCTGATTAACTGCGGTTTCATTATTGATTAATCGTTTGGAAAGATCATTCACGCCACAATGCTGAGGTGCTTTAAGACAGAAAAGAAATGAAATGGCTCATTACTGAAGGTTCAGAGACCAACTTCTTGGTTTTATCATGAAATATTTTTGGATTATCAGTGTGCCTATGAAATGTCAGCAAGTGGCAATAAACACCCATGTCAAGTTGCCAGATCCCAGGCTGACATCTTCAAATTGCTCCTTTTGTCTGAACAACAGTGTAAAACACAACAATTTCAAATCATCGAAGACAGAGTAAAGAAGCAAAATGTCACGTCTGACACTTTCCCTCAGAGAAAGAACTAAAGATTAGATAAGATAGATTTGTTAGATAAATTAGATATTAGGAAGACATTTACCCTGTCCAGCTATACAATTAAAATGTCAGGGACAAAAACACAATAAAGCTAAAAGCTTATTTCCGTGGTGGTTCTAAAGATGAAGTGTTAGCCTTCCTTGCAAGAGAGAGAAAATCCAGTGAGACTACACAGAGAGTGTGTTTTCCTCATTCGCACATGCTCAACCAAGACAATATGTGGAAAAACAATGTTTATTATATGAATAAAATGATTATTTAATGTCAGATGAGAAGGCTCAGGGCTCCTCCTGATGACAAGCAGACCGAGCCTCCTGAGTGGAAATCTCATGTCTCGTTTAATTCTAAATTCACGTCAGTTCATCTAACACTATGTCGATCATTCAAAAACCTTAGAGGCCCAGTTGGACAGAAGCCCAAAGAGTCAAGAAAAAGCGACACGTGATTCTTCCTGCCAGGCATGCTCGCACGCGTCTCGGACCGCCGCTCCGCTTCCTGTAGCAACAGACGGGGAAACGCGAGCAGGCTGGAATTCAAAAACAATGGGCCGGCAGCTACCTGCAGAGGCCGGCGTGTTGTTTAAATGATGTCATAATGATGAACAACTTCTCCACAGTATGTGCGAAAACTACGCAGTCACGGCGAGCAGGAGGAGGCTTTAAAGAATGACCTCACCAGCCTGCAGCTGATCTCCGTGTGTGTATCCGCGGGCTCTGGGCCTTCCCTTGCAGGACATTGCTGCAGGAGAGAGATCTTTGGAGCGAGCCCGAGTCCGTTAATATCTATCGACAACAAACAATGAGACGACTGCACGGCTAAGAAGTCCAATCATTTATACTGTAAACCTCCGACAAAGACCAGAGGAGAATCAATGAGACGGTCTCGACTCAACCTTCGACTACGAGAAGTTGCGTTATCTCAGAAGCTACTCTTTGAGGTTACAGATGTTGAGACAGGTCCTCCCTCCCCTCTCCTCCCTAACCTAGTTCTCCGTATTACTGCATCGCTTCTTGTATAAGTTTATCTCGTCTGTTTATTCCTAATAATCTTGTGTCGTCTTCTTCCATCTCCAGTGTTTGTTTGTATAAACCCCGAACCAAGCCTGAATTAATTAACTGGTGTGGACTGGAGTTCCCAGGGGAGGCCTTTTACATCCCTTCACCGTATCTGTCAACGTCTTTTGCTCACTCAGCAGGCCATCCTCTCTTTCTTTACTTTTCTCTTTTTACTTTCCTGCCATCTCTTTTACTCAGCGTCTCTTTGTCCCCTTCCCACCCAGAAACCTCTCTGAGCGCTGTTCCTCCTTTGCGGTCCTCCTTCCGTTCCTTTTTGCTTTTACTATGCCTCGACTAGAAACATGCTCCAGTGCTAATTGCCCCTGACCTTCTCTTTCTGTGGATGCTGTGTTCAGCCCCGGGAAGGAGGGACAGCAAAGAGCTTTTTAATTCTGGCCTTCAATAATTAACTAAAGGGAATGAAAGTGAAACAAACAAAAATGGGCGAGCCTGCGGAGGCCTGCTCAGTGCCAAAAGACGTTCCGGTACCATCTCTGAAACCACTGCATTATCAGACAATATGAAGCCATTTAGTTCCCTTAAATCAAATTTGAAAAAGTCACAACAAACCACTGGTGGCTGGAAAGAACAAAAAGTAAACCACTCTTAAATTTGAAATCAAAACTAAAGGAATCCAATTTTCTGTAATCTAATTTGTGTTCAGCAATCTGCTGCATAATCTCATTTGTATATTTCCTGCACAAAATTAATGAACTGGCCAATGAGGGCTGGTTCACAGAAAAACTAATTTCATAATAAAGTCAAAACATCAAACAAAGAGAATTAATTAAATGGCTTATCAATGTATAGTCTGTCAGGGAATGTTATTTTCAGAGGGCTGTCTATCGGTCGCCCACCTGTTTTCACTACAGCAGCCTTGCCTTCTTTGCACCTAATAAAAAGAACGCCTGCAGAAGGAGCGCAAGCAGAGACCACACAGATAAGGACGTGAACGGGAGCCGAGGGGGGAACATTTTAAAAGGTAGAGGGGTAGATCAGACGAGTGATAAACAATGACAAAAGCACCACAAGCAGAGACAAGGGCCACAGTGAGAGCAAGTGAAACAGTGGGATCCACTGAACACATCATCATCATCGTCGTCGTCTTTGAGAGGGGTCGCAAACAAACTAGGAAAGACACTGACAGCAGATTCCATTCCTTATATCCTCCGTCTGCGTGACTCGCGATGAACTGAAGCCCAGCTGTGCAAACACTGTCATCCTTTCATATAAATAAAATTCATCTCACCACGGAACAGTTACTGTGAACTCCACGTGAGAATCAGATGGATGTGCTTTTTTGGATGGACCCGTTAAATCACAGATGGGGCTTCTAGCTGACTGAGTGTGTATCGAAACATTGACTAGTTTCCTCCCCTGCAGCCCGTCACAAAAGAAGTGCTCCGAGCCAAGCTGCGCTGCCGCAGACTTGGAGCACTGCGAGCACAGATGTTAGGCACGACACCGGGGGAGAGAGTCTGGACACTTGTTACTCAATTATTTAAGATGACACATCACCCACCAATGGAAGATGAATAAGCTCTCAGTGATAGACCCCAGAATCATCCTTTATCTGCTGTGTCCACCAGCTGGAGTCGGCTGCACGCACGCGCGCCCACACACACACACACACACACACACACACACACACACACACACACTGCACACAGGTGGACATGCTGGCACTCACAGCGTTGTGGGCAAACTGGCGTACACACTCTCCGTGCAGTCAGAGCAGTGAAAATGGTACATGTGAGAGCCGTGTTCATAACAATTAATATTCTAAGACTGATTCGATGCAGCAAAATATTCCCGTGCAGAAACGTGGTAACCAGAGTTAGCATGATGACGTCAGTGTAGACTAGCTAGGCCAGGTGCTGGCGTTTACCTTTAAAGCGCAGGGCATTGGCCAGTATCAAGGCTCCGGCCTTGGTCTGGATTTCTGCCTCCAGAGGAGCTCCATCCCGCCTACCAAGTCCAGCTTTAGCCCAGCCATGGAGCTGCTTCAGGTCAGCTTTAGAGTCTCCTTTGCCCAGTGGTTTGTGCTGCAGTCTGAACTTGTCCCAGCTGTTCTTCACGAAGGCCTTGCTGACCGAAGGAGCTTGCTTGGAAAATACAGCTGAGGACGTGTGCAGGTGAAAGGTGGTGCCGTTGGATTCAGTGAAGCTCTTCAGCGCACCAGACAGAAGCTCCTCAACTTTGGCTCCCGCCTTGGGGGAGGAGGACGGCGTCTTGAGGAGGTCTTGAACCTGGCTTGCGGTGGTGCCCGAAGAACCTTCACCCAGTGCTCCGAGCGCTGAGGCCACGAGAAGAGGGGAGAACAGGGTGTTCACCGTGCTCGACTCAGACCGTAGGGCCTGGTAGAGGCGCAGACCCAAAGCCCAGGTCACGTCACCTAGAGGCGACGGTGGGCGAGGTGACGGGCTGGCTGGGGCAGCAGGGACCGTCTTGGGTGAGCTGGTGGTGCTGCCATGCACCAGGAGAGCTGGGAGAAAGATGAGGAGCTGAAGCCTGGGAGGCATGGCAGATCTGCAAGACACCACAGCATGGGAGTCAGTTAAGAGACTAATTATTTGTGTCAGAGGAACGAAAGAGGAAAGAATTGGTCTAACTATTTATCAGGGATGTGAAATCCCAGTGCACCAGCTCCTCGTGTTGTTAGTGCAATCTTCATATTTGAGATAAGATAATACAGGGTTTCCTTTGCTTGTAAAACTCCTCCTGCAAACAACCCCCCCCCCCTTCTCCAACTGTGCCACAGCAGTAAACTTGATTTTCTAAATTCTTCCCCTGCTTGGCAATACGGTTATTATCTCACCCGCTGGGCAAAAAGCAGAGTGTGACAATTAACTTTGATGGAGTTTCAAAGGAAGCTTTTAGTCGATGACTGAACAAGAGAATGAAAAGAAGCAAATACAACGCGCGCTTTCTTCTTTCTCCTCTGCCTTACACACACCGACGCATTGATTTTGCAGAGCCGGTGACAGGAGTGACTGGAAACATCTGCCGTCTGGTTCAGCCTGCTCTGCTCGCATGTCACAAGACCTCCCTGCGAAAAAGGAACGAAGGAAAGGCGTGTTTTTCTTTTTGTGGAAATGTACCGTGCGTTGTTTCAGAGTGTGTCCCCGCGCTCCGCTGCTGTCCTCTCAGCTATGCGCTCCAGAGGAAGTGGCGCAGGGCGCGGGGCGCAGACGTGGCAGCACGCAGAGGAAGTTCACCGTCTCCCCTCAACTTCACCCCGGGACAGAAATCCCCCATTCTTCCCCAAACCTCCAGGCTACGGTGGGAAGTGTGTTTGGAAAAAGGGGGACTCTGAAAAGTTACCTGATAAATGTGACCATCGCTAAATGTCCACGAAACCACAGTAGTTTCTGAACAAGCCGTGGTTGGATGTAAAGCACTTTAATCCAGATCTGACCCCTAAATGCGTAGCTGCACCTCTTTGTGTGCGTGTGTTATCTGTTTCCAGCTGGTTTACGCATAATTACAAAGCTCCGCGTCCCAGCAGGGACACAGGACTGCCGGTCCCCGGGAGTCTGCAGCAGTTCTCTGAGCGGCCTGTTGGCCCGCGTGAAGGGGAATAAAAACCCACCGGATGCAGTAAATGAGCCGTTTCTCCATACATTCAAAGAAAGTTCTGCGGCTTCCAGAAACCCTCTTGTTTTTTTTTGGCTCAGTTGGGGGTTGTAGTTCCCAAAGTCATTCAAGCGGGGTCGCTAATGATCTTCTCATCGCCTCAGCTCAGTGACCCTGTGAGAGGCTGCTGCATGTGGGCCAGGGCCTCCCAAACCTGACAGCCAGCCCTCCAGTGCTTTGGATACAGACCACAGAGCCTTCTTTCCCCCTTTTTAGTTCTGATTTAGTGTCAAACCTGTCTGCGTTTCTGCCCCTTTCCTAACATTTATGATCAATATGGCTCCTCTTACGGAGTCTTTATGATTTTAGCTCTAGTTCATAAATTGCAAGGGGCCTTAAAACACCCACCCACACATTCCCAGCCCAGCCCAATGCCTTCTGACTTTGCAGTGGTTGTAGTAATGCAGACTACTGTCAAGAAAAAGTAGGGCAGACCATGCAAGTCTGTATTACATCTGACCCCTCTGAATGTCCCCATTCTGTATTCCCCTCATTTCCCTGTTTTTCACCTCCCTTAAACTTTACCAGCTCTCTCTCTGCAGCACGACAAGGAGCTGAGAGCTGATAACTTGTAAGACGCAGCTCCGGGACAGGGATTATTGGCCAAATTGAAGCATGGAGAATGGTCATATAGGGTCCCGATCAATAAATGTAGAGATAGACTAAGGAAGCTAGAGAAGGATCAGAGAGGGATATGGAGGAAGATAACTGCTCGAGACCACCGATGCTCAGCAATCAGGCAGAACATAACAGCTCGTAGACCCAAGCAATTATTTACCCCAGCCAAATCAATAGAGCTCTCTCTGAAAGATAGCCATCAGCAGCACTATCTGAAACACGTTCACAGCGGAGAGCGCAAACACACTCCGAGCTCGCTGCTCGCCGCCACTCTCGCCCTCCGTCTCTCTCACACACACACACACACACACACACACACACACTGAGCTCGCAGACCTCCTTGTGAATGAGATGTAACTTAATTAGTGGACATATACACAGAAAAGAGAAACAAAAAAAACCCTCTGAATATATCAACCTACACCAACAGCGAACGTGGCGTCACATCACAGACACACAGTATCTGCTAATGATGCTGAGCGCGACACGTACACGTGTCTGTGGTGGCGAGTTGGCGTGTGCAACCTCAGAGGTCGTGACTCTCACCGGATCAGTAGCCGCCTGTTCCTGGGACCCCTCGGCACCGCATCACAGTCAGTATCATCTCTAACGAGCAGTGACACACATTACAGTGCAGGTGATTCAGAGAAAAGCTGCGCTTGTGCTGCAGTTAAACGAGTCCCTGGGGAACTGGCTGGGAACCTGCGAAGCTCCTCAGTCAGCAGATTGTGCATCTGGGGACTTATAAAGAGATACACTTTACCCACAATGCACCTCTACATGCTACCTTTCACCCCACCTCTGATAGCTTTACTTGCACCGCGGCCTTTCCTGACCTCACATCTATGTTCCTCGTCCAAGTCTCAGACCCCGATTCAGTTTTCCAGCTCCCGATGTCGTCGTCTTAGGCAGTAAAAGTTGTATTATCCTGTTATGCAGCTGTCAGGAAGGTGATGTTCCTGACTGTTGACTCGAGGATCCGGAAACATAAAAACCTCATGAGATATTTTCTTTTATTCTCCATTAGCTTAGCTTAGATTTAACTCTACTCTGTAACTTCCTAGTTTTTCCCTTCGGTGCCTGCGTTTTGAATAGTTACTTCCCGGTTACCTACGTTCTTTAGGGCCTCCACACACACCTTCCTGTTTGAAACGTAACACGTCTCTTTTTACTGTAAAATATACCCGAAATAAATACTTAGGAATTTGAGAAAATCTCCACCTCCACCTTCTCTGTGACACGTCCCACCTCTTCATACTCACTGTCAACCAATTTCCTAGCACTTCTCGCCTCGTCTCATTCCTCCACCCCACCCCCCAACACATTTCCCATACAGTATCTGTGCTGCTTTTCTTCCCTTCTCCAGCACCATGTAAATCTCTCCTCATCCCTCTGTGTGTGTGCCTCAGCTTTTGGAGTCTTTACAGAACAAACAGCGTGTAACGCGTGAGCCCCCGTTCTCACCAGCTCTGCTCGGCCTGTCTGTCATCAGCTCTGGTCTGTTTCAACCCGTAAAGAGCTGGTTTAGACCCTGTCTCGACAGGTCCTCGGGGTCCTGTTGGTTTCTATCAAGTTCAATTGTTGCCCTTTCAAATTAAAGCACTTACTTAATGTCTGGCGGAGCTGCTAAACTGCAGCCATGGGTTTCGCTGTAACGACGAGCCCAGAGTTATCTTGGCTGGAGATCTTGTGCCAGGCCTTAGCCATAAATAATAGTGACACCCTTATTTATCTAACACCATTATTTAAAGCTTGACCTTTTAACGTTTTTAGTATCGTATTTATCATCTTAGTCATGGGGTTTTCTGATTATTGTTATATATTTTTTTAAACCAACCAAGGAAAGGAAAGTGTGATACAGACAAACAAATTGAGACAAAAGTCTAAATCAACAATTTAAACAAAAGACAACAACTAGAAGTGATGTTTAGATCTGCTTTACTAAAAATACACATTTTACATGAGGAATGGGGATTCACAAAGGAACGTGTCCCCTACCTGGGATGTTTTTATACCCCACTTCATATGTAGAGCAAAACGTTATAAGGCAGCAGGAGGTATGGGCGGACAGATGGAAAAAGAGGGAATGTGTGTATTTAATCGATAGAGGTAAGGGGGGGTTCAGTGGTGGTCGGGTCGGGGTGAACATGTTGAACAGTGCCAAAATCACAGACACATCTGCTGTTCATCTCGAATGTTTCCAATGAGCTTTAAATGTTTCCTGCAGTCCTGGGAAAGTATAGCGAGCTGCCAGGGCAGAGGGGGGGGGGGGGGGGGGGCTGGCTTCTGTTTGTGGGCGCGTTGAAGAAATAGGTGGTCTCTCACCTGTCTTCTTCTTTTCAACAGAGAAATGACCCAAACTTCAATGAAATTCAGAAAAGTACAAAAGCAGGGCTGCACATCTCCACAGGCGCGACAAGAAAGGCAAATAAGTGGCTTTTAATGTGCTTAGTGAGTCAGACAGAAAAGCAAATGCCAAGCACCCACGAGAGCACACAGCTGCTTCGAGCAAGTGTTGACAGCTATCTTTATAGGAATTAAATATTGCTCCTAACCCCACCCCAAGTAACCGTCACACCTATGACTCACATCTCTCTGGCTCTGACTGCATGACATTAAATCAACATGTCCGTGTTTTGACGCGCAACAATCCCATTTAGACTGTGTCTGACATAGAGCCACATGCACACCTACGACCGCGGGGAGTATGGCCTCACGTGTTCAAAATGAGAGATATGTCGACACCCTCCTCCACCCCCACCGCACACACACACACACACACACACAGCTTATATCCTCTGGCTGTGAGTTTGCCAGCAGCCAGCTGGTACTGTCATGTCTGATAGGCTGGAACAGAGACAGAGACGGAGATGAGGCCGGGAGAGGGAAGAAGGAAGGAGGGAGGCAAGCTGGGAAAAGGGTCTAGAGCAGAATGCATTAGTAAGACCCTGTCTGTCTGGATGAGTGTGTTACTGATTGAGCAAACTGTATCAAACCCTGGCAAGTCCCTATATTGTCTCATTTCATTTTCCCACATCGCAGTCCTCTCAACTACAGGACGTTTTTGTTTGTCTTCGACTCGTTTCTCTTCTTAATTGACCTCCTGTTTTCAATTTGAAAGACCTTTGTAATATTGGAGTAAACCAAACACGATAATGACAGTGATGAATGTGCGCTGACACTTTGTATCAGCAAAAGCTCACATTTTTATATTAGTTCATCTAATTATGTGTAAACAATGTTGTTTTTAATAAAAGGGAAATAAGTACAATTTCTGCTGCCCTGCAAGACAAAACAACCATAATTATAATATCGTCGAGCAAGATAAATCACTCAGCAATTATTTGGTGATGTGATCTCTGACTTTCCAAACTGAGCTCACACTTCAAAAACACAAGAAAGCTTAAGGCAAAGCTGTGGTGTTATTCCAGTATTTTTCACACTAGACATTTTTTGGTTGGTTATGTAAAAATGACGACGTTTCGCCCTCCTATCCAGAGGGCTTTCTCAAGTCTGACTGACTGGTGTGAGGAGCAGGTTTATAAACCC
>JAUMTR010000010.1:11289942-11347220 GCA_032270685.1 Microctenopoma stevenorrisi
CTGTGAATCCTGCTCTCTGGTCGGGGAGATGGGTCTAAGGTTCAGCGGCGCAAGGTGGCAGGCACCTTCAAAGTTTCTCCAGGAACTTTCTAGTGATATTTGTTATATTTATGTCTAACATTTCTAATGCTTCAAAGTGAAAATGATGTTGTGAATTAACCTTTACTCACTAGAAATCATGTGTCTTAATAATCAACATGTTAGACCTTTGAAGAAGCCTGTGCGAGGAAGTAAAGTATTATTATTTAAAATATCATAAGGAATGGACTTAGATAGACACTCAATATTGGCAAATCTTTACTTTCAGTGTTGATGGATATTTACACAAAGAAAACTTTGTGTAAACACGCTAAATTAAAAAAGAAACTTTAAATGTTACCAGAAAATGTCATCAAGTGTACATATAGTTTCCTCACTATTGAAAATAAATACCCACGTATGCTAATCAGATTTTTCATAAAAGTTTATTTTATTTAGGTCATAAAAGGCACGTTTACAGGCACCAAACTAAAATAAAAAAACATAAAATACTAGTTTTAAAGTTTTATTAAAACACATATTTGCCTTTTAAGTCTAGTAAAACATCAACTTTCTTTAATCATATTGCAGAACTTTCCCTGTTATACAGACAGAAATGCATATATTCAAAAGTCATTGTGATTGTAATCTAGTCCCTAACATAAAGAACAGCCGCATAACACATTCACTTTCACCTGCAGAATGCAGTGACATTTAAACGGGATATTGTGAAGTCCTCACAATCGCAGCCAGGTAACGGCCTCAGAGATTAGCAGCCGTAAAGAGTATTTGTAAAGCTACCATCACCTGGTCCCATGTTTTATTCACAACCTTTTCTCCGTGCATTACCATACGTATTTATAGAGATAACTGCATTTACATGTACACGGCCACCCGGCGAGCACACCCACGCACGCACACACACACACACACACACAGACACAGAAGTTCAGCCTGAGGGCTGAAGCTGTCATTTTAGTTACTGTACACGTGTATCCCATGGAGCACACACGGAGATCCATTGTGCACGTGTGTGTGTGTGTGTGTGATTCACATTGACTGATAGATTATGGCTGCGGGGCAGGTGGGCATTGAGTCATCTGCTGATATTGGGAGGTGAATGGGTGGGAGGGAAGCGGGTGAAAAATCCGGGGGCCAGAATGGAGAGATGAAGTTTGGTCGAGGCAGAATGCCACTCATTCTGCCAGTCAACCATGTGGGGAAGTAGATCCAGTAAAGGTGTGTGGGGGGGTAATATGGGAAAGGATGGTAAGGCATGTGAAGATACATATAACAACAGGGCATTTCTGGTAAGCAACAGGCAATAGCACGAAGGATCTGATGAGTAATGCCACAAGAAAGTGGAATAGGAGGCGTATTATATCACCGTGGCTCTGCTTCAAAATCAACAGGTGATGTCATATGGTTGGATTCAACACTGTCAAGCTAGGTTTGGGGTTAAACGTGTGTGGGGGGGGGGGGGGTAACTGCAACCTTGTAAGAAAGAGGAAAAAATTGTTCTCTCCATTCTCATTATCCCATCATCTCTCCCTCTCTCCAGTTTGCATCAAAGCTTTTCGGTCTCTCTCTCGCTGCCCCCCCCCAACCCCCCTACTTCCCCTAAGCTGCTCTGCTATTTTCTCCAGTGAGGCTTAAGATGGAGGGATTTTACCCTCTTCTCCCTCCGTGTCAGTTCATTTCCAGCACAGAGCACTATATGCAGAGCCCGCATCTATCAGCAATGAGATATAAGCTGCTATGAATGTCAAAGGTCAACTTGTGATATTATTCTGCTGTTAATGGCCCACCGTGTTATAAGGCTTCTAATACCCCTGGAAATGACTGCTCAGACAGCCGGGCCATGGGTGCGTGTGTGCGCCACATCATGAGGCTGTGAGACCACCTTGCAGCATGTCACATGGTTAATGCTTTTCCAGATTGTGAGCAGGATTCCAACTCAAACAACTCCTTTTTTTTTTTTCAGTCAAAACCGCATCCAGCCACACACACGTACACACACAAACACACTTCTGACCATTCATTTGTAGCCTTTGTACAGCCTGACTTTAAGTTTATAGCCCCGTGTTTGCACTTTTCTTTCCTCCAAAGCACTACAAACACGACATATAAAAAATGGCATTTAATGGCATTTAGTCAAAGTGTGGGACGTGCTCTGGGAAAATGCGAGCATGCATTAATTCAGTTTGCGTTCATCAAAATTACATTAGTTTCAGCCCCACCCAGTCTGAAGTCAAAAGATGTACACTGAGAGGCTTGTAAATATTACTTCACTGTAATTCCAAAGTGGCCACAGGTGCAGCCCTCATGCATTTATTAAAAGCACATTTGAATTTTTAAACTGGTGAATTGCATTGTTTTGCCTGCTGCAATAAAAGACTCACATTCCTAATTTTAAACAGGGGCACTGTCCACCACCTACACATTTCTGAGAGCTCCCACAGAGGCGAGTTTAAGAGCAAAGCTTCTAGGCAGTATACTGTGGTCTCAGTACTGGTGGGACCAGTACTGGGAGATTACTGATGCCACGAGGAACATTCACTAAATGTTCAATTATTCAATTGAACATTTAGTGTCACATAATTTTTTATTAATATATAAATAATTGCAATAAATAAAAAAAAGACCAAAGCTTGGCCTCTGCATTGAACAGGATGTAGTGCAATACTCGTGTAATGAGTGGTACCAAACATCTCTGCCACCGTCTCTGTTCTTCACAGTATTTATATATATAGATAGATAGATATATATAAACCAACAGATTTTATGGTTTTTTGGATGGGATTTTTTAACCAAGTTATAACAGATGTCACAAGGACTGTTTGACTGGCTCTGGTTCATTTGCTTTGCCTGAAGTGGCCCTTCACGTCCTGTAAGGAAAAGTGCTGCAACAGTGCGACAGTACTATTTGAAACTTTACTTAAGTAACGTGAGTGATTTCTTAGTGAGTTGATTCAATTTAGTTTAACAAGTTTGAAGAATGGCCCCTTTAAGGACATTCAATTATCCGTTAATTCAAGTGTGAAGGATGAGCTGCATTTAATGTTAGCTAATCAGGTGGCTACTTTACACTAGCCAGCTACACCTGGCTACAAGACAGCAGTCTGATAAATAATCTTATATCACAATTCTCTTGTTTCTGTTATTCAGCCTTGTCTGACTGATATAAATGAGGCGGATGAAAAATAGAAATGCCTGTCAAATCATGATGAGGGCCATCAGAAAAGAAATGTAACGACTCTGCGGGAGACATGTTACCGTCTCAAACGTCCACGTCCAAATGGCGCTGGCTCAGGCTTCATCATATGACAGTAACGAACACCATGAAAACTTCCTCACATCCTTCGAGCGTCACATCAACTGTTTGTCTTTGCTGATAATGATTGCTGAAAATGATTCACAGCTTTGTTTCATGCACAGACATAGTCCAGCATTAAATAGAGCGTCGTCTGGCTACCTTTTTTAATGGCCAGCATGGACAGGGCCAATGATAAAAGCCAGAATCTAACCTTTCATGTGGTCACATGATGAAAGGTGGCCATATCGAGTGGGGTGATGGTAACCCTTATCTTGGTTCAAGAATGGTCGCGACCTCTTTGATCGTTCCACAGACGTACGCAGTCTGCGGGTTGATGACCTTGACTGTCTCCGAGTCGACTCTGTGGCCAATTTTCAGCTGGAGAAGAGACAACTGATGTTATCGGCTCCTGTTGTTCATTAGGTCCAGGTTCCCCACTGTCCCCGCATTGGTCTCTCCCACTGCTTTGACAAATGAAGTGATATACAGCGCCTTCTTTCCTTTCCTTTCTTTCTTTGGCACAGTTAGCTGATGCTAGATGAACGTCCTTGTTCAGAAGCTTTTCAGAATTCAGAGGGTTTTGTTAACGTGCTGAAAATATGAAATGGATGAACAAAACGCTCCCTGTGGCTAGTTCAATGCTACGCAAAGCTTCCAACCAGCCCTACAAACGTCTTGGCTTATAGCTGACTTCATAACAAACTAACAGCATTTTTATTTTAGCTGATGTTGAGGAACTGTGATTTCTCTCTGTGCAGTAGATGAGCGAGCTTTTTAAAGATGTATGCGGAGACTGAGACCACCATGCAGGGCATGACATGACACCCTCTCATATAAAAGCTACCTTTTCAGAAAATGACACCACTTCTAGTTTTTCTTTGACCTCAATAACCCTCATCCTGTTGCACTACCTGGCTTGATTTACGGTCGTCAAGGTAACCACTCCATTATAAGCCTAATTGCTCGCACAGAACAATGCATGTCACAATTTTGACAAATTTTTGCACGGCTCTCTGGAAAATCATTGTCATCTTAATTGCTGTTACATGTGTGTACCACAGCATGAGCGCTTACCTGGGCACCTGGTATATATTTTGTAAATTGTCTGGCTCTGACAGCA
Source organism: Microctenopoma stevenorrisi (assembly GCA_032270685.1). Lineage (NCBI taxonomy): Eukaryota > Metazoa > Chordata > Actinopteri > Anabantiformes > Anabantidae > Microctenopoma > Microctenopoma stevenorrisi. Next base: position 11,294,397 of record JAUMTR010000010.1, read on the forward strand.
CTGACAAAGGGTGCAGAACAAGCACCATACTGAAATCTGTTCTCTGCAGACTCCTACTGTTTGCTGTTTTCTTTTTGAAGGCTCTTTAATTCTTTCTTTTTTTAACAATTTCTTATCCACACAGCAGGAGGCTGACACGGAGGCACAAGAGAAACGTTCTGTGTGGCCTCCGTGAGCTCCGGCAATACGGAACACACCAGAGAAATTCAAAAGGATCGTTTCCTTTTCTAGTGGGATCATATTCCTACTTTGTAGAAGTGATGAGAGAAGCACAGAGCCGTGGTAATAAACCAGGAGGCTGTGGTCTTAAGTGTGCTGAGGCCTTCTGCATAATGAATAATTATTGTCTGCTCCTGCTCTGTATTGTGTTGGGTGTTAATCCTAACAGATGAGAGCTCAGGTGGACAGGAGGCAGTAAAGAGCGGAGACTGTTGCAGGTTAGTGTGCTGTGGCCTCTGCTGTAATGAAGCAGGTGGATGCAGCGGAGGTACAGGAGGGAGCTGTAATCTGGAAGGCTGTCTGCCTTATTACACCACTGTCTTGCCATGAGGGCACCACTCACACACACACACACACACACACACACACACACACACGTGAAAAAGAGCAGAGAAACAGAAAGGGAAAGAAAAAGTGAGAGAACAAATCTGAATGTGTGAAGTAGAGAACCAGAGGGCGAGGGAGGGAGGAAGTGGAAGCAATCAGCCTCCTGTTCCTAATCATGTTCTTCTCTCTTTCCTTTTCACCGAAGCCCTGCTCCCAGCTCTGCATTTGGACACATTAAGTTGCCTAAATTATTTCATAAGCATCTCGGCCTTCACCACCAGCGAAGGAAGAATGCAAGGGAATGATGTACAAGGCACTGATTAGACCTAATTATGAATCCTGATTAAGGCTTTTAATTAGTCGAGCCAGCACTTCAGCTGGAGAGGGCGGCAGAGATGGAGAAGACAGTGAGAGAGAAGAGGGGTGGCAGAGTAAGGGACGAGAGGAGGGGACGATGGGGGATCTAAAGGCAAGTGGAAGAGGAAGAGTCTGCGCTGAGGACTGAGGTGAGGCATGAAGTCAGTAGAAAACATATTGGGAAAATGATATAATATTAACATTATTGAAGAGTACTATTATTTAAAAGAATGAGGGGTAGGAGTCAGCCTAAGCTAAAATTGATTTAGCAAGTTATACTCCTTTGTGAGCTTCTACTCTATTTTAAAATAGTTGACATTGACTTATGAAAGATTGCAATCTTTTTCAGAAATACTCAGCAGGCAATTACTGGATGTGGTAGGGTGTGTGTGTGTGTGTGTGCGTGTGTGTGTGTGTGCAAGAGGGGTCTCGGTTCAATGTCAACATAAATTAATTCCAAAAATGATATCACGTTGCAGCGAATTTTGTGAAACCTTAGGAGAAACCTGAAGCTGCATTCGGCTAAGTATGAAGTATGTACACTATCATAAAATATGTTATAGATTCAGCATTGTTCTGCTCTTCCTCAGCATGTGTGAGTGACAAGTTAACGTTACTGCAAGTCAGCAAACAGCCTTATCACCTTCATCCAGCATTTTTCCAATTATGGTGTAGAATCTGCTTCTGCATATTCATTCTTCCGCTGCTTATTTATTCGGCCTTGTTTACTGGTTGGACGACGTTAGCTTTAATACACGACAATGCTCGTAGTGCATATGGAGCGGGAGTAAAATTGTACTTCGTAAATAGAGGAGTCCAGATTTTGAATAATAAGTAAGACCCGTAACAGAACCAACCAGTATGGACTGGAAGTTGTTCAGAATAATGGGCATTTTGAACATCTGCAGCTCTCCTGCAGGAGTAAAGTTGGCAGACGATCTCTTTTATTAATCTTGTATGCTGTCTAAACTCACGGTGCATGTTTTTAATGGACCTTTCTGTTGGAGCAGAACCTGAAGATTTCCTACAGAACAGTTGAACAGAACTGACCCGGATACCCAGACTAAACAATGATGAATGAGAGGACATCTAGAGCTAATGTGGCTAGTTGTGCTGAATTTGTCTCTCTGGTTTCAGTGGACATTAGGTCAACCTGTGTCACCAACTCTTTTGAAGCTACCAAACAATGAATAAGCATAAAATGGATTGAAATAAAAGAATTGACATTTTTTTATACACAGTTATTTCTGATAAAGCAATATACTGATGGCTTTTATTAATGTTAATCTTTGTTTTTTAGCCTCTAAATGGTTTTTCTTGTGAAGTTAATTAATACGAAAGCCTATTTCTGCTCCTGGGTCTGTGTAAATTAATGAGCAACTTCAATTGTTAAAGCCCCACATGCTACAGGAAATTGCAGCTAAACTACAAGCAACTCTGCTAATCCTCCAAACAGGGAATATAAAGACATATTTTCATAAAAGACAGTCTTATCAGCAGTCCTCATTTCTCAGATTCTTAATCCACAGTAACACTTCTGAGTCTGACCCTTCAAGATGTGGTGGTTTCCTGGGAGTTTCTCTGTGGAGTGCAGGGACTTGTGTTAAGTAAGAAAAGCGTATCTGTGCAGGGAAATAACAAGAAGTGCTGTTTTTTCTCTTTGCCTTTTGCACCACTGTTTGCATCCACGCCTCAGATCTTCCTCTGCAGGAGAGCCCTGATTTGCCTCTGCGCTGTTGATCTCCACGTTTTGACAGATCCTCGTTACAGAAATAACCTCTGAGTTGATACATTCTTCTCCTCTCATCTTCCTTCTTTCCTCATTTTCTTGTGCTTTCCCTTTGTTCTGCTTCCCATCTGGCTTTTTTTTTACTCAAAGTACTTTATACACTCTGTGTACCTCTCTCTCTCTCTCTCTCTCTCTCTCTCTACAGTAGACCATTTGGCACAAACCTCATCTCTCCTCTTCTCATCCCTCGCTCTCACCTCAATTTTCAGCTGTTGCATAATTAATTAGCAGCACTGTTCACTATCAATGCAATTACTCCAGAGAATGGAGAAAAGGAGAAAGAGGAGGGAGAGGGGGAAAGAAAATGGGAATACAGGGCCAAAATGGAGACGCCATGAAAAACATGGAATAAAAAGAAGGAGAGAGAGAAAAGGAGAGTGATTTCAACCGTTAAAGTGATGAAGTCAATGTGGGCTAAAATCAAAGTGCTAGTTTTCACAATGCAAAATGCATTTGGAGGCTCGGGGATCCAGATGGAAACAACACAGGTTTGGCTCCCGGTATTAAAAATGAACTTCATTTTGCAGACTTCATCTACATATTTATTTGTCTGTATCACAATTAAGGGGTTGTAAAATTACACAGCACACTGCTGTTTTCTTCTGGGGTCAGGTGTTTAACATGCAGCACAAATAAAAGACTGAACATCTGCATACGCGCAAATCTCCGAAGCAGGTCCGTCCGAGTCATCGTGAAATTGTTCGCATGTGTGCAAGTCGTTGCAACTCATTCCCAAAATTATTCATACATATATATCAACACTCCCTTTTTTATAATCTTGTTTGAACATAACCCAGCCTCATTCCATTCCTGATCTGACGCTGATGTTTCACACTGACAGAAGTATCAGTGTGCTGTGCACAGTCTAATAATAAGAATAATGACACATAAGTGGGTCAAATTTACCGTATGGTTTTTCTTTTTCCCCTAGTACTTTATAGTTTGGATGGGGGACAACATAACCTAACTTACACACGCTGGCTTCATTTCAAGCATGTAGAATGATATATTTATTCACACAGCTTCAGATGTTACTGAAACTGCTGCTGAAAGCTGTGATGTCATGAAAAGTTAGGCTTCGAATGAAGTGTCACACATGGCGTGAAGCATGCGTGAAACTATGCACATTTTAACAATAAATAATAGGCCGTGTGGGAAACTGTTTTTCTTTTGTCCAGATACATCTCGTATACATCTGGCTTGAGCTGTTTTTTTTCTCACGGGGAGGATCTACGATCGCAGGTCAACGCAAGGTGACATATTTGCTAGTAACTGACCCAGATAAGTACAGAAGCGCTTGCTGAATCTGACATTATTTGCTGCTGACTGGTTTATAACAGGCCTATCAGCTGATACTCTTTCACAACAGACAAAACATTTCAGTTTGCTCTGAGTGAAACTTACACTCAAAGACTACAAATTATGTTTGGTGTCACCAGCACCAGTTTTCCATCCGCGCCTTTGTACAAAAGCAAGAGTGTAAAGTGAAAAATACCACCACAGACAGTTTCATTCCACGAGGGCTCTTTGATTATTTTTGTGCAAACAGCCTTTAGCAGAGATTTAGCCAAGACACATCCCTTGCTCCGTGGCAATTAACACAAAGCCGGTGATTTCAAGGATCAATGCTACTTGTCTGTCCTTAATTCGTTAGCCAGACATCATACGATGCCGTCGTCCAGCGCTTCAGCCGTGACTGAGAAATCTGGAGAGTGTGATGCATATGGAGCGGCTCACTATACCGAAACGCCACAGAAAGAAAGCCGTCTCTGGAGTCTGACGAGCCATACATGACAGATGGACTAATACGACTTAATTCCTTCCTCTTGTAATTCTTTGTCCTGTTCTTAACGATGTAATTGCAATTCGAGGCTGGATGTATTTCCACAAGAAATGCAACTGGTGTCATTGTGTGCTATTCTTGGCAATCCGCCACATTTCTTTTCCACGTTCACTGTCATGGAGCTTTCAAGTCCATTTGATTCGGCGCAGATACTGATCTTCTTTACATTGGAAATACCAAACATCGCGTGTTAAAAACTTGTCAAGTGAAGCGAGAGCAACGTACAGGGAAAGCTATTTCAGCGTGTCCTGTCTCCCCATTCATTCGCAGCACACTCAGCCTCATTTGATTGTAGTTTCTGTGGCTTTACTTTCAGACATTCATTACTGAAATATCAATTCTATGAGCATTAATGAGCAAGTCACACAAAAAGGCCACCAAAGTGGAAAGAAAAGCTGTTCTAAATGAATTTATTAAGACGACACACATATGCAGTCATTTGCATGCAGACGCACGCACGCACACACACACAGAGAAATAACCTGGAAGGTATTCCCAATTACAAGCAAATATATTCATTGATATTGTTGCAGCACTTTATCATCGGAGGATGCGTTTTGCATTGAAATGTTTTCTTTTTCTGTTGTGTTAATTGTTTACTGTGGGCTAATTAGAGCCCGCCTGTTATTAACAATGATCACTGCTCTCTGCAGACAGAGGCAACAGTGACAGACCCTGACAGAGGGAGGACAGAAACAAAGGAGACTGACAGGGGAAGGGGGGGGGGGTATTCTAGCGGTGGCTCACTGTCAGTATAACACTGGGGCTTGAATAATAAACAACAAATAATGGACTTGACTGACTTTAAATGTTTGCACTTAAAGCTATGTACATTTTAGCAAATCCCTATTCTACAATATTCATGATCCCCCAAACAGCAGGTTAAGGTCTTCAGATCCCCCTTAAAAGAAACTTCCACAATACACCCCGCATAGAAGAGCAGAATACATGTGGAACCAAAGTTACTTCTGCACTTTTGCATTATATTCCCACAAGTATCACATTCAGTAAATCCTATAATCCTACACACTACGAAACATCCGAAAAAGGCACACAGGGCCAGATATATAGAACTATATCTGTAAATGTATGTAAACTGCACACTAAGTCAGTGTTAAAGTTCAAACATTGGGCTGCAGTTGTTTTTAGCTATAAACGTAAAGTCTTGCTACAGTGTTGGACAAAAGCTGTGCGGACTGTTTGTCTGTATTCTCATACTGGCCCATTTGCATGGTTGGCTCTTTATAAAAGACATTTTGTGCAGGCCTGTGTCAGTCACTGTTAGCCGGAGTGGATGTGTTTGTTAGTGCTTGTCTTTCTCCATCACAGAGTGTCCATCCACATTAGACCCTACGGCAGGATTAAGTGGCACTGCTGAAGGTACACAGTGGCCAGGAGTGGTTAAATCTTCATTTACAGCTGGCAGCAGGTGATTTGTTCCTTTGCACATCTTACGGTGTGTGTGTGTGTGTGTGTGTGTGTGTGTGTGTGTGTGAGGCAGACAGTGTGTGTCCGTATGCATGCATGCACACACACTGATTCTGGGGTAAATGGGGAGTGAAGAGATTTCAACTCGAGCTGATCAGCTGTGTGTGTATATCACATGTAGGTGTGTGTGTGTGTGTGTAAGAGAGGCAGAAAATAGATAGAGTGATAGACGGTGAATGGAAGGAGAAGGCTAATCTCTATTGATAAAAGAAGAAAGATCACGGGTGAAGGCTGCTGATGTAAAATTGATCAGTAGAATGCCGACCGGGTCGGTTTCCTAAAAACAAATTAGGCAGGAGACACTCTGGAACGCAGCGAACAAATGAAACTTGATAAAACAAACTCTGCAGCAGAGCACCTCTGCCTTTAAAATGTCAAGTCTCAACTTTAAAGCTAAGACTGCCCCAACGAACAGGTTATGCTGCTATGATGTTTCTGGAAGCATGGTGTACGAGTGCACATGTGCATCTTCAAGTGAGAGACACAAAATGAGTAGCACGTATATGTTTGTTTTTAGCCATCTGCCACTTTTACAGGCCCGCAGCAAAAGAACCCCAAATGACTGTACACGAAAAAAGTAGAACAGAATCCAAGTCAGTGATGTGGGATATAAATTACACACTTTGCAGCAGGTGAGCCAATCCATGTTAATTTGGGCCTAGTCGTGCCTAGCCATGTATGTCCTTCCCATCCAACTACCCGCTGCACCTGCTTCCTCAGCATAATTGCATGTAGCAAACACAAGGCTGACAGCAATGGCAAAGGACTAATCTTGAGATGTTTTGTAAACTAAATGTCCCGACTAAGGAGCTGGGTAAACTGTGTGTGCGTGTGTATCCTCTAGCAGTGCCAATCTATTTCTCTTTTTGTCTATCACGCCGCCTTCAGGATCCTGGCCCATATGCGTGGCTAGTCTGCAAGCCTGGTCACACAGGTCAGGACCCTGCCAGCCTCACTGTGACACAAGACTCTGTGTGTGAGAGTAGATGTGTGTGTGTGTGTGTGTGTGTGTGTGTCCATCTGTTACAATCTAGGGGTGTTGTGTGACAGCTCACCACTGCTCCCGTCTGTGTGAGAGAGAATATGTGTGAGTGTGTGTTGCTCTAGTTTATACACTACAGATGTAGCGTGTGTTCACATGCGTCCGTCCGTGTGCCCGACCCCCAACCACTAACACAGCTTTCCTTTCAACGGCTCCCCCCCTTCCCGTCAGTGTGTTCTGAACCAGATGGGGTGCCAGGGTCACCTCTGACCCCCCAGCTCACTGTGAGTGATGGGACAGCCCGGCCCTGTAACCCCCCTACATTGTACCCTGATGGGCATCTGACACGACTCGGGCCCATTCATTAGGACCCCAAGCACCGTGCACCTGAGCTTCTTAATAACTCTGCCAATCAGTGTTGTTCTGCAGGCAACACATTTCAATATCTCTGCTACTTTATTGGAGGAGTCAAATCAGTCGTTTGTCATCTGGCACCTGCGCTTTATATTATTGCTGACATTCAATGCATTGGGCAATAGAAAGCTGATGACCTGTAGCTAAAAGGTCAATACACCCAAATTACAAAAAACAAAGACACTTACCTCTCGTGGTTTGGAGCTGTGGGGTTTTTTTTTGCTGTCGCTGACACCTTTGTGGCCATTCCAACACCATGAGAGTGAATCCTGTTTGTATCGCTCACAGCACTGGAAAAAAAGGGCATTTGACAATGTCTTTCCAGAAAAGGTTTCTCGAGAGGATAATCCACAGACCAACCTGTCAACAGTTTCACAGGGTCTGTTTATACAATGAATGGTGAAATTGTCAGGTCTGTCGATTGTCCAGAGTGAACCAGACACTCCAAGCGAATAGTACAGAGCCCGGCAGGGGACAAGGAAGAAAAGAAGGATGAATAAGAAGTTGTTGAATCTATGGTAACCAATTGACCCAGTAGTACTATACAATGAAAACTTTCACAAGATCCTGGAGAAGTATAACTTTACTTTTTTCCCATAGGATATTAGGTTGCTTTTGTTGAATTCCATTTCGGTGAGCACCATGAATGAATGATTTTATGTGCCTCCTGTATTGTAGTGTAGTCAGAAATGTTAGAGGTGTACATCTGTAAAACCATAGTAATGAAACTCAAATAACCAGCAGTCGCCTAGAACTTCCTCAAGATGGACTGTTGAGTTCTCCGTATAGTTCTGTATGTATACATTTATATTTTTGCAAGGTCCTAAACCTCCTATGTAAAGTTGTTTGAAGTGACGATTGATGGTATACAAACAAAGATGAATTGAATTAATCTGTTGAAGTAAACCAAAAAACTAAGCAATTCCTTCTACAACATAGCAGTGTAGTATAAAGGCATCTGATCTTGAGTTCCTACCACACACGAACTCACTTTAATCAAAGGACAAGCTTTCACTAAGTAAGTCTCTGTGATCCCGGATTTCTTCACTTCTCGTGTGTCTTTGTGTCCTGCATATATGTGTCTCATGAACTCTTGCTTGGAAGTGAGGGGTTGCTATTTTTGTAGTGTAAAGTGTGAGGCGTGCATCAAGGCCATCAGGAGAAGGTGGAATGTAAGGGAATGCCTCCCGCTAAGGCTCGGAGACAAATTAGCACACAGATTCAGCTGCGGCTGTTGTAAATCTATTTTCCTTTTTGCAGAATTGTAATAAGCACCTTCTTTTCTTATGAGAACTATTTTTCCCTTGTGACGATTGCTTTTTCCCCTGTGTGGGAAATACATTTTTAAGTATTATATCATTGGTACAACATGCTGCAATAATGTAATTTGTTTTTTTTTGTAGGGGATGATACTTATCAGTGTATAGAGTACGAGTGAAATCATATGGTTGTGTGGAACCAAGCCACGTTTATATATATATATATATATATATACCAAGCCACGTGTTTATAAATATATATATATATATATATATATATATACACACACACACACACACACACACACACACACACACACACACACATATATAGAGAGATTATCTCTGACATTACATTTTCAACCCATTACAAAAGTGTACTTTTTTAATGTGGCAATATCCAATACTCATGCATGTTTGGAACAGGAGATAGTCAAACAACGTTTGATTGTACAGACGCAACAACATCACAGGGAAGAAACACAGAAATGAACACTAGCAAACAAGATAAGACAAAATGCGAGTGGCATATAGTGTGTGAGAAGCAGCAAATGCATGAACATGTCACAGATGATAGAAATATCTAAAGTAATTTCTGATTTGTGAAGTAAGAAAAGTCTACTTTTGATTTGTCTTTTTTAAAAAAAGGTTACAAATCAAGTTTTGAAGTTAACTGAGAGCACTGGGGGAAATCTAAATGAAAACATTCCACAAAGCGATTTGCCATCTGCAATCCATGTTCTTTGGGAAATGTGCATATGCAACAGTGAAATAACTGAGGATAGAAACCATTTGGGGCTTTAAAGGTCAAATGTTGCCTGTGAAGCACTGTCCCTACTCAAATGAGGCTCCTGGGGCCATGTTTTGAAGTGAGCGTTTAAAATGAGTACAGTGAATAGCACAAGCAGTCATCTCTCACATTTGGAAGGTTATATTATTTTAAAAAAGGGCACTCTGTCCCTGAATGAAGGGCTTTCAAGGCTGCATGTCACATACTGTACAGTGCTTCTGCATTTAGCCAAAGTGCAAGAGCACAACCGCTGTCTCTGGATCAACCTGCAGGTGTTGTTTCAGGTTGCCCTTCCACAGGTACACTTTGGTTGTTGACCTTTACATTTTAATATCAGTAACAAATTCACACATTTTCCATTCATTAGAAGTCAACAAATTCCTTAAAATGTGAAATGCAAATGTAAGAAACAAAAATGTGCCTCCGATCTGAATGTAACATGCTGTTCGGTGTGACTGGAACTACCAGAAATCCTTCACAGATTATTGATTTTATGACAAAAATGCAAATCGGCAAGTTGATTTCTCTCATTAGAGTAGGATTCTGACTACTTTGCTGTGCAACTGTCCTGGAATAATTTCACGTCTGCAGAATAATCTGATTATTCTAATATTTCGCCTTATTTGCACTAGTGAACTGGAAGATATCTAGTCAGTGTTTTGCTCTAATTTAATCCCAGGGATTAACTCTGAAGAGGACAGAAACATAAGAGGTCTGCTGAATAGGTTTAGCTTTCATTAGGAATTTCCCCTCAAAATCCTTATGTAAAATGACACGTCCTTAAATTAATGAGATGCATTGGTCAGATGGCAAAATATGATAATTAATGGCACGATCCTACAGATTACAGACACGGCAGATTAATACAGGATTATGAACCCTGACAGCTTGTTCAATTATTACAAATCCCAGTATGACCTGAGGTGATACAAATCTTGTGCAAAAAGCATTTTATTATGATGCTAAACAGGCAACGTTTTCCAAACAAAATTAGTTGGAATGCTCGGCAATTTTTTTATCTGCAGACATAATTAACTTTTATTCAGGTTGTGTTAAATGACTGCCGCTCTAATCTCACAATCAAATGCCTTTGGTGCCGCAAGAAAATGGTTGCCTTGGTAACAATCAACATCATTGTCTGATTTGGTTCTAAAGACTTGACTTTGAGAAAACTTCAGAATGAGGAAAAGGTTAGAAAGCAGGTGTTTGCAAAAGAAATGATGACTGACGACGGCCGGTAATTAGATTAATAACTTTTAACATTTTATTGAGGTTCTGATTCAGATAAGTAACATTCGCTTTTTCTGGGTACGAGAAGGACACACAATTAAAACACGCAGTGGTTGCTCCCGCTGTACAACTTTGGATGACCTCAACATGTCTTACTCAATATTCCAATGGATATGAATGGACTGTTAGATAGCGCTGCATTGATTTCTAAATGCTGTTTGTAAGCACAGAAAGCACTTACAAATGGTGGACAGGAAGGGCCGATTGCCTCTGGCCAATTAATTAGTCGGTGTCACACGTGTCATCAGTCGTAACGTACAAACTGAGGCCGCATGTAATGGATTGAATGTTAACTAATGAAATACTGAATGCAACACAGTGATACTATCATTTTTTGCATTTCAACAAGTTTATTAGTTTTATTTCTCCTTTATGTCCCCTTGCATTTTGTGGTCTAAATGCGCACAACGTGTGTGGGTAAGCTAGCTGCTACAAAGCTGATTGCTAACCATTGTTTTATTTTAACACATCCCATAACTCTGGCTTAGGACTAAATACCTGCAGGGCTAATGGGATTCCCATCACCTCTGCTGTGCTGTGTTACCTGCTAAATGGAAACGTTAGCATGGTGATATGCTAAACTACGGTGTTATGGAGCTAGATTATTAAACCATGGCCACTGATTAGCAAACCATACCTGCCTGCCAAGAATTACAAGCCCAGCATGCACAGCTAAAACAAAAAAGAACCAGATATTTTAATGATTTGTTGTATTCATCAGTGATGATAAATGGTCTGAAGTCTGCAGTATATGAGCATTTAGTCATCAATGATTTAAAAGTAGCATTTGCTTGATTAGATTTGTCTGAATTCTCAAAGGTTTCCTTGATTAATATCTCAATTTCTCTGAAAGCAAACTCGTTGGTGTTCTACATTAGGGTGTTTTTATGCATAACATTTAGACACTTATACCAATATTAGGTTTAACTATGAACAAACGCATTGCTACTTTGCTGAGGGGGAAATGCATTATTCGGCAGAACCGACTGTGGGTGCTGTGTAATACATCCTCTTTTATTTCAGCCTAGAATATGCACTCGTATAATCATTTGATTATTAGGTCTCCAAAAATAAAGTTGTGTGTACATAGAGCACAAGAACACGTATTGTGTGGCTTTTGTTGATGTCACTATATTGATTATATACACTCACTGGCCACTTTATTAGGCACATCTTTCACACTGCTCGTTGACGCAAATTACTGATCAGCCAATGACATGGTGGAAACGCATTGAAAATTAGACATGTTGACATGGTCAAGACAAATCGCTGCAGTTGAAACTGAGCTTCAGAAAGAAAGGTGATTTAAGTGACTTTGAATGTGGTATGGTTGTTGGTGCCAGAGGGACTGGTCTAACTATTTCAGAAACTGCTGATCTTCTCGGATTATCACGCACAACCATCTCTAGGGTTTACAGAAAATAGTCAACTGTGTGATGCTATCATGTCAATATCGACCAATATCTCTGAGGAATGTTTCCAGTACCTTGTTGAATCTATGCCACGAAGGATTAAGGCAGTTCTGAAGGCAAAAGTGGGTCCAACCCGGTACTAGCAGGGTATGCCTAATAAAGTGGACTGTGAGTGTGTGTGTGTGTCTATATATATATCCTTAATTTATGTTTTCATAACTGTATCACTGCCAAATAAGAGTTGGAAAAACAACCAAAGAGATGCTATTTATTACGATGACAGAGTAGTAAAACTGTAGATAGTTGCCATACTGTACCTTAGCAAAGGACAAGACTGTGTTTTGTGGTGCACTGGTCGAAGGCAAAGAATGATCCTAGAAGTTTGATTCTGTTCATCTGGACCAAGTTACAGTAGGAGAAATATGTCGAGTCATAACCAACTGCAGGTTTCCCCAACCTTATAAACAGTACCTTTGATTCAGCCTCAGATGTAGACAGAGTGGGATCACTCCTAAAAGTCTATGATGATGAGTGAAGGGCCTGAGAGCTATCAAAATCGTCCAGAAACAAACCCTGCTAGTGGAACTGATCACAACCACAGAATCTGCAATCCCAAACAACAACATTGCTGATTTGGAAGCAGAACAACTGCAGATAAAAGTTTCGACATGTCTCAGCAATGCAAAACCTCCTGCATCTAATATCAGCATTGGGGAGAGAAAGGCCATCACATCACTCAGTAAGGACAACAACATCATCATCCTTAAAACTGACAATGGAACCAGACAGACTACCATAAGAAAATTTTGTCTCTGCTTAGTGACAAATTTACTTATGAGCCCTTGAAAGGGGTCCAGGTAGTGGGTACAAGAAAAGGGTGATAGATAGATGTGCCTTCAATACTATCAAGCCAAGTCTCCTGTGTAGGAAGCTGTCAGCAAAGCCGGTGGATGCCTCCATCGTGTCCTGGATTGTAGATAACCTGAGAGATAGACCACAGTATGTGCGTATTTAGCACTCTGTGTCTAACATGGTGGTCAGCAACAGTCCTCTCCCTATTTCTCTTTACTCTACACAACTGACTACACCTATTGCAGTGAAACCTGCCACCTTCAGAAGTTTTCTGATGACTCTGCAATAGTTGGATGCATCAGTGGGGATGATGAGAACAGACCCCAGTGGACACCTTTGTCACATGGTCAAAACGGAAACATCTTCAGATCAAAAACAAAAGAGCTGACTTCAGGAGGTCTGGGACATCTGTGACCCCTGTCTCCACCCAGGGAGGTGATGTGGACATTGTGGAGGACTATAAATACCTTGGTGTATACATTGACAATAAACTGGACGGGGTTAAAAACACAAATGTCTTGTACAGGAAGGGCCAGAGTTGTCTATTACTTGAGGCGGCTCAGGTCACTCAATATCTGTAGAACAATGCACAGGATTTTCTATCAGTCTTATGTGGCCAGTGCCATCCTTTATGCTGTTGCATGCTGGGGCAGCAGGCTGAGGGTTTTTGATGCCAACAGACCTAATAATTCTCCATCTGAAGGGTCAATGATCACTCTGAATGACTTCACAGGCTGACTACTCATATGGGCTGCAGTAAACAAAGGCCGGTACTACAGGCAGAAGCATGCGTGTGCCATGGGTTCCCTGTTTCACCTATAGTAGCCAATCTGTATATGGAAGAAGTAGAAAAGAAAATCTCTATCATCGTATCCTGGAACACCACCAAGCATTGGTTCAGATATGTAGGGCGCACACATACGGATCAGTATCTGAGGCTTGATTCTCACGATCACAATCTAGAGCAGAAGCCATGTGTGATTAGGACTCTACAACACAGAGCATACACCATCCCCACAGACTCATGGGCCAGAGAAGCAGAAGAACACCACATCAAAAAGACCTTAAGTAAATCTAGTTATCCGAGCTGGACTTTTGTCAAAGCAGGGAAGACTCCTAAAGAATGCTCTAAGTGATTCGGGAGAGAGGAAGGACATCCGACAAAACCCTTGGTGATCCCGTATGTTTCAGGAACAGCTGAGGCGCATTTTCTCAAAACATCGGGTCTCAGTGGCTTTCAAACCTCAAAACACGCATTGCCAAAGATTGGTCCATCCCAAGGGTTGGGTCCCACGGCTCAAGCAAAGTACCATAGTTTACGCAGTTAAGTGCCAAAAGGATTGCTGTGAATTATACATCGGGGAAACTAAGCAGACACTAGCCAAGTGTATGTCACAACATAGAAGAGCTTCCTTGTCAGGCCAGGAATCCACAGTCTATTCACACCTGCAGGTTAGTGGTCACTCCTTTAGAGATGAAGAGGTGACGTGACTTTACTTTACTATACTAGGCAGGCGCTTTTATCCAAAGCGACTTACAAGACACCAGCAATTACCTTTCGGTTCCGGTATATATATCACTAATCACATAGCCCATTGTTAGTCAGTGGTACTAGTTTCTGTGATTATGCAGAACCTGCAGTCAGTTGAGACTGAGGAAGAGAGTCTCATAATATTTCCCTTACTTAAAAACTTGGTCCAGATGAACAAAATCAACTTCTAGGATTTTCTTACCTGGATTATTAAGCATGCATCGAGACGCAAAGAATGATGGTTTAACAAAAAATAGAAGGTGTAAATCTGTTTTCATGCCAGCTTACTGATAATGAGCTATTGTAGACAAACAAAGGAAACTTTCCTACAGCGATTTGAAAGGCAAACTGTAGGTGTGAGATTACCTTCACTGTTTATTCCACAAAGCACAAACTCCAACAGCAAAGATTTCTGTTCGGGGGTACTGTCCTCGACAAACACAATGGAAGAAATATGCATTTATGTAGCCAGTGCAATTTCCAAGGTGTGGCTTGTGGCTCAAGAGCGATAGCTGCTCATACGAATGATACAGCCTGTAGTCAGTGAGATGGAGCAGCAGCCACCGTGGACAATGATTTGACTCATTGTTTGGATTCCGAAGACCTGCTATGGGAAATGTCCACTCTCTGCCTTTTCTCATTCTGTGGCCTTAAAATCATTGTTTGTCAGCATTAGTCATCCTCTTGCGCCCTTTCCCCCTGCACTCATACCTTTCCTCAGTCAACTCGTTCACTGTCTCAGCATGTCTGGTTTCTCCTAGGCGACCCCTCCCCATCCCAAACAAAAATATAGCTCTTGAGCTGGCTTTAGGGGTAAAGGACTAGGAGAATGTAATGTATCTGTTTCTGTCCAGGCAGCCAGTGGGAACAAATATTGACATGTAATTCTTTTTTTTCCCTCTCCCCTCTCTGTCTGTGGCCAAACCTTCACTTCTATTACAGCTGTGAGGGAGAGTGGGAGTGAGAGTCGGTGTCACCAGGGAGACTGACACGAATGATATATATTTTTTTGTGTTCCTTTCTCCCGTTTCTGCCCGCTCCTGCTTTCCCGTCCATGCTCTTTCTTGTCCAAGGCTGCCCAGCTTGCGCTCATGTACCGTTGTCGATCTCTGCGGTGAGAAAGCGAAGCCCTTTCCAACAAGGTAAATAACCATTAGCGGGTGAGTGAGTGGGAAAGAGGGAGATGGCAAGGGCAGGAGAATGAAACACACAGAGGGAGAAAGACAGGGGGAAGAGATGAAACTGGGAGAAGGTCATTTGTTGCTTTTTCAATATCCTCAACCCCCCCCCATGTCCCACCTTTTATTTTATCCTAGTGCCTATTTGTCTTTGCCCGAATTGTGTCTTGACTGCAGCGAGACAGCGAGGGCCCTTTACTATTCACGACTTGTAATATAAGAACACAATGGCTGCTACTCACAAGGTTGCAAGATTTCTCATTACATCTCTTTATTTATCTTGCCGGCACAGAGACACAGACAGAGGGACAAGAAGACAAAAAAGACAGAGAGTAATGTAAAATGAAGGGGGAAAAAAGTGATTTCTTTTATTATTTAAGCACAATATCCTGTTCCAGCAGGCGTCGTATGTGGCTGTGGGTGGCAGTGATGTAACATATCCAAGGCCTAAGCCTTGGATACATTGGACACATATTATTGATCACAGATGCTGTTTGTTGCCTTGGTTGCTTTAACTCAGTTTGCCCTCTGCCTTGCCGTCTGTCTTTCTTCCTCATTGTGTCTGCATCTCCCATTCCTTCTCCCCTTCATCCTTCTGCCTTTCCCAAGCGCCCCGCTCCTCATCTTCCTCCATCTGCCACTCCTTTCTGCATCTCCTTCTGCTTCAATTACCTTCTCACACTCTCCCTCTATGTCCGCTCTCTCTCTCTCGTCAGACTTCCCTCTCTCCTCCCCCCTGCCCGTGCCTCTCCAAGTGTCCTTAGGAGACACTTGTAGACGAGGCAGGGGCTCATATACTTGGAGGTTATGAAGGAGAAACAGTGAATCAAGTTCGAGGCTGTCCAAGTGTTTGCTCGGCATCGAAGCACCCTCGCTCGTTTGTGGATTTCATGAATAATTGATTAAATAATGGAAAATGTAATGAGGGAGATGTTTTAAAATTCTAATTCAAATCAAACAACTAGCCGTGGCATTCGCCCGCTCTTCAGTAGGCAGATCTTTCCAGTGATTGGCTGAAGGTCTAGGATGTGCCACTACGGTGTTCATTGAGGTGTGGAGGCAAGAGATTAATTTGTGGATAGCCTGCGTGTGTGTGTGTGTGTGTGTGTGTGTGTGTGTGTGTGTGAGGGCGGGGGGGGAGGGGGGTTTAAACATACAGGTGAGTTTGTGGCGAAGTTTAAGCAAGTCAGCCTTAAAATAAGGGTGTACACTAACACGATCCTTCTAGACTATAGGTCTCCCAGGATCATGATGCATGTCTTTTTATCCCCCAAGTGTCATGTGCAAGAGCATGTGAGTAATAATCTGTCGGCGCTCCTGCTAAAAAATGTCTTTGCGTGTCTCAAATGTGGTAAGAGTCTGTGTGTCTGCGTGTGCTCGTATGTGCCACTGTGCATCGTGCATGTCCATTAATGTCCTGCTCCAATGGCAGGGAGTGCGGGACATGATGGATCAGACTCTGGAAAAATAGCTCGATTAAGAAGCCGCGCTGTAAGGAAAATGCGCATCACACCCATGTTCACTCAGACTCCTTACTCTACTGCACTGCTTCCTTCCTTTATTCTCCCCTCACTTTTTTGTCACTTACTTTTCCACTCCTCCCTCGCCCCAACCTCTTTTCCGTTCCTCTGTCGTTCCCTGTTTCTTTCCCTCTCCATCACTCACTCCATAATTTCACCTCTGCTGTGAATCACTACTTGACTCTCTCTTGCTCAGACCTTTTGGTCTCTCTCCCCAACGCTGCCATGGCACAGTGCAGGGATCATTAGTGACTTAATGGAGGTAGCCATTTTCTGCAGGGGGGAATAACAATGGCAATGAGCAGTATCCACTCCTTTGCCCTCCCCTTCGTCTCTATCCTTCCCTCTTTTTCTCTCTTGTTGACTATGCTTCCTCACCCTCTCTATTCCTGTGACAGTGACACTGAGTGCCGTGTGCACCCTGTGTAAGAGTGGTCCTCCTGTCTCATTTACACTGATATTGTACTGGGAATCAGGCATGTATGTATATGTGTGTGTGTGTGTGTGTGTGTGTGTGCGCGTGTGAGTGTGTAAGCATCCCACCTGCGTTTGTTCTTACCGATGTGTCACACCACAGTACGCTTACGCAGATATTTGGCAGTGATGGTCGCCATGTCAACACACACGCACACACACACTCAGGCACAATATTTCCAGTTCATATTTCTTCATCTGAGCAACTCTGACAGTTTATTTTGGGTGATATTGTTGCATAGAGAAAGGGAGAAAGATGGTGAGTCAGTGACATAGTGTAGCTGGGGCTTCAAGGGAAAAAACCCAATGTAATAAAATGATAAAATAAAGTTTCTAAAAACACACACAGGCATAAATATATGCATAACCAACAAACAGACACACTCCAGGGCTGCTTGACGTCATTTTCAAATTGTGATCCCCAGAAAATATGACATGAACACTTTCCAACTGGCACTGAACAAAGTTTAAGGGTCATTCTAACAAAGCCAGAGAGTTATGGTTATTTTCATTTCATGAATCAAGACTGTTGTAGGTTTATGTGGAACTTCAGGATGGATGGATCATATTAAACAAATAGCGATTAAGTCTCTATATACAGTAGTGGTGGCACCACTAAATTCCAATAACAACATCTATTATGACATAGAAGTGAAATTACTGTATCTTTTGCGATGTCCTTGTTGATGTCTTACGCCTCCCTTTTTTCACCTGATCCTGTGACATTTTCATTGCTACTCCAGTTCCGTACTGAGTAATTATTTCTCAAGGTAACTTGAGGTTAGCGCAACACATTGTGCAGGTCTAAACATAATAGGAGATAATTGCAAATTGGTAAAGTGTATTACTGTAGGTTGTTCACAATAAATGTGTGAAGAGTTTTGCTGTTTTCAAAAATGAGACTAAACAGTAGGGATATAATGGGTTTGGAACTGAGACTGAAACTGCAACACACACGTCTACGGTCTCTCCACAGACACTCCAGTCTGATATTTCCTGTTCTAATAGGCACCCATCAGTTGCCTTTGTACCTGGGTTTTGTTATAGGAATGTAACGTTGTGTCCACAGTAATGTTAGCAATCAGCTGCTGCACCAAGGTCATCCATGTTGTGAGGCTTTCAGGGACAGTACTGAGTGTAGTGTCGCCGTTTCAAAAGAGCCCCAAAACCCCAAAAGCAAAAACCAAAATAAAATTCAGAGTGGTTGAGAATATCCCAGCAGGACGTAGAGGTGACCCCCCGATGCTAAATCATTGACATTCTCTTTATCAGAAAGGAATTTATTCTCATACACTATTTGCTCTTTTGTTGCATGGTGCCACCACAGACAGCCTTTGAACTAAATGCTAAATTCCCTGACAATGGGACCTCTAAAATATACATACGCATTACTGTATATCGTCTAGGACTCTCTTTGTTTCATATGTGACAAAATTTAAGAAAAAACTTTATACTTTACAACAAATAGAGATGCCACTATGTAGGTCACACGATGCAAGTCAGTGGTTGGATATAAGTCATAAGCATTAACCAGCGTTAACCTAAACTATTACTCTTGTAAAACCATAAATTGTTTGTAACTCAACAAACCACTCAAGTACACTTTGACTCATCAAATAATGAGATATTATTAATGATCAGCCACCTGACAGTATACGACAGGTTATTATCAGCTCTACCTTCAGCTGATGTTTTGTTCGACATAAAGCCTCAATAGCGGCACATACCCTGGGAAGGTTCTTTTCAGTTTGCAGCACACATGTGAAATGAGTTTAGCTTCAATGGTTGTGTAGCCCTCAACCGATTTGTGTGTGTGTTTTTAATGTTACGGGTCAAATTCTGAATAGAAGAAATTGAATTAATGTTGGAAGAGATTTCAAATGAAATTCTGAGAAATAAGGTTTTTGTGATGCTCTTTTTAAATCTGTAGGCGATTTAAACTTAACAAGGCCTGGAGATTTTGGATTTGTGCAGAAACCTTATTTATGAGCCACATGTGGAACAAATCGGGACCAGACTGGTACATTCACGTATTCATTGCACACTGACTCTTAACTCAAAGTATCTGTTGGCAGCGTAGCCCTTTGACCGTACCGTACTAAATAATTATCTATCACATTTTACAGGTTTATTATCTGTATTCGAAATCCTCCCCAGTGAATATGACAGACGGCATGGAACTGAAATACAGTTGACACACACACATACACTGTACGCTGTAAGTAAATCCTATGCTATGATTCATCCACCGCATCTCAAGCCAGCTGAACACATTTAGGAGATTTTGGCATAACTTTGACAGTCCCCTCTACAAATGTGAGAATATCTTCTGTAAACAATGGTTTTCGTCCCTCCAGCCTCACACTGAAGCTGCTCTCAAACCTCACAATAGCACAAAAGCTTATTAAGATTTTTATTATTATTTCTATTATTGTTATTTTATGTTTTACCTGCCTTTAATTTGTCCCCCACCTGTACAAACACTATTAATCGTGCATGCTGATATACACCGAGCAACCAGTTAAAAATAGCTGGCATAAAATTTTCATTATATATATATATATATATATATATATATTTGGCTCATTAATATGAATGAGGTCTGCTGTGTGTTTGCTGCAGTCCATCTGTGAGAAGATTCACAGAGATCTTGTACCCAAACACACACACACACACAAGAATTATACAGGTTTGCTGACTTAGCCCACGTTTGTGCACATGTACACATCCAGAAATACACACACACACACACACACACACACACACGAGTTAGCACAGTGTGTCTGGCCTGACAAACTGCTACCACCCACCTCACATCCCTTTATTTACCCAGTGTTGTGCCCTGTGTCCCTCCACCTCTCTCCGTCCTGTCCTTTTCTTCCTCTCTTTTGATACAAGCCTACCCTGCAGTTACACCTCCTCCCCTATCGCTGCCTGCTGCCACAAATCACAGCAGCAGAAAGACTGAATGGACAGAGGGAGATGGTGAGAAAGGGAGAAACAGCAAATGTTAAAGGCAAGCGAGGCGTTAGTGGGGGTCTCAGACAGCAACAAAAGACCAGTGGGCATCCATCTCAGGCCTATCTGTTGACACAGGGCCACTGAATGAGCAGCCAGCTGGCTGGACCCACAGAGCAGGAACAACAGCCACAGCAGTAACAGTTATGACTACAACAAAAAAACGACAAATATAAACAACCAGGACATCTGCAAGAAAAAAGAGACCACCAATAACTGCATGCAACATCAAGGCTCGCAATCACAACAATAAAAGCATCCAACGAGAGCAAGAATCACACCTGCTGTGACAACTGAAACTTCAGCAGCAACAACCACCTACACTCACATAAATACTAGCGGGACAGAAATAACACACAACCACAACAGCAGTAGGGAAACCATCTCCAACCTTCACCACCACCTCCAGCAACTGCCGTGTATGCACTCTGGGTTTTATGTCACTTAGTTTTTTTTTTCCATCACTTTTCCATTCTACTTGTTCATTTCTCTCCCAAATCACTCTCTCATCCATTTTGCAGCTGTGGTGGTATAAACATCTGAAAGCCCCGAATCCAAAATTTGCACGAGGGGGCAAACAGCACCCCATCATTTCTCTGCTGCACCCGTTCATCTTCGCTCTCCATCTCGCCTCTTTGCTTCTCTCCACACAGCCATCAACCACCAGCAATCAACCACGATCTTCAGTGAGTACAGAGAGGGAGGGTGCAGAGAGCATGAAGAGGAGGGAGGAAGATTAAGGAAACAGATGGAGGAGTGCAGCTGCTTGACATTTAGGGCTAGAACTGACTGCAGTTTCTGGGTGCTGATGGCACTGTCATTAATTTGATTCAGGATTATTTCACTTTTGACGCTCACAGTAAGTTTGAGAACGCTGGTAATCTGCAGCATTTCTGAAATATCAATATTCACAGTTCACAGCAGATTCTCTATTTGCTCATTTAATATTAAAGGTGGGAAAATGTAAAGCTTGCTGGTGACAAGTATGACTAAGAACTGGAGCTTAGGCTGCACTAACCCTTTCCTCTCTGGCGATGCCAGTGCTGGGATCAACAGCATCTGCTATCGTGGTGCCAACGGTGGTCACAAACTGATGAGGTGGAATTAAAAAAAACAATTGAACACAATTAAATAGTGATCTTCATGAGGTTGTACTTGTCAGACAATGTGTAGCGTCATGCAGAGGTTAAAATGATATCTTGTTTAGCCTGTGGCTTTCATTGGAAATCGTGTTTTGTTAGCTCAGCTTTGGTCTCCCAGTTCACAACTCTCGACACTCCTCAGCTCTGTGGCTAAATTCTCCACTACACTCTTTGGTGTTGTGCAGGTTGCGCACAACACCCCCAGTAGTGTCAATTGTAAATAATGTTTGCCCCAAATTTACTAGTAATATTACAGAATTTAAGAATATACAGTGTGGAACTCCAAACGCCAATGATGTTTTCAGCATTTCACTAGAAATATTAACATTACTGAAATCATTTCAAATCATATTTTAGTTCTTTAATTTCACTCAATGTGCCATGTGTGAGCAGCACTGAAAACCAACACCCTTCAGACAGGAATTTTCTTTTCAGTCTAGCTGGGACAAAAAATTCTAAGCTGACAGTGCTGGTGAAGATGGAAGAGGGTGAGCAACGACGGAGCAAACACAAATCAGTGAAGGAGTGAGGAGGTGCAGAGGGGGACAAAGAGGGAGGAGTGAGATAAGAGTGCTGAGGGAAGCAGAGAAGGCCAGAGCGACGAGAACTGACGAGAGCTGATCTCTATTGATCACCGCAGACAGCTTCATTATCAACACTTACTGGACACGTGGTGAATTCATAAGCACTTCCTCCTGTGTGTGGGTGGCTGTGTGCATGCACAGCCTAGAGCGCATGTGTCTATGGCTCGGACATCCACTGTATGGACAAAAAACAACTTAGTTTAAAGGGAAAAAGGACTGAATGAAGGCACTATTTTTAAACCAGATTACTGTAATCCCATTATATTGATTTTTTTGTCCTAACCCTGTTTATTTTGTGTTGCTGGGACGATATGTACAGCAGTATGTCTATGTTCAACTCATGTATCCCCGCAATCTTCCGCCACAGTCAGAGTCAGCCTTTTCCCCGTCAGTATGTTCAAGAATTAATGACAATGACTGCTGAGACCTCTCTCTGAGAGCCTGAGAAAGTACTGAATGATAAAGGTGGACCGCAAGGGAATGAGAGGAGGAAGGAATGAACAAGAAACAAAATGTGCTCAGAAATTCAACACCAAGGCCTCCCTCTGTTGAATGCATGTACAGTGTTTTACTGTTGTTACAGTTTCTGAAGGCCAATATCAATATTAATACAGAAAATATATTGTTGCATATCTTTGATTTAGCCATCATAGTATAAAGGTTACTGTTTGCTTTTTGTATATGTAGCTGTTCTCTGATTTGACCATTGTAATGATGCATGTCCATATTGAACATATAATAATATGGATAGCCAAGCAAACGCTCTTAATTATTGGATGCAAATGAGACAGCGCTGAGCTTGTCAACCGTAAAGTAACATTAGCCTTTGCACTGTTGCACTCGAATTATTCAATCCCTGTTGCAAATTAGGTGTACTGACAACATTTACAAACTTTCAGCTGTTCACAATGCACAACTCAACAAGAACTAAAGAGCTCAACAAAACTTATTTACAGCTTCTGGCAGCCGTCCTGAGGGATCCTAGCCTTCATGGACAATGGCCTGCACACATTCGTAGTTATATGCTTTTGAGCATACTGGAGACCTTGCTACCACCTCAGTGCCTGATTCCACCAAGTCTCCTCAGACATTTGGTTGCGGCCCCTGATGGCTTACTTCTTCAGCCACATCTAGCTTGTGATTTATGCTTCCAACTATATCATTTACAGACGTGTCTGTTCCTTCCAAAGGGGGCGCAGTTGGTGAATTCGCATTATTTTTGTATTCTCTTACTTGATTGTGAAAGTCATTCCAGATCTCAGTCCATGGATGTTTTTGTCCATTTGTGGCAAGCAGAGCATAATATGGCCTTATTAAGTTTTATGCTCCGGTATTTAAACTGTAAAGAAATGAAGGGCAGGTAATATAGCTCACAAGTATATCACACTTTTTGAAGGAAATCTTTGACAATGACAGTTGTGAACCTATAGAGAAACTACATATTATTCTTGATTGCAGCTTGTAGGCAGCATCATTTATTAGTGCAAACAAAATGCTTTGGCATTTTCCATCCTTCTCTTCCACAGAGCTCCTGTCCTTGACTGAGTCACTTAAGTAACCAGGTTACTCAGAGAAAGCCTCCTTCTTGAGTGTATGCATGCTTCCTGACTTTTTATTTTCGCTGTGTTTGTTTAACTGCAAAGAGAGGAAACAAGACTATAAAGAAACACAGCTCATACTGAACACACTGAATATAAGAAAGCTGTGCTGGAAAGTTTGCAAATGTCAATGAGGCTCCTTTGAGTTAGTTTCTTTAAATGGACGAGGTGACCTTATTCTGTCACAGTCTGTCTTCTAACGTTCTCAAACAACGAGGCTTTTAAATTATAGGTAACTCCAGAATGGACATACGAAATAAAATGTGATATTAATTCATTATTAATTGATATCCTCAAATGAGGAAGAATGCAGTTTGAAATCAGTTTGAAAATTAGTCTACAAAGAATATGGCTAGTATAGGATTTAATTAGTTTAACAACTCATATATAAATTTGTAAATGTAAATAATACTTAATGATTGATTTCACAACTTAATAGCATAACACCAATGAGTGCGCCTGATGCTTCGAACACATTCCTGCTAAAAACAGTATTTTACAAAATGCTGCAACAACTCTGACTATTTAATAAGATCATCAACAGAAATGAACATGAAATTTTTTTTTCTCAAATCTTATGTCTCTCTATATTTTTTAGTTTTTCACTGAATCTAAATTTAGGCTCTAAAAACTCAGAAAAACTAAGCTTTGTTTCAACACTAAATAATGAATCCTAAAATAGTCGGCAGCTTAATAGATAATGAAAATAATAGGCCTTTTTCACAGCGCACGTTTTGACATAGTAGAAAGGGCACGTCTACCACTAACAACATTAACAATACCTCTGCTCTATTCACGGGTCCCAGTAAACCATGACAGTGAGCCAACATGCACAAACCAATGCAGCTAAATTAAACCCGGCCATGATTCATTTCTTATTTACACCTATGCTGTTCCTACTGTGACATGTCAACGTGCCTTTTATGGAAAAAGGCCAATTGTTAGTCACAGCCAGTCTCAAACTTAAGTAAAGACAGATACCTGGTGCCAGCAGTACAGTATGTTTAAAGTGCTGGATTTAAATTGCAGATGCTGATAAAAAAATACATACAAATGTAGTAAATAAGGTATGTCATCAAACATGTGTGATAGGTAGGAAAAGTCCAACAAAGGAATGATGGCAACATGACCTGTGTTAGCTTGGTGTCAGGGTGTCAGTGTCGCCGCACATTCAACAGGACACAGCAGATACATGGCAGAGGGAAGGGAAGGGAAACGGGGTATAATGCATGTACACTTTAAGTCTTCTTTCTCTCCCTTTTAGCGTCCCAGCCCTCCCGCCCCCCTCCCCACACGCCCTCCGCTTCATATCTTCCTTTCATTACCTGGAGAGGAAGCAGTGGTGAGGAGGAGAAGGAGGGAGGGGCTGAGTAGAAGGTAGTTAGTGGCTGCTGAAGTTAGAGGTGTGTGTGTGTGTGGGGGGGGGGGGGGGGTGAGGAGACAAGGGAAGGGAAGAAAGAATGAGCAAAGGTTGGTGAGGCGTTGCCTTGGCAACGGAGAGCAAGGCCCTCGTTAGCCCAGCAGGTGCTAATAGAGATAACGAGGGGGTGTCAAGGGGGGGAGTAGGCAAGACCAGAAACCCCATTTGCACCACTTTACTTTTCCCAGCATCCTTTGCTGCCGTTTTCTCCTCTTCCTCCTTCCTCTTTCTTCTCTCCTTTCTTTCCTAGTCCGTCTCATACTCCCTTATTTCTTATTCTCCTCCTCCTTTTTTTCCTGCTACTCCACTTTAACCATCTCTTTCCATTTCAGCTGCACCGGTTGCACTCATTTCAACAACTACCGGCCCCATTTCTCCCCTCTTCCTCGCCGTCTCTCCATCTCCACTTTTCTTCTCCGATTCCATTTTTGTCTCCCTCTTTAAACCTCGTCCTCTTCTCTGACCCCCCCTTACCACCACCTCCCCCGCCCCATCCTGTCCTCCATCCATCCTTATAGTACTTCAAGATGGATAGAAAATAAAGTCCTCCAATTGCTCTCTAGATAGAAAAAAAGTCAGAAAGTGTGAGAGAGAGAGAAAAGAAAATAAAAGCTGAAAGGATGTGAGGGCAAAGGAGAGAAAGGGAAAAAGAGGGAAGAAAGAAGGAGACACAGAGGGAGGACATTCAAATCAATACTTGTGTTTGTCAGGTTGTATTTTTCTGCAGTCTCGTGTTTAGTCCTCCCCCTCCGACTATTTTTTCCTAGTATCTCTCTCGCTAAACACACACGCTCCTGCTCTGGCCATGAACCCAGCAGCCGCTACCATTTCAGGTTGTTTTCTCCTGCTCAAAGCACTTTCTCTTTCAGCTGCCCTGGCCATTTTGCCGTCTCTGACAAAACCTCTCCATGAGGCTTTCAGCAAAAGGACAGATCTTACACCGTCGTTTCATGCATTTCGAGTTCATACAACCTGATGCTAATTAAAATACAAGTGCCCAAGGCCTGGCCACTTATCAGCACAAAGAAAACACAGGGACTCTTCTCAGCCACTCCACATCAATGCAGCCAGACGTGTTCAAATGTGAGCTGCTCTGCCACAATGCAATCGTGCGGTGCTGTCGAACCAGATAGAATATACGTTTTTCTGATGTTCCCAAGGTCAGCTACTCTATTAAGAGATAAATGCATAAAGAGAAAACTCATTTCTGTGTCACCAGTAAATCATTAGCTCTGGTGCTACCTGTGCCACTTTAGCATACATTATTGCAATCTAACAGGCCGGAGGAAAGGAAGAAGACTGATCAGCCCAGACAGGACAGCCCAGAGTGCACCTGCACCTCTTCCCAAATGAAAATCTGTCTGTTGCTCTACTTTTTGACGCAGATCCAGTTGCAGGAGCTTCCTCTCTGTACATCCAAAGCCACACTGTTAGCGTACCCGTCATGTAAAAACCCACTGTCTGTGTCTTAGCTGACAACTCGCGGCCATGAAATGACAACCACCTAGGTGACCATGCTGCTAGCAAAGTAATGTAAAAATAAAATCCAGATGCAGAGATAGAGCAAGGTTCACGGCTTCAGTGTCCTCAAAACACACTGAAACAGTGTTGCAGGGTGAATTTCACTGTCTACTTCATGTAGCTGACCTCAAAAGTGTTGCTGCAGCAGAGCGGAGAGTCATCTGATCACAGCTTACACTGATTCCTACAGGTTTTACATCAGCCCGCTCCCTATTTCCGTTGCAGTTATATGTTGACAGGAATGCGTTACGCGCTAGTTAGAATGTTCAACAAGCCATTTAAAGGAAGCAAAGAATTGATCGCTGCCGCAAATTGGAAGCTGCCTCGTTCGGTTTGATATTTTAGAATAGATTGGCTTTGACTGCAGTCGCCCAGGTTGCATGTCTGTGCAGAGTCGATGAGCTTGTTTTAAATTCCAGCTTTGCTTGATTGTTTGGCTGTTTATCTGCCAGCAGAAACCAGAGACAGGGAAGCAGAATGTGGGCATAGGAAAGCGCTTAAAGCTGATATCCATGATTACTTTAATCTAATATAGAACTAGTGCTAGCTCAGACACTTCCCTTTTCCATATTTCCTGCCATACACACTGTACATTGTAATATATTCATCAGTATGCAGGAATATTGCAAAATGAAAAAGAGCACATTAACCCTGAGTGGAGATGTCCTGCAGAAACGTTAACTAGTTTGGTGGGTCACATTAGTCATGGCTGACTATCTAGTCAGTATGCTGGGAGCAACACATTTCACACTGTGGTTTTCTTTCCGCACTGACAAATCTAAATCGTACAATAAAATTATACCTCAATACCTGGCAAGCTTCCAGATATGTGAAACAGCTCCGCTACCCTTCTACAGTTCAAATATAACACTTAGGTAGTCTAAGATTACCGGGATTTGAGGTTACAACTGCAGACACGTTTTCAAATTTCAACTATATCATTTATAGGAGGAATGCCCGTTCCTACCTAATCAGTGCACAAAGTGCTCAAGTGGTATTAATACAGGAAATGAAGAAAAAAACACCACCCTCTTTAATTCACTGACCTGATTAGAGCGTTTTACAGCATGTGTTAAAAGCCGAGCCTGGGCATGTGTAGGAGGAGTCGATCGTTATCATTTATCCAATGAGACCTGGACACACAAGGGGGCGGGCTGGAAAGAAGGTTTCCTTTCCAGCAAACAGCAAACATTTCACTGTCACACAATCTCAGCGCGAGTAGAAAAGGAAAGCTGAATCTGAAAACTAGACTCGGAGTTCACAATTCAGTAACATTTTACCACACACACACTGCCTATGACCGTTGTCAACGAACAGTGTCTGTCTCAACATTTGTCATGTCTTAAACATTCAGTGTTAACTGTTCTGATGTCAGCTGTCAACCCTAAAACTTCACATTTCTATACTGAACTCAACCAACACACTACTTTTAATTACAGCAGCACAGTTATTATTATTATTTTCAGCATTCATGACATGTAGGATAGCAAGTGATTGTTAATGATGTTAGCAGCCTTAAGATAGTGACGAGGAAAGAGCAGAAACACCAAACGGTAACCAGTCTTCTCAGAAATGAATAAAACATTTCCATATAGTTGGCTGAAGGAGCACCACATCCTCCCCTTTTAAATAATAATAACAGACTAATATTACAGTCGTGGCGCTTTGGAGTAAACAACGACAGTGTTCCCATCATTTGATCGCAAATTGATTCAATCCAACTGAACAAAACTTGAATGTGCGCTGGATTGCTTTAAAGCACCGATATCAACCATCCGCTTAAATCGCTGAGAAATTGTCTGCGCTCCTACTGCTGCAAAGCACTTTGGGAGGAAGTGCCCCGCCAAATAGCATATTATGCATATATTGTGTATGCATGCAAGATAGAGGACACATAAGTAAGTGCAGTGATGCACAAAAGGCGCACACACACACACACACACACACAAACACATTTATGCAGCAGATCCTGAATGAATAAACCAGGGATGCAGAGGACTAACTCAAGGACTATCTCTTTCTCTCTCTCCTTTGTCTACTGTTCTTTCTCTCTTTTCACAAAAGTAAACCAGGTGTTCATCTGCTGTTCCCTCCTGTCACCCCAGGGATAAAGGAATGAGTGAGTTAGAGGAAAAGAAAGAAAGAAAGAAAAACGGGGGCGACAGGATAGGAAATTCCCACAGGATGAGACAGGAGTACAGACATTCCTGGGGTGTGAATTGTAAAAACCCCT
This sequence comes from Microctenopoma stevenorrisi, assembly GCA_032270685.1. Lineage (NCBI taxonomy): Eukaryota > Metazoa > Chordata > Actinopteri > Anabantiformes > Anabantidae > Microctenopoma > Microctenopoma stevenorrisi. Next base: position 11,323,638 of record JAUMTR010000010.1, read on the forward strand.
CCCTTTTTATCCCGCCCTATTAGAATGAGGGCCAAAAAGCCTGAGGGCAGCTATGACCCTGATACTTACAGACACACACACACACACACACACACACGTAAAAAGATCACAAAGTCTTCTGAAACAGCTGGATGAAGACATCATCTGTCATGGCTGTCAGCTTACGCCCCTTGTTTCTTAACAACACCAAAAAGCTCATGTACGTCAGTGTGTGTGTGTGTGTGTGTGTGTGTGTGTGTGTTGGTGGGTGCGTGCACAGGTTGAAAGCCACCCTCCCACCTCCAGCAAATCACACGGACAAACACACATTCGTCCTTCGCTCTCATCTCTCTATAATGGTAGGATAGAGACGTCATCTGTCACACTCTACTGTCAACTGTCCAAACACAGCCGCCCACCTGTCCAGACACACACACATATGCACGCGCACACACACACACTCATGCGCGCGCACAATACCTTCACACTCACTCACAAAAGAGACAGATGCGACAGAATCCCCCCCTCACAAGCACGCATCACAACATTTCTGTTCGTAAACACCCCAATTACCTGAGAGCAGCATGAGGTCTGGGGGAAATTGCTGCTTCATTATCATAGCAGTTATTACGTTAACCTGCATTTCAGCGTCGCGGCCACACACACATATGTAATAACAGGGTCACTCTATAGGGCCGACAGCACTTCCATAGGTGAATCATCACAAAAACAAATAAACATGCATTTAGCACGAGAGGGAAACACATGATAACAGATATTACAGTATGACTCTGTATGTGTAAGAAATAAAAAGACACCGAGGACGAGCTGCTGCCACTTTAAAGAAAACCTATTTTCAACGAACAGTCACAGCTGCTCGTATGACAGCAGCCCTTCTCTGTAATGCATTGTCCAATATTCTGTAAATATGATAAAGACCAGCTCCAGAGTGGCGCAGCTATTACTGCTAAGTGCTTCCTAATACACTTCATCCTGCGCGCTGCTTGTTTAGAAAGAAAAATCAAAGTAAGTAAAGAAAAGCAGCTTCAAAAAGATAATGGCAATTCAGGAATTGTCACAGCAAACAGCTGGCAGACTGTTTTCTGTCCCTGTTGGAGTTTGCACTGTTGTTCGTGTACTGAGAAATACTGGAGCTCTCCTGTTGTATTTGACTTTTATTTTGAAAGACACTCGCTCTGTACACTACTTTCTGTGTGTATTTTCTGGGCACCACATTCACGGCCACTTCATTAAATCCTGGCCACCTGTGCCTGGTCAGTCAGTGCAGGTTCAACAGAGGATAGTTTCCTGGAGACGGCGCTCATAAAACAGGCCGTTTTGGACACCTCGCCGGACTATGATTGGCTGCAGAAATATACTCCTTAATTCCCGCTTGACAGTGACTTTTCACTTTTGCTGGCGCTGCTCTAAAATGAAGTGAAATTGAGTGTAGAGAGAGCTATAGCTCAGCAAGATCTGCTTTTGAGCAGTGTTTAGCCCTCTCTCAAGGTGCTGGCTATGTCACCCAGTCACCGGATTTAGCAGGCCAACACATTCAATAACATCCTGATCACTGTCCAACCCTAATATGGGCTTCAGAAAATGCCCCAGTGCCAGCTCAGCTCATAATGTTCAATGTCGCCACAGGGAGGAGCGAGGAACTCAGGGATCACATATTTTCACAGTCCCCTGACCTTGACTATTGAAACTTATTTGTTTTAGCATAATTCTCAAGTGTATTAACAGGCCCAGTGTTTCACGAGGCCGGTGGTATAAACACAAGCTGTGTTTAGGTTTAAATGGGCCCGAGCATTCCTGAATGATGGGGAAAGGCAAATAGTGTGGTCAAAGCTGCTGGCAAAGCCAGACGTAAAATAGAATATTGAATGCCCAAATATGGAAACAGCCATACAACAATCACATCAACAGCAGGACTCTTTCAGGACAAGCGTTTTTTGTGGGTGTCCAAGTGAGGGGATTGAAATGGCACGCACGCTTGCACTTGCGCACACACACACACACACACACACACACACAGTTGGACAGTATCTCCATTTAAACAGGGGAGTGGAGGGAGAAAGCACATAATGGCAAAACAAAAAGCACCAGAGAGACAATTAGCTCTTGCATAAAGTCACAATGGAATATGTGTGTGCTCGTGCTTGTGTGCTAAACCATCAGTTTGTGTAAGTGTGCATACATGTGCCAAAGTGTGTGTGTGTGTGTGTGTGTGTGTGTGTGTGTGTGTGTGTGTGTGTGTGTGTGCATGCATAGCAGCCGGCCGTATGTATGCATGCCAGTCGACTTGTTTGCTCACTAATCAAACACACGCCACTTGTGTGTGCATTGTAGTCGTCACTCTTCTCCTGTCCAAAACACACGCACGCACACACACACACACACACACACACACACACACATATACACATATACAATTACGCGCACATTGCTTGGCATCTGGGTTTGCATTTGCATTGGCAGTAGGGCACTTGTGTCTGGTATCCACACAAAGAGGCAGAGAGCTGTAATCCAGACCCAGCCCTTGGTGAGTTTGTGAGCATGTGTGTGTGTGTGTGTGTGTGTCATCAAGAGACACAGTTGTCATCCTCAGTGGGGTTGCGTAACAACGCGCCTCAGCCCTGCTTTCCTCTCTCTCTGGCACAACATGCCACAGTGACAGCCAGACAACTAGCGCTTAGGCCCTGGAGATGTGCGCCTGGCCAGCACTATTTGAGTGTGTGCGTGTGTCTGCATAGCTGTGGTGTGTGTGGTTTTTTTATGTGATTGGGTGTGCACCAATGTGGCATTACTATATGAGTCTGAATCGTCCCAGGTGTGTATAATGTGTTCCAGCTTAGACTGTGTGATATCACACACAGATACACAGGTGCCGCGGCGCTGATATACTTTTGTGTTCTCACACAAGGACAGATTTGTACAAGCTACATATCTTTCACACCTTCAGCCACTCACTGTGTGATCTATGTGTGTGCGACTGCGTCCGGTTGTGTACGTGTTTGCGTGTGTAGGACTCAGGTGCGGATTAGTAGGCTGGGGCTGAGGGAGCCAGCTCAAAACAGAGCGCCTCCTGGGGGGGTTTCGCTGGGGTGAAAGGGGTTAATTAACAATGGATACACACACTCACAGACACAGCCACACACCTTCAAATCATCGCAGAAGACCTGCGCGTCGGCTCATCCCCATCGGAGAATAGGTGAGGGTTTTAAGGAAGGTGCGTGTGTGAAAGTGATGCTGTGTGATTGGATGGCACAGATATAGAAAGTATTTTGGAGTCAGATGCACAGGAGGACATGAAAGAGGGAGATGTGAAAAACAGATGAGCAGACAAAAAGAAAAAATGTCAATAAACAGAGGGTAAGATTGCCTGAGTGCAAACAGCTGAAGACAAACAGAGAGGAGCTAAGCTAGATTGAAACCAAAGAAACTTATTTTAAATCATAAAATCTTCAGCCACCAGTAACAGAAAGAGGACAGACTCACGTGAGTTACATCTTCATGTTAAGGCTGATGCGGTGTGATTGATCGATGATTGTCGAAAACGTTTTCCAATGCTGCTTATTCTTTACAGCCCGACATCTCATTGAGCGTCTCGATGGACTTTACACACACACAGCACCAGCCCTTTGAAGGCTGCCTCACACAGCGGCGTGACGCGGGTCTGCTGAAAGAGTGTTTGACCTCTTTGTGCTGCACAAGGCTGCTGTCAGTGGTGACTCTTTTTAATTCAAGCTCATGCTCCAGTCTGAAATTTTTTTTTATATTCCATTTACTTCCCAATACGATTCAACATTCTGAGAAAGAAGAAGGGGACAGTGTACGGAGCAAACGGCATCTACGCTTTCTTTGTTGGTGTCTTTCCTGCACAAATAATATACAGGATGAATCACAAGGGAGAAAAGGGCAGTGAATACTGTAACATACTGTATACATATATATATATATATATATATATATATATATGTATATACACACAACAGCCACTTTATTAGGTCCAACTGCTCGTTGATGCAAATTACTGATCAGCCAATGACATGGTGGCAACTCAATGCATTTAGACATGTTGACAAGGTCAAGACGAACCGCTGCAGTTAATGTGCTTCAAACAGAGCTTCAGAAAGAAAGGTGATTTAAGTGACTTTGAAAGTGGCATGGTTGTTGGTGCCAGACGGGCTGGTCTGAGTATTTCAGAAACTGTTGATCTTCTGGGATTGTCAAGCACAACCATCTAGTGTTTACAGAGAATGGTCCAAAGAAGGGAAAACATCCAGCAGTAAGTAAAGCAGCAGCTCTGTGGGCGAAAATGCTTCGTTGATGCCAGAGGTCAGAGGAGAATGACCAGAGTGGTTCTAGTTGATAGAAAGGCAGTAACTCAAATACCGACTCCTTACAACCAAGGTATCCAGAAGAGCATCTCTGAACGCACAACACGTCGAACCACTACTGCCACTACTGTCAGCCAATATCAGGAAACTGAGGCTACAATTCACACAGGAAAAATGAAAATGTTGCCTGGTTTGATGGGTCCATCATGGATCCATCCTGCCTTGTCTTAACGGTTCGGGCTGGTGGTGGTGGTGTAATGGTGTGGGGGACATTTTCTTGGCACACTTTGAGCCCCTTAGTACTAATTGATCATTATTGCAACGTCACAGCCTACCTGAGTGTTGTTGCTGACCATGTCCATCCCTTTATGACCACAGTGTCCCCAACTTCTGACGGCTACTTTCAGCAGGATAATGCACCATGTCATGAAGCTCGAATCATCTCAGACTGGTTTCTTGAACATGACAGGGCTGGCCACTGGGATCTGAGCAAAAAGCGGAAATGCCGCACTAAAAGAGGCTTAAGGATTAAAAAATTAAGTAATTTCAAGATGGTTTTACAACATGCATGAAGCTAAGTGTTTCATATTATGAGCCCTAAGCAACAGCACCACCGCTGAGACCTGGAGACAGGGCGAGGACCATTCAAACACAGCAGTGTCACTGAAGTAAGTGGAGGGACACCTGATATGGATTTTGTAAAGTCTTGATTAAAACTGAATTAAATTCTCTGTATCTGTCTATCTGGCTACAAGGTAACAGGCCTTTATTTGAACCACATTTGTATTGGACTCATTCTCTTTGTGTTGGATTTATATTATTTATATATTTGGTTGCATTTTATTTTTAATTATAGTATAAACCCTCCTGTTTGCCCTGTTAAAGTGATTATACTATGTTGTTAATATAAATCTAATACTTCCTGTATCCCTTTCACTTCTTTATTGTGAAACATTTGCAAGAACATATTGTGGAAAACTCATGAGGGGAAAAAAGATGGAAAAAAAACACCCAAGAGTAACTAAACAGAAATAGAAACATGCCTTGTTTCAATTGTTTATTTATACTCGAGACAAACCCAGGGTGGGTTTGTTGAAGTGTCCACAGGCTGGCTGTGGTGGACTAGTCTCTGCAAAAACAAAAACCCAAGACAATTTTTTAGTCCCAGACCAAACCTGTGCTCCATTATTCTTACATACATGCTGCTAATGATCAACAGACATTATACAGTACTCCACAGAATTACCATATTACATAAGAACTACGTACAACTACAGCTCTCTCCTCAGTGGGGTTCATAAATTAGCATCTACAAATCATTAGAAAAATAAGTTTTAATCCTATGCTTAACCCAGGTTTTTTTTTTAACTGAGGACGTACGTGTTTAACAAGTCCAGATAAAACGCGTGAAACAAACAGAGGGAAGAGAAAACTTGAACATAGAGCTCTGGAGATTACATTTCAAAGCAACGACCTTACTCATTTCAGAACATTTTAATCAGATACTTCTCAAGTGTGGGTGACTTTAATATCGTTATGATTATCACTCAATGAACCAGTGGACCACGTCTAATCCTGCTTCAGAGGCATCTCCCTGCTACAGCTGTGAGGGAATGAAAAATTATATTCAAAGTAGTGAATATAGAAAACATCAGCTACTGGCTGCACTGCTGTTAAGGTTGCTCAAAGCAGTTGAACCCTGCTCTCAATTTGATTTCATATTCAATCATTAATAGAGAACTATCGATTCTTTTCTGTCCAGCGATGCCAGACTAACGGTCTGTGTCTCTAAAGGTCGGTATAGGCAATGAATTGATCAGGGCTCATTATCAGAGGCCGTAGGAGAAGACAGCTGCTCGACGTGAGAGACAGGCATACTGTGTAAACAGGAAGCCCAGCATACATACAGGCTGCAGAAATATGGGCAGTGGACAAACTATATTGAGGTCACGGTGACAAAATAGAGGTGATTGAGGCATAGCGTCTCATATAGGAGAATCTAGATAGAAGGAGAGCGCGGGGGAAGGCACAGACAGGCAGATAGCAGACAGTCAGAGGGGAAATTACTGAGGGGTGCTGAGCGAGAGATGCCGGCCGACACTGAGAGAGCAGTAAAATGTCAACTCACCACACACGTTATGAAACACACAGATAGAGGAAGAGAGGAGACAGCCTTGAGAGCCAGAACGGCAGGGAACGAGAACATGGGGCCCGGGTTTGTATGTGAGCGCGTAGGCAAATGTTAGGGGATGCACAGGTCGCCGTGGCAGCACACAGTGTACTGTGTGAGGCTCACACGGCACAGCAGTCACTATGCATAAGCAGGGACGAGGATCTGGCACTGAGGATCAATGCAGGGGAAAAATAATCAGCAAATGGATTAAAGACTTAATATGATTCTAATGAATGTGAGTCATACACCTACCACCAGAAACACACACACACACACACACACACACACACACACACACAGGTAGAGAGCTTAATTGAAATGGGCTTTAAATGAGAATTAGATTCCTACCAAGGTGTAGGCTGAAGGTTGGACATAACAAATGTCAATATAACTATTAGAAGACTTTTTGGTTCAAAAACAAAACCCTCAAACTTGCTGTTTTTCACTGAGCTCTCAAATGTCTGACGTGGGATGAGGAACAAGGAACATCTATGACGGCGAGGGCACGTAAGTGTGTGTGTGTGTGTGTGTGTGTGTGTGCGGGTGCTCCAAGTCAGCTATGGGATGTGTCCAACGTGAAGTGTCATTCAAGACACGTAGCGCGCGCACACACACACACAAACACACACACACACACACACACACACACACACAGACAAACACATATGCTCTAATGGCAGCTCTAGGCGCAGCAAATGACAACGTCAAGAGCTCCCAATTACCACAGCGAGTGATCTGACTACCATTTTGCCTGCCTCTATCAAACGCGCTCTGTCACACAGCTGCCTCCCCCAACTTCAATCACAAGCGCACAAGCGCACACACGCACACAGGAACGCAGGACACATGAAGACACGGGCAAAGACGAACCTGTGTACGGCTGATGTCTACATATTTTTCTCTTCACACACGCGCAGTGACATGCTCCCAGAGAGGAAACCCTCCTCTCCCTCTCTCCGCCCACCGCAGCAGCCTTAGCATGCCACAGAGAGAGGCAGGAGGCCACATTTAGAAAACAGAAGGGGGCTGTTGCCCTGCTTCAATGGAGAGCTCGCACCAGGAGGCGCCTGCAGCTTCAGTGCAAAAGGCAGGATGAGAGAGGAGCGGAGCAACTCTCCCACACTGCTCAGTGCACATTAGCCAGGATTCCACATCTCCTCTGCTTCTCTGCTGCTTAGCAGGTTTCTATGGGAGACAGAGAGTGGCACAACATTGTGGCTAGCAGCTCCCGTCCTGATTAGATTGGTAAAACATGATATCTTTGCTTTGTCTTGTTATGTTTTTTTAACATGTTCTCAATTTTGGCACTAAAACAAACAATGAGGTTTGGCATTAGATATGCTATCCATCAGTCACACTGTGCTGCCTGTTCTGCCTGGAATCTGGGTTGCCGTAGAGGACGTTCTTTGCTTCTCTGCTGCTCAGCTGCTTTTCATGTTTACTCCAATTGAACCACTGCTACGTGGCGTGAAGCTTGAAGAAGCATGAAGCAGCTATTGATCGAGTCAACAGGTGATCCTCATAAGAAATGCTTTTCTTAAAACAACAATTACATTTTTGGCACTCGGACTAACAGAGACTAACATCTAAAACATTCACACAGTACTCCCATTACTCTGAATAATCCAGAGAAAATGCTTTTAACTGGGACTATTTCCTCGAGAGAAATCGATTCGCCTCCACCGCATTTGAATGGAGCGAAGACAGTTAGACCCAAAACAACCTGCCTAACCTGGAATGACTGCTAATAAAGTATGAAATCATTTTTTCTAACTGCCGAGCCGTCTGCATATCTGCATGCTTGATACAACACGTATCACATCAACAGAAACAGACGAGGTGAAAGTATGAACCTGTTTCAACATCCAATCTGATATATTGTGGTTTTTCACGATCACATTTAAGGCTTTTCCAGGTTGTTGTGTGTGGAACGTGATTCGTACGTGAGACAACTCCAAAAGTTAGACCCAAACTTATTGAATATTAATATTATGTGTGTGTGTGTGTGTGTGTGTGTGTGTGTGTGTGTGTGTGAACTCCATGGAAGTGGGTTTAGGAGAAAACTGTGAACATAAGGAGAGAAGAAAACATGCCACAGACCTGAGTATAAAGTGGACTTAATAATGGCCAGAGGTGTCATCTGAGACACACACACACACACACATGCACACACAACTCTCCAACCCTCTGCTCAGGCCTACACACACTCACAAACAAATATGTATGCTGATTCACACACACAGACATTTAGGCTGGCCTCATTTCAGCTCCTCGCCTCGTTCTCGCTCTCCCCCATTGTCTCTCAGGCTCGCTCTCCCACTCACACATACACACCACACATCTCTGTTCTCTGGCCAGGCAGTCGAAGCAGGGTCAGAGTTCAACTCGGTAATGGAGTCTCTCCCACCTGGCAGTGTCAGGTAATACACAGAGGGGGGAGGTGTGTGTGTGTGTGTGTGTGTGTCTGAGTGAGATGGCTGAAATGGGGCCGAGCTGAATGACCCAAATTGTGGCGGCAACCTTGAAGAGCTCAGGTGGTGCACGATGAAAAATAAAAAGCAGAACTTAGAGAGCGAGACACACACACACACGGTGCGTAAGAGAATGGGGGAGACGGGCTGAGAGAGGGGGGGGGGCACAAAAGGAGCACTGAGGCAATACGTGTCCTTAAACTGATTTCAGTTGTTTTCGGAACGTGGTGTGGTCCTCTCATCGCTGCATGGCACTAGTGCTGATTAGAGGCTGTCAGAGGTCTGTGTGCGTGTGTGAGACGCACACAAAGTCAGGAGCATGTGTGCAGATGTCTTTTGTGTGTGCACAAACGCATATCGTGTGCATTATACTTGCTTCCTTACCTAGATGTAATCACAGTCTTTTGGCTCTCGGTATGTATTCTGCTCCACTCGCGTGTCTGCAGAGAGCTGTGATAGGCTGAGCAGCTGGCTGTTTCCTGAGTCCCTGATTAGTAATCAGTCAGCATTGTGCTTGAATGCAGATTGTTAACAGGGCTGGATGTCGAGGTGGCCTTAACACTATGGACCTCATCAGAGCCCCAATCTAGCCTTCATTTGGCCTCATACATTTCTGCTTCACTATACTCAAATGGAGTCAAACAGGGGGTCACGTGGTTGGTCAACAGATACCGAAATTAACTGTGCATCACCGTGTGCCTGCAACAATACGACACCTAAAAGAATAATTGAAAATTGAAGTGATTTTGATTAATCATAGCAATCAAGTCTGGAGGTGGAAATCAGTGACAATTTGCACTCAAGTAGTTTTACTATTGCCACAGAGAAACGTTTAGTTTTGTATGTATCTACTGTAGATCTGCAGGTCTGGATGTACTGCAAAAATACTCCTTTGTCTGCTGCTCATCCTTTATGTTCTTCTTCTCCTTCCTTTTTTTTTTCTGTTCCCCCACACCTTATGATCTGACTTGAATGTCTGAGGGCAGGGACGTGCTCTCTAATGGAAGACATCAGCCCAGCAAAAGACCACTGGCTCTCAGGATGAATGTCTGCACCAGTGAGAGGGGAAGTAACTCTCCCTACCAGTAGGGGGCAGTAATTTGGATTTGTACACACGTACCTTTCTGCAGGTGTCCTTGACCTTGGAGTTGTGTGATTTCACCTTGTGGTTGCTCGTCCTACCAACCTGCCCAGTGCTTCGTCTGCTGCTCCTTGTTGTTGTTACCTGCTGTTCTTGTCACTCTCCACTGTCCACTAACCCCAACCGGTCGAGGCAGATGGCCGTCCACCCTGAGCCTGGTTCTGCTGGAGGTTTCTTCCTCTTAAAGGGAGTTTTTTCTCTCCACTGTTGCCTAGTGCTTTGTCAAATGGAACTGTTGGGTTTTCTGCATTATTTTGTTTATATAAGCACTTATATTTTTGCAAGGTCCTAAACCTGCTATGTAAAGTGCCCTGAAATGACTTTGGTTCTGATTTGGCTCTATACAAATAAAGATGAATTGAATTGTTATTCAAAATGAAGAAAACTGGTCATTTACAAACCAGGCAAATTTCTGACTTTGATTTAAAATAAAAAAAATACTTTGTGGTATGATGATTTCAAAATAATGATAAACTTCAACTGTGCAACAACTTTCTTTTATATCAACAATAACTGCCGAATTTACTCAGCTACATTAGTGGTAATGAGATGTTTATTTGTTCAGGTCCCACAACTAGATATAATTATTATCTTATTTTATATTAAAGTATTTTCCGGGCTATAAGGCACATGAAATGAAATAAAGCTCAGATGAGTCAATATTGTACCACGTGATTGATAGCGTTAAGTTTGAAATCCGCTTCCTAAGCATGACTTAACTGGAGCCAAACTCAAAATTTGAGTTTGAGAGCCGTGTCCCTATAAAATCGCTTATATGTCAGAAAGCACCACCAGAATGACTTCATACATTATGCGTACCACATTTAAAGGCGCACTGTGGATTTTGGAGGAAATTAAAGGATTTTAGGTGCTCGATATGGTCCAACAAATACGGTAATTATCTTTTTCGCAGTGTTGCTGCTTTCCCAGATGTCAGCAATGGAGAACAAAACTATTATTTCCATTAGCGAGGAGAGTAAAAACCACACCACTAAAACCCATCTTGCTATAAACTATCCTCTTAGGAGTGCGTCACACACAAACCTTGTATTCCCTGTACAAAGCACTGATGTGAAGCAGCTCGCTGCGTCTTACATAACATCCTGATACTCTCAGTGTAGATTTGTTTTATTTGTTTGTACATATCAGTGAACACACTGCAGCTATATGAAATATACATTATATGGTTTCCCCGGCCGCCAGAAACATTCAGCTCCAATTAGGGCTGTGATGAGGTTTTGTCATGCATATTTGTTTTAAATATGTTTTGCTCCATTATTTCAGCATTTTTCCCTATTGAAAACCATATGGCCATATTGATGAATAGGACCTATTGTTGGAGGTATTATTTGTCATTCTGACTTGCTCACAGTGATGGATGTGCGCGTGTGTGATCATGATTTATGGTACTGGGGGTAATATATGGTTGTGTGAGTGAATATGTGTGAGAAAGAAAAAGTCTATTAAGATGACCTTGAGAGGAACTCCCAGAAATGCTCGTACATAAACCAAAAATGAAAACTAAAAGTGACGAGTTGACAGAGCGTGTTTGTGTGTGTACTTGCAAGTGTGTAATGCCAGGCAAGGTGTAATACTAAGGTATATTTTTATTGCAATACTTCATATTCCTGCAGTTATATGAAAACTCACAATATTAATTCTGCATATTAGACATTTATGTACTCTCCTATATATACAGTTAAGCCCATAATTAATCATACCCCTGGCAAATTGTGACTTAAAGTTACTTTTATTCAAGTAATTTTTTTGAAAAGAAATGATATAGGTGTCTCCCAAAAGACACTACAACGATGTACAAAAGGCCTTATTGAGAAAAAAAAATAAAAGGTTAAATAAAAGTAACTTTAAGTCAACATTTGCCAGGGGTATGATTCATTATCAGCTTGGCTGTAATATATGTATACACTATATGTGTGTGTTGTATTGTCTAAACTGGATCAGTAATTATCTACTTTGCCTTCTACCTTTATTTTCCCGCCTTCCTTTGACATTTTTTTTCTTTACCTTTTCTGCCATCACATCTTCACTGCCAATTCCTTATATTAGTCTCTCCCTCCTCCTCCTCGTCTTCGGCGTGTCTGTCTGTCTGTCTGTGGTAATGTGCTCTTAGTATATTGCCAGGGGAGGTGTGTCCGCTAAGCAATGATCATCCAGTAATAAACACACTTCATTACACCACAGACTCTCATTCATCAGTAGCCTGCTTACCTCCTCTATAGGAGCCCGGTCTAGACACACACCAATCATTTACGGCTAGATGTGTGTGGCTTCCTCCTGGTGGGACGTCTGGGCCAAACTTGATGATGTATTTACAATTCTGACCATGTGCTTCTCTGGTAAATGCTTGACTTTGAAGGGAAGGATTACTTTCTGAAGCAAGGGCACTGGGCAACAAGCCTGTGTGTGACTTAGAAGTCATTGTGGAGAGCAAAACATGACGGAGAAAGCTCTTATTACTAGTTACTTTGACCAATGTCCAATATACATGGCTCAAAATATTAGTGAAGTAATATGAAGCATGTTCTTCTGCCACTTTTTAAATATATTGCTTTCAATAAACCTTCAATAAAAAACAATAAAGAAGAACAGGCTATTATACTGTATCAAAAACAAAGAGCAGACAAAAGTCCAACAACAATATGAAAGAAATTCTTTCCACTGGATCCACTGAAACAGAGTCGAGCAGAAACTCACAGCAAATGACAAAAATAAATTACATTAAAGAAACAGGGAAACTTTTCCATGAATAATATAGGAGCCATTCAACGCACACAGATGGATTATGGGCTTCAGATTGACAAGGATGCCTCTCAGCGGGGTTATTAGCTTATAAGACCGCACCGGCAGTTTTGGACATTTTAGTCCATTAAGCACAAATCACATACATTTAACATCGGTGCTGACCAAGATTGATTCCCCACACCTCTACTAATGCAACAGTGAGCAGGTTTACTTTATCACTCTTCCAGTTAGTGCACTGAGGAAAACTTCAGCATTGGAAATATGAGCGCAGAGGGCCAAAAGCACACCTCACGCTTGAGAACGTAGTATCAGAAAATGTCTGAGGTTCGTGCTTAGAACGTTTCAAACTTCAGTCAAGCACAGAAAACCTGATGTCTGGTTTTACCAAAAACACTAACATATGGACAAGTCTGCTGAAAGAACAAGGCACAAAATTAATGTATGGTTTGTGTCAAGAATAATTTTTCAGATGCAGCAGCAGCCTGGGTTAACTGACCATGGTTTTCCTTCCAAACCCATATCACCACAGACAGTTATTTATGTGATGATGACTGAGGGCCCCACTTCAAGTAGCATAAGTGAATTTGAAACTTTTGTTGGTCTCCGGTCTAAATATGCATCTTAGAGTCATAACAGCAAATTGAACGTGCTGTGCGTGTTGTCCAGATGCTCTTAAAACGTGCTGGTAATATGTTTGTACATACAATACTAAAGACTCACCTTTTCAAACCGGGTTTCCATCCCAACATGACGCACAGATCGGATTGGATTGGATTAAAAGAAAAAAAAAGCCTAAATGGCATCATTCAGTGGTTGGGAAGATGAATGGTGGTCGGGCAGCCATTAAACGTGACCCGCCCCTCCCCGGCCCGTGTCAGAGGCAGAGCTCACAGTAAATCACCGACTCCAATGAAGGCAGCATAGATCACCAGTAACAACGCTGCATCAACAAGTAGCGAGCATAGAATAAATACTGCAGGAGGCAGAGAGCAGCTTTAATAAACATGTTTTCCCTTTCTGATTTCTCACCACAGAAATGTCAGACTCCAAAGGTCGTCCAATGTTCGGATGAGACCGTTTCACGTTTGTCTCCGATTTTCTGTGTTTCTCTTGAGAGTTTTACTTGGATCAAATTAACATATTTTGAAATCAATGTCTTGGAAAGAGAGGTTTAACAAAATCCCAGTTTGTTTTTAAGTGTTTGTCTTCCCTGTTTCTTCCATTAAAATACATTCTGTGAGCACTGGGATTCTGTAACATATCTGCTTACTGACTGACAAATCCCATTTTGAATATTTAGCATTTTGTTCCTCTGAGCCTGTCTAGCTGTGAAAAACATAACTGTCATTCATAATAAAGTATTATTTAGAGAACATCCCTGGGGTTGTCAAAGATGAGGAAATTTTCTCCGAATCGATAGCGGTTATGTTCCATGATGTTTTGTCTATCTACAGCCAAGAAAGCTGTAATCAAATCATATTGTAAAGAGGCAGCTTTTTAAATGTAACTGATTGAATTACATCCCTTTTAGTTTGTTCTCTGAAACATGGGAGACAGACTAAAAGAGCCTCTTCCTAATACAAGCCAAAGCTACTCATATGAGACAATGGCATCAAATGCTGCCACTCATCCATGATGCTATTGAGAGAAGCCTTCGAGAGTGGAAAAGGAATATTTAGCGCGGAGGTTTTTCTTTTTGTTTTGGCAGAGTAGGTTTCTATTTCGTTCTCTTGGAAGGCAATAAAAACAAACTGGATGTTAGTGGGCGGGGGGGGGCCCATCAATTTATCTTGTTTATGGAAGCGACAGGAGACCGCTCAGCTATTGTGTCTGCCTCTCTGCCACAATTGGTACAATACTCAGGACAAGGATTTAACCTGCTCCTGCACTCCACTCCTTCTCACTCTGCAACTCCCCATCCAAATCATACGTTCATGCCTTTCTGCACTTGGTCTCCCCCTTTTCTCTAGAACTCCACCTTCCCTCTGTTCTCCTACAACACAAACTCCATCCTTCCTCCTCCTTTCATTGACTCCGGTGGCTGCGTCGACACAGCCTAGGGCACCGGATCCATGCACAGACTGTCAATAGGCATCAAAGCGTGGCCTGTCCACCTCCGCAGACCTTTTCGGGAAGACATCTATACCTCAAACCGGCAAGACCCCAAATCCTTTTTCATTCAGCCGTGAGCTGCAGCTACTTGTTTTCTATGTGAGAGGCTCAGATTTGTACAGCTACAATCTGAGCTGTGGTTTATTTGTACTTTAAGTGTCCGTGGTCGTGATTGGTGCACACTAAGACCCAGACGGCGCTTTGCGTCAGCTTCTGTGACCTGTGCGAATAAACCTCCCAAGGTTCAGTTTACGTGGCTCTTTCTCGGCAGAATTTAATTCAGTCGGTTTTCCCAACAATATATGAAAATATATTGATTTTCTGCAGAACTGCATTATGATCTTATCATGTCGTGCCTCTCCGAACCTCAGTTGATCCAATTAATGAGTGAAAGTAAGCTGCAATTAAAAACTAACACAATTAGAAATGAGTGTGGTCTCATGTGATGCATGACAGTTTCAGTAATTATTTTGTAATCATATCATCCATCCTTTAACCTCGCTTCAATCTTATTTTTCCTACCTGTGTTCGTTAGAGGCACACACACACACACACACACACACACACACACACACACTCAATCAGTGCTTCAACGTCAAACATTCCCATGTAACTAAATGAAAGTGGGTTTATCTGACTTGTCCTCACTTTCTGTATATGCTTACAGTAGAAAACGTCTGAGAGTTAAAGTCTGCCTGCAGCAGACCCGTCTTACATTCGTCTCCTCTCTTGCTGGATTCTTTCCTGCTCCTGACTTGCCCGTCTGCTACCAAACGGAAGAAAAAGAGACGCCACTCACTCACTCTTTCACTTCTACACCTACGGACTCCACGTTGCGCCGCTGATTGACATCGTCGTCGGCTAAAGCGCCGCAGCCAGATAGAGTTGAGTAACAAAAGGTAACAGGTTGCAACACATGGCACTCGCTTGGCTTTCACCTTCAGCCAAATTAGCCAGAAGGCATCCAGTGTTTTTTTCGGGAAATGCTGTGTGTGGGCATTGAGACAGTTATGACACACAGCACAATACAAATGGTAACATAGCAGACGGTCTGATGCTGCCACGACAAACCTCCTCACCAGACATAATAATCAATGAATGAAGAAGTGTCCTCTTTTCTGAAATATCTGCACATTTCAATGTGGAATGGTTTCATGGTTTCAATGCATTCAAGCATTTTCGGCACAGAGAAACTGCTCACATCTGCTGTCCCTCATCACATTTGATACACTGAATCACATGCAGATGTTGAGGGATATACCAAATGTGCAAACGGAAAAAAAAGTACATAGTGGATTCTCTGAATCACTGTGGCATGGCGACTGTTAATAAGAAACTTCAAGCGTGAAAAATGCTGAAACTGATATCAGTGAGTTCTTAAAGCAAAGGCTCCACAAAACAAAACACGACAGGAGCCAAACTCTTAGTATTCATTCCACATTCGAACTAAACTCCAAAGTATCTCTGGCACAGTAACACACGCGTCTTTAATTTGAACTAAAAATATCACCACAGGTATAGTAAAAGGTAAAGACGCTCGGGTGACGCTTATACCCCCTGAATGCTGATGAGCCGTGCTCCCGAGCAGGGAGCCCGCACCCTACTGGCTGCCTCTCCCCCATGATAACGCGCAGCGTGATGAACACGCCGACTCGCTGACTGACGCGGCAGATCAGTGGTGAGACGGAAAGACGTTTCTGCCAAACAGCCACGAGGGCTACAGGTAAACACACCCGAGATAACAACCCCCGTGTCTCTCCTTCTTTATTGCCACCTACTCTACCTTTGCTTTCATTTCCAATCTCTGCCTCGGTGTCACCATACCCCCGCCGCCACCCCAGCTTCCCTGTGTGTTGTCGTGGCAACGCCACGGCTGCCCCATTGTAACGCTTGTGTGTTTGTAAGTGGAGTTGCTGCTTCGTCGCTGTTGGTTTCCCTTCTTTCTGTATCCGTCCCTTTGAAATAAGAGAATAAAAAACGAAGGCCGACAGACAGGGGTAACGAGAAGGAGAGGAAGAGCGGTAGGTAAGGGAGGGACCTTAGGATGGGTCACAATCATTTAGCACTTTCCTCTCCTGCTTTTATGTGTCCTTAGAGCTGCTTTCTACATTTCCTTTTGTCTTGGAGGTAGCAGGCTGCTCGCTGCTCCCATAAAAGTGGCTGTGTGAGAGAGCAGCTGTGAAGTTTATTAGGGTGATCATGCACGCGCGCTTGTTCTTCTCGCCGTCGTTCTCACATGCATACTTTGAAACACGCGCTCGCTTAACATTACAGAGGGACGGAGTGTATAGAGCTATTAGATGCATTGACGAGGACGCCGGTTTCAAAGGGGACTCACAATGAGAACAAACATACAGAGCAGATGAAACACCTCCTTTGTCCGGGACTCAAGGAGCACAGCACCTTCTAATGAAAAGCTGCATGCAAACGTGTCTGTATGCATGTAGGATGCGCGTGATCAGAAAGTGTCTTGTCTTACATTTGCGTCTGTAGCCCGTGAGCTTTTATCAGTTTGGAGTCGTGCCGGGCTGTGTGTCGACACAAGCAGACTGACAGGTTCGTGTGTAATCTTCCAGATAAGGTAGGCAGATAGACGGAGCAGATAGACAGGGGCGTTGGGGATGAGATTGCAGGAGGGGCTTAAAGCTGAAGCTGTAAATCACTTAACCTGGGGCTAATGGGCTTATAGGCTGTGCTACAGTACACACACACACACACACACACTGGTACAAACAGAAACTCAATCTCAGTTGCCCTTCCAAACACACGCACATACAAAATAACTACATTTCTGCAATGTTGGGCCCCAAGGCCTCAATAAGTCTTATCTGAAATGTTAACTATTAAATCATGTCCATGCAGAGTCAAATTAAAAACTCACTAATTTCGAGTGTTCTGGTGACGTAGCGCTCCACTATGTTGTTAATCAATTTAGTTTGACACGTTTGTGTTTGTGCAGGTATGGCGTTTTGCTCTTAGTCACCGTGCTCTACGTTGGAGACGCATGTGCACACGTTTTTCCTGAATGTGCGATATAAGCTTTCATCTCATTCAAATGTGACACATGTGAAGCCCAGCCTGGCGCGTCACTCAGAGGGTTTTTTTTGTTTTGTTTTTAGGACTGACACGTGACTCATTGAGTTCTACACGTTCTTCATAACAGCAGAGTTCAGAACTGAGAGACGAGCTGGCGGCCGGTGAAGATGCCAAGAATGAACACACACGTACACATGCGTGTGGAAAAGAGAAAGAGGAAATTGCTGTGAAAGAGCAAGACGTGTGCACATGCGAGATACTGTAGGAAGCGGGCGAGCTTTCACTTGCCTTTCATTAAACACAGCCCACACAGACACACACATCCTTCTTCGTGTAGGGTCACATATGGTGGGCCATTCTCCTAGTCAGTAGCTCATTACATTTCTCATTATGTCTTTACACACATTTGGCCGATTCTCTGCACCTGTTGAGGTGTGATATACCGGCTCTCTGTTTACACCTGCTCCTCCTCCTCCTCCTCCTGTTCGCGCACCCCCCCCCCCCACCACCACCCTCCTGCCCTCCATCTCACACTTCTCTGCCTATCATTCCATCTGTCTACCTGTCTCCCCGCCTCATCGTCCTTTCCCTTGTATCCGATGGAGACCACGCTGTTGCCAAGGCTACCGTAGCCATTGTGTACCCGGTTGCCAGGTGACTGGTCGCTGTGGCGATGATCATGAATTCTTAAGCGCCACTGCCACTGCTGCTGCCACTCCTCCTCCTTCTCCTCCTCATCCTACCCCTCGATAGATAAATCTTCAACACCCCCCCCCCTCTCGTGTAGTTGTCCTTCCCTCCCTTCTGTCAACACTAGTGGGAGAAAAGCGCCGCGACCTTTAAGGGAAACTGAGCAACAGCGGCAGGATGGGATGGATGATGGCGTGTTTGTTTTCATTTCGTATATCTTTCTCTCTCACTCTCTCCTTCTCGCTGTTCCCCCAACTCTATTTTTCTTTTTTCCCTTCATCCATCTGGACCCTGGCTGTCCAGCCTGCCCAGTTTAATAATGAATTGTCTCTGCTTTCTTTCTCATTTCCCTCTGTGCCCACTTGTTTGATCACCCCACCTAATTCTTCATCTCACTCCTTCTCCGTCCTTTCATTTCACCAAACAGCAGACCATAAATGGCCCTCGCCTGGGCTCTCTGCTCCTCGTCTTTGTTCGTCCTGGCACTCAGGATAATTCAACCTTCTTCAGTTTTGTACATTTTGTTTCCCTTTCTCCTTTTCCCTCCACCCTCCTCCACTCCTTCATCATTTGTACGTCGTTCACCTTTTCTCATCCTCTGTGCTCCCTCTGTCCTTTTCTCTCTTCATCACTGGACAATTTTGTCAGGCTTGCAGTGATGCTCTTATCCTTTTAATATACTTACTCTAATGCGATGCTTAATTCCTGTTCCCCTTCACAAAGAAAGATGATGGCAGATAAAATTGGTGTGCAGCAGGGTTTGAATATTATGTGTTTTTTTTAAGACTGATGAGTATTTTTTTGGCATTTTCTTTTCCATTAGACCATATTTTGGAGGAAAGTCATTTTACATTCAACTATCTTCTGGCCATAAAAAGGAAGATAAAGGTTTCTGCTCTGGATTTGTGGTTTGAAGATGATGTGACACAAAACATCATGGTGAAGAAAAAGAAGAATACAGGAAACAGAGGACAGGAGTCTCTAGAGATGGAGAGATGGCTGAGGAGAAGGTGCATTATGCATCATAGGCCCAAGCTGGTTCTCAACAAAATGATGCGCTTGTTTGAGTTGGCATCAGACAGAGAAATAAGGCCCCACTCAAACCACATATGTATTAGACACTAGTATTGGAAGTACAAGGCTATGGAAAAAGTGCTATGTTCAGTGTTTAATTGATGGATATATCAATATCAATTATCAATAGACATTATAGATGGAAAGAGGTCTGTTATACGGGGTATCACGTTCCAATCTATGCACAGGCAAAAACGTGTGTTCCAATATTACACCAGCATGTGATGGATTGTCAGCCATCTGCACCATCTCAGTGTTAGACGACCAACTTTTTCCTTAGTTAGTTTTTTAAAAGTGTAAGATCTATCTTAGCCAACTTTGAAGGTGTTAAAGCACAGAGCAGAAGAGCAGACAGAAATGCCCATATCTGTGGTTTATATTTCAAATTCACTAAGAAATCTCCACAGATCTTTCACAAATGTGCCATTTTCAGAGAGTAGTCAGTGCCGCAGACTTCATTATAAAAGTAACCTCGCCCGTTCACTCATCCTCTAGATGTGCAACCTTCAGCCGACTGTGCGTCTGCGTGTGTACCACGCAGGGTTCAGAGCAGGCGATTGCAGTTTCCTGTGCCCGCGATGCGGGAGGTGATGTGTGTGTGTAGCTTCATTGCGTGTGTGACCAGGCTTGTCCCCCGATGCGTCCCAGAGCTTAGCCCGACGCTCCATTGATTTGTATGGAAATACTGCCTGTCCACGCAGCAGGTCGAATGCTCTCCTTCTCTCTCTCTCTCTCCCTCATCGGTGCCCAGCTGGGGGACACTCGCCGCGTTCTTTCGTTTGATTGTGTGTGTGTGTGTGTGTGTGATTGAAACGGTGTAGGGAAGATTGTCTTTTTATGAGTTCATCAAATGTTTGTCACACAAACTGAAGGTGTTTGTGTTTCAATACGAGTGTGTGAACTCACATCTGTCTCTTGATGATACTGTTGATAAATCTTTGAGCTGTTAATTCCCAGACTCTCTCTCTCTCTCTTTCTGACTCGCCCTGACACAATCCATGGGGTAAAATATAATGACCAGAAGCACCATTCACCATCCTCCTATCAACACCATCCGTTGTTTTGTTTACCATCCATTCTTCCTCTCGTCCTCATCTTCTCCCCTGAAAAGATTCAGTCAGTCCTGCCCTTTTCCATCCTTTCATCCTCCTCTCCACCCGTCTTACCTTCCTTCCATCCCCTTCTCCTCCGCCGCCTCTTCTCCGTCTCTCTCAACACTCTGTTTATATCACGACCCGATTCTGTTCACGTGCTCATCACTAAATGACAAACCCGGAGACAGCTTCCGCCTCTTAAAGGCCAAAGGGAGATGTGTGCAAATCTATCTCGCTCTCTGTCTCTCAGCCCTTTTACCACTCATACAATATGTGTTTTTTGAGCCACCCAGGGCTTTCGCTCTGTCTAAAACTACAAGTAATGGCACTATTCACTGGGAGAAAAGACCACACAGAAAGAAAAGGTCTCGCTGCAGCCTGCTTTATTTTTCATGTTAAAACACTGACCAACAGTGTGTTTTCCTTTTTTTCCGGCAGCCATTTCAGCTTTTGATCCATTGCTATTTGATACAAAATGAAACCCACCTAATCTCCGCGTACTTCTCCTGATTTGCAGGCATGCTGTTTACCTGCCTTCTGAGGCCGACATAAATATTTATGAGGTAAATTTGTTGTCTAGATCATGCCGAGTATTATCAAACGGATGCACATTAAATGAAGATAGGCTGTTATAAGGAGGAGGAAGAAGAAATTACATTTTAGTTTACACTGCTTGTTGTTCGTCTCATGATGCACAGACTTTTCCATTTTATAAAAACTCCACTTTAATGTCAGTTTGTTTTTCTGGGAACAGAATGCTTTTAGAAACTTACACGAGCCAATATTTTCCCTTCCCAATCCGACTGATAATTTGGACAGAAAAGGTGAGCGCGAGCGCCGTGTCAAACGATCAGATAGTGTCTGCTGAGTCCATGCTCCACAGCAGGTAATCAGAAAAACTGTGTCAAGTCATTTACTGCAGGCGAACCTTTGAAGATGGACCTGTAGAAAGTGTTTGGAACTAATGCTGGTTTACTGCTGTGCTTTGTGCCGAAGCAACAGTTTGATCTGACCGTACAACTGCTCCTGCAGTTATTAAACAGGAGACGAGCTCATGAGCCTCACGTGTGTTGGACAGACAGTGGCCTGTCCTTCAAATTCCCCCTGCAACAGCACGTTTACGCCGAATTCAGCCAGTGCAGCTACAACCCACTGCTTTTATGACTGTGTATGATGACATCAGAGAGAGAGAGAGACTCACTTTATGGTTCAATTTTATGCTGCTCCTCATCCTACAAACTGGAAAGTGAGCGCAACTAGATGAAATACAAGACAAATATGACCCTACGCGGAGCTACGTGTGGCTGTGCATGGAACTACAACATAAATCGAAGCATCGTAAATTTGGTTTATTGTTCTGTGCCTGTGTATGTTTGCGTTAAGTGTGAGTGGACTGGGTTTTTACTATCCTGTGATGCCAAAAAAATGTCCTTGTGGGAACAGATAACCCTGATAAAGTGGTCTCCTGTGGATCCTTTATCCGGCAGTTTATTAGACAAATGTGGGCTCATAAGGCTGAGCGGTACAAGTTTAGGGTAAAGATAGCGTTGGATTGTAAATTAAAATGTGTGCATTTAGATAAAGAATCACGTGGAGTTTACTCGCATTAATATAGAAAAACCCAGCGTTCTTCTCTTTTTCTATAGAGGGGGTGTCCTGTAGCTGCCAGCCACGTAGCTCCTTAGTGGAATTAGGCTGATATTAGACATTACACCACTTCACTGTCATGGAGCGCTTATAGCAAACATCACTTCCTTTACTCTCCAACACACACACACACACACACACACACACACCCTTTATGATATTTGGAGGCTGAACGTAAACGACAAAAGGAGGACGTTTAGGGAAATGTTTTCTCAGGGAGATTCAGGCAGGGAAAAGTGCGCGCTGCACATTAGGCGCGTTCCTTTCTTTAAGCGAGCGTGCATAAAGCTCTTTAATATCATTTTAGATAATTTCTCGCTCATACGGGCTCCAGCTAAAGCATATTTCTCTCCTTTTATCAGCCTTTTCTATCGCTCCATCCTCTTAACAAGCATTTTCCTGTCTCCTTTTTCTAAGTACACTCGTTTTTTTGCACAGCCACTCTTCCCTTTTGTCAATCTTCCCATTTTGCCAACTCTCATTCACAGTCATCACACACATACAGTCTTTGTTTTTAATTTCTATTGTCAGCTCACTGCTCTCAGCATTTATGTACTTAAATATAATATATTTTGCGCGGCAGACATGATATAGCACAAGTGAAACACATTATCTGGAATTAAGCTGACCTTTGGAGTGCATAATACAATCTTTGTGATGTTTTATGTGTTTTTAACGCATTCCTGCACTTATTGCTGCCTGGGGAGGAATAATGTTGACTGAATTGTAATGTCTGAAATTGAATCTTTTCTCTGTTTGTCTTTTGCACCTTTTCCTCAGCCATCTCTCCATCTCTAGAGACTCCTGTTTCCTGTTTTCACTGACTCAACGTCTTCATTTCTACACTTATGCATCGTTTCTCTCACAATCCTCCAATATCAGTGTGATTGCCTCCTTTCCTGCCCAGCTTTCTGTACGACAAGACAGATTGTTAGACAATGAGACAGCTTGTAGCACCACCAGAAGAATGACCTGCACCATTCGAATAAAATTAGCTGATCAACTTAATATTCACGAGTATGGACAAACAGTTTGGAAGTGAAATGAGAAACATCCACTA
>JAUMTR010000010.1:11352669-11451055 GCA_032270685.1 Microctenopoma stevenorrisi
TGAAGTGGACAGAGAAGGAAAAGGAGGAGAGGAGCTCAGTGTGATATAGAGTCCCCCAGCAGACTAAACCTATAGCAACCAATTCTGCATTTTGCAACGTCCTGAAAAAGAAAGAAACCACTGGTGTACTGAGCAACACTGACAACACTCAGACAGGAGCATTGTGAGAGCAATGAAGAAAACCCTTTATTTTCTATTTGTCCAATAGAACGATGCTATATATGATCCATAAACCTTCACCACACCCCCAAATATAGATTTAGACACCTTTCCCCAGTTAAAAGAAGAGCTTCTTATGATCCAAACCCTAAAGCGTACCGGTGAAGCATGGCGGCTGAGGATTGCATGGCTGCTTTTGGAAGAGGCTGACTAATCTTCATTGGTGATAAAAGTCATTACGGTGAGTGCAGGGTGAAATCAGGGGTGTACAGAAACATTTGATTTTCCAATTTAGAGAGAGATGCATTAAAACTAATTGGGAGTAGCTTCGTCATAAAGCAGGAAATTCGTTATCTATTGATATTAAACCCTTTAGCGTACACAAATGAATAGGCCTCGTCATTTCAGCACTTTTAAATGGGCTGTAGAAGTAATACTGTATGTGGCAGTGGTTCAAGTACCTTTTTGTCCGGCGATAACAAGAAATCACAATGCAGAAATGTCAAACGATGTATCTGAGCGAATTCTGAAACACTGCTGAGACTGAGAAATGCCCTGCTCAGCATATCCAGTATCACATGTGCAATAGCTTAAAAAAAATAGTTAAAAATGATCAACACTAATGTTGATATGAGTAGTAGTACAGAAGTTCAGTATCAGTCAGTATTTGTGAATGTACACTATATGTGACCTTATATCATGATATTGATAGTAGCTACTAGAAATCCCCCTGCAAGCATTTCTTGTGCATCTATTATGCATTAGCACTGCACGCATTTCTTTCTTCAGTGTTGCATAGTAAAGGCAGCAGAGGCAGGTGAGTATATTGAAATATAAAACTGCAGCTTCTCTCAGCCTGCTATCAGGCCATTCCCTGTGACTTCTGACAGCTGAATAGAGAGGAAAGCCTGTTTTTACCAAGCAATTGCTGCTCATGTGGATGGTACAAAAGTGCAGCATTAGTTCAGATATCATGCAGCAGATAGCATCAAGGCCTCAGAGACTCTGCACCCTAATGGCACAGATACCCGAGCAAAACAAGAAGAAACACCTGGATAAAAGACAAAAATGAGGAAAGATAGACGGATAAATATGGAGAAATAATGTGTCATCTTACCCCAGACGACGAGCAGACAGGCTTATGAAACAAAAGACCAAGCGAGTGACAGAGAGAGTTATTCAAAGGAGCACATATTCACAGAAACAGAGTATGTTCCGAGACAGATGCACGCAAACACACACACATATACAAACACGTACACACACACACAGAGCAGAAAGTAATAAGTGTTGTCACACAGATAGAGAGAGAGAGAGAGGGAGAGAGAGAGACCACTGTTGGTAGATACATAGACAAACACACACACACACCAATGTCTCCAATGTTAGCTTCACTTATGAAATCCTAACCGTGGCTCAATACCGCAATATTGTCTGAAAATGTCAAGGCTTAGATGGAAGCCCCATTGGGACAAAATGTATTGTCAACACACACAGGCCTCAATCTGTTCTCGCAAAGGCATATGGCTTTCATTTATCTCATTCTATGCTGAGAAAAAAAGCGCCCATGTGCAACACAACAAGAACGGTAAAGATGATGTAATGAAGACACACCACAACAAGAGAAAGGAGATAGTGTAGGAGTAACTGCAGGGCTAATTGATATGTTACAATAAGGAACGACTAGAATGTAGTTTGATGAAGTTGTAACCATTTGGCAAGTTGCATTTTCCTCAGCTGCAGTTCTTGTAAAACTGGCTAATTAAAGGTGAACCAAAGTTTAAAGGCAATTAAAAACAACACAGACTAAAAGCCTGTTTATTAGACTTCTGGTAGCTTCACACTAGGTTGTATATTTGGCCTTAGGGTGCATAAACTAATCTGATTCTAGTCCCTTCAACTTCAGCTTAATATAATGGGTTTGTGCTCTTGTAATTAACCTTCCCTGCTGTACAAACCAGTTAAAAATACATACAAAAATAGAATCCGAGCAGCAGCCCAGACTGCGATCTGCCCTTGGTTATTTTTTCCCTTATATTCTCCGAGCATCACTGACTTGGCTTTAAGACGTTATAATCTGTCTCCATATACCGATAAACCTTTGCGTTCCAGAGCAATTTCCTGTTCAGATTATGTTCTCACTCCTGCCACAGCACGCTGCTGTTGTGTGGGAAAGCGGGAGGAGGGGGGGGGGGGGGGGCACTATTTTACAGGGCCTCCGTACAGTGGAACGCTCCGCGCTCACCTGGACAGACGAATGGAGAGCTGCAGCACATAAACAAGCGGCAGACGTACTTGATGGGAACACTGATTCACCCATCTGAAGACGAGGCTTTGGGCATTACTCACCATCGGAGAGTCTTTAATCCTCCGGTTTACTTCGTACTGAAGGCGCGGCGTGTAAATACAAATGCTGAACATATGCAGCGCACCAACTCTGACAGCAGTGATATCTTCACCTGACATACCGCAGGGATTTCATACATACAGCACACACTGCGAGCAAAACACACACATGTACCATATGTGCAACACGCACATCTTGATCCCTTACTTTAATTACAGTTACCGATATTTCTCAGCTGTGTTCTGCGCTAATTAGACAGAAGTGGTGTGTCACGAGATAAACAGTCCCATAAGGCACCCTTATTTCGACTTTTATCGCAGCACCCACTCACACACACGCACGTATACATGTGCACACACCTAAGCATGTGTGCACTCAAACATGCATATGCACAGAACGTCCTGATTTCTGGGTTTATAAAAAGTAAGCCTCAACTTCCTGTTGAGAGGAGCTGCTACATTTTAAGGCGTCTTTACAGGCTCTCGTGGCAGAGACGTGCAACACACTGGGTGCACGACGCCAGACTCATAAGGCTCACCGCGGCGCTGCCACTGTCGCCACCAGCCTCTAACCTGTACCTACTCCCCCCTCTACACACCACTTCATGGCCGGCCACAAGACCACACCCTGCCCAGGGCTTCTGTTTATAGATGGGAGGTGAGCGTTCTCTCTCTCTCTGTGCTTTCACTCTCTTCCACTGGGGCACAGTCTCACATTGTGACTCTGAGCTTGTGAAAACTTGCGGTGTGTGGCAAGCGAGACACCGGAGACCCAGAAATGGCCCTGGCACTTAGATTTTATTTGCCCTCAAATTGATCCACGATGGCAGCCCGGATTTCTAACGAACAATGCAGATGTGAGCTACTCTTGTTCATTAGAAGAGGCCATATTAGTTCAGCCATGGGTTAACGCACAGGGAATGATGATGGATATTAACTCTAGGCTCCTTTTCAGAGGGGTCTTAACCTTCCACCACCTCATCCTCACTCCCTGTATTCTCTCCTTTCCCCTCCCGTGACCTCTCCCTCTGCCTGTTTCACTTCACTTGACCCTTGACCCGTCAGCTCCACCCAGCCAGCAGCAGGTAGCCAAACACCATCTGTAAAAACACCGCTGTTCAGATAAGGTAAAGAAAGAGCCGGACCAAATATTCAGATTCAGCAAACTGCCGCAGGGCCGGCGGACCCGGCAGGCCTCCTCTAATGTGGACAACACAATGAGATACGCCTAGTCAAGTATCAGCGCTGTGGTAAAACTGATTAAATGTTGAGAAAACACAGTGAGATAAGAGGAATAAAGTACCACACATTATGACTGCATTTATTTCTAAGTCGCAGATAACAAGATGCTGCCGGCTGCAAGATAAGCTGCTGCAAGCAGTCAGGCAAACATGTAGCTCAGAGCCTGTATGCAACAAAACAGTGTACAGTCGAGTTGCTGCAGGTTCCTCTGGGCCAGTCACATGACGCCATGAGACACTTCATTACAGGGATTAATCAACATTTCCTATTTCAGCTTAATGTTTTACTTAAAGCCATATTTCGCCAAACTGGGATGGAGAATGTTTCAACAACTGAGCTTCAGTTTCACTGCGAAGTACAACAACGAAACATACACTCCACCACAGCGCTTTGTAGTAATACGCAGTGTTGAAACGAACCATTCCTTTGTTGCCAAAACAGTCTTACCACGAGGACTGTGAGTAGCTGTTCAGGAATTCCCTGTTCTATCACATGATGCTCCTCAGTCAGAGGAGTTTGCCCTGTTGTGATAGTTCAGCTTAAAGTGGGTGTGAGCCCTTCAAGGACTCCTTGTCCTCATCTTAAAGATTATCCATCCATCCGTCAGATATACAGTGAGGAAAAACCTGCCTGGCCCTAATCAAACTCCTCAGCAGCTCGCTTACAGTCGGAATTAAAAATGTGCAGGGAAAAGAAACATCATTTCGAGATGAGTATACAGAATGACTCATGAGTCGCTTTTCCAAATTTACAAGCTCAACACTGCTCCCTGCTATCACCTTTAAAAAAGAGAAACTCTTTCATTCTGAATAAGGAGACTCCAACAGGTTTCTGTCACTGGGATGAAAAACCAAAGCCCAGATACTCACCGCTCTCAAATAGAGAGCCTTTTAAATCCTCTGACAATGAGCGAGGCAGATAAGGAGGGAGAGAGGAGTGCGAGGAAAAGGGGAGACACACACAAGCAGAAGGATGGAAAGGTGTAAAATGGAGAGGATAACGAAGGAGTGCGCTGCTGAGAGGGAGCCTTAATGATGTCAATGTGATAAGTCTGAAACGAGGTGAAAATTGAAATGAGTGCTGCCGCGGTGGTGGTCGGTGGGGAGACTGAATGGGAGTTGTGATGAAGGCGCTGCATTCATTCGCTTAGATTAGCTCGGGGAAGAAAACAGAGGAGAAGTGAGAAAAGAGTGAGAAGGTGAAAGGAGGGGGGGGAGGTGGGCAGATCTGTGAACCTGTAAATGGAAAAAAGCGAAATAGAAAAGCAGGTGACGAGGAGGGGACGAGGCGAGTACCAGCCACTGAGGGGCAGAGGGTTAAGAACATATAGAGAATCAAGCACATGTAGGACAGACAGGAAATAAGAAAGGACGACAAAGCGGTGGGAGACAAGGGGAGAGCGGGAGCTAAGTTCAAGACAAAGTCAATTGAACAACTAATGTGAATCGATTTGTTGCCTCTGCTGTGGCTCTTTCGGGAGCGGGTGACATTTTAAAGGCATATTTTATTATTGGGAGGAGGCGGGGCCTGATTGCCAGGCAACTGAACACACTGACAGCTGGATGGAACACAGCGAACACAAGAAATACTGCAAACGGCGTCTGTGTGTGTGTGTGTGTGTGTGTGTGTGTGTGCGCGTGTGTGCATTCTACTGCCTTTGAGTGTTTACCTACACGATAAATGCAGCACATGCACAGGCCTGCGTTTCACCGGGTGCATTGTGTCATCAGCAAGCATGAGTGCGTCTGTGTGCCTCGTCCACTGTGTGTCACATGCTGCCGTGTGTGTGCACAGGAATGTAATCATGTGTATGTGTGTGTGTGAGTATGTTCTGTGAGAATAATTCATGGCAGTGACTGAGTGAAATGTGGTGGCCATCCACGGGCAGCCTGGAGATCCGCCAGTACGAAGGGCCAGCATTAATAATTAAAAGCACTTTTTGCAGGGAGGATCTCTGCGAGCGTCTGTTGTCGGCTGCACTCTTCAAGGGCACGTTCAGGACAATCACACAGAGAGAAAGTTTGGAAACACTGCGCAAACAAATCCCAAAGATAGCTCAGTGCTATACAGAGAGGTCATCGCTGGCAAGCCAAGCAACTAGAAACGACTGCAGCTTCCATATGACTGATGTTTAATTTGCGATGTTCTTTTCCACTGAGCATACGGTCAGTTTTGGTTTAGTACATTAAAAACTCAAAGAGGCGTTTCAGGAATTCACTCAGTCACAAGGATTTCAATCCAAAAGCCGGGCGCCAAAATAAATAATTGAATGAGATCGGTCTTAGCGGACCTCGGCAGACCTCATCTCTCAGCAGTCTTTGGTCAGAATCCAGTGAGTCTAATAATCTACTTTTCATGGTATGTAATCCTGGGAAAGTCTTCCAAACAGCATGCCGTGCTGAGGAGTGGAGAAAAACAAACAAACCAACATAGCTGTTCACCAGCGTGGCCATATTCCAACCTCAAAGGAGTTATCCTTAAACCCAAACGCCTGGCCAAGTATCTGCACTGGGCCAATCCATGGTTTATTGGAAATGCTAATGAGTAGCGAGGGAAATCAGCTTTTGCACATTAGAAATTCTGAACCACACATATTATCACACATTACGGACTTGGGCATATTACTTTTTGATAAGCGGCTAATCAAAATTTAAGGCTTGTTTTTCCTAAAGTAATTCGCAAACAGCTTTATAGTAGTGTTCTGCTCATTTTAACATACTTCTGAAACAAGACGCTGGGATTTGACATAATGTAGGAACTGGCTCCTGAAAGCAGATGGTTAAATATTACATTACAATTAAACGAAATGACTTACAGCATTGCACGGCAGCTATCCTACCCCTCACCCTCTATCAGATGATTTAATAAGTAAAAAAAAAACCCCCGGAGGCCGTATTAACCCTGTTTCACCAAGCTCAGTTACATTCTCACTAACCTCTATGATATTCCAGCAATGAAATATTTCATCAACTCGGATGCTGGAAAAGAAAAGCATGGAAGAACAGTGTCTTTTTCTCCTGCACAGAAAAAGCCGAGCAGTTAATGGAGCCATTACACCAAGGTGAATCGTATTTGCCATAATCAGAAACGATCTTTTGAACTGAAATAATACTCTCCTCGCGTCTGTGTTGTTTTTAATGCAGCGAGCGAGCAAAATGTTTCTGCCAAGACATTAAACGGGAGAGTTACACCAATCAGCCACGACATTAGCACCATCAGGTGGTAATCATTTTGGCTGATCAGGGCGGCGCCGTGCTCCACCTTTCCTCTCCACCTTGCAACTGCTCTGATGTCGGTGAGGTTGACAGGGAACAAACACACAAGTAAACGGAGCTAAAGCTGTACAGTAGCAGTGCATCATGATGAAAAATCCACTGTGAGGCCTCTGGTTTAGTGTGTGTGTGTTCAGTAATAGGCACAGATGTTTGCTGAATGTGGATTCGGGAAAAGGGAAAAAAAAACATGCCAACATGTCAGTGCTCAGAGGGGTGTGATAGAAAGCCTGAAAATGAATCCCCGTTGCACGCTCACACGTGCACACACGCACCCACATCCATTACCCACCGCCCGAGCCTTCCTCCCCCCATATTCGTGGGTGTCGGAGTGAGAAATTAAATTTTTCTGATGAGAAAGTTTTTCCTGCCCCCATTCCTCTCCTCCCTCTCTCTCCTCCCATCCATTCTTTAATTTATTCGCTTATTTATGAACTATTAATTTATGCACAGAGAGAGAAATTAGCAGTTGTGCAGTCAAGTGTTCGGGCTGTTGCCGCGCTCACAATAGATGATCATCACAGAGGGACTGGCATGAGTCACACACACTCACGCGTCGAGAAGCGCACGACACCTCGCACTCACACGAGGCGAAAGCAAAACAGGTGCTGAATATCAATTAGTATTAAAATAACTGTCCATCAGTTCTGTGCAGGAAACAACAAAGCATTTGGTTTTAATTGTTACATCTAAGCCCGAGCACTCCCAACCATTATCCTGACAGTGCGAGAACAGGGGGCGTGTAACATGTTTAAAGCAATGAAAATTAATTCAATAAACCGTTTCTCTTACACGGATTCTATTACATTCTGCCGACAATGTGTTCACTATCACACTTAAGACAGAGTCGTAAAAAAAACCTTAGGTGAACAATAACAACACAGCTTTGGATCTCATTACAGTCACAACAACTTGTTGAAGACACTGCTAAAGCCTCTTTATCTCCATGAAAATGTTACGCTGAACACAATTTGGTGAAAGCCAAACAAAACGCCAGCACTCGACCGTCTCCATCACTACCAGTCCACGCAGGCCACATACTGCAGGAATATTCTTGTGTTTCTTTTCGACATTAGCCATCCCTCCGAGGCCCCGAGCCTACGCCCACGCTTTTCGATTCCAGTTCCCACGCCCACGTCATCCCAGCATGCTACATGTTTATCCAGTCCATTTTTTTAGTTAGTCAGTCAATTAGGCGGGGCAGTCCATCAGCCAGTCGGCGTGGGCGGGAATAAAGCTGACGTGCAGACAGGCCGGTCAGCCCCGCGGGGGCAGCGGAACACGACATGACCTGTGCCGCCTCATTAATAGGTTAACTGGCACGTGTGGGCGGCCAATGACTGTGTTTATGTATGTGTGTGTGTGTGTGAGGGAAGGTAGAGCGGGCGGGTGGAGCTGGAGGTGAGTGACAGCGGCGTGGGCGTTGGGCTGTGTTTCCGCAGCCGGGGTGCACCCCAGGGAACGCGGCACTGTGTACTTAAGAGCGCGTGTCTGTGTGAAATTGAGTGTTGGGAACACGTGGTCAGCTGCGGTGGCGTCTACGAGATTGTCGGTGACAAAAAGCCGTGGGTGGACAGACAGTTTGTCCACCACCCTCCTTAGCTTGGACGAGCAGACCACACACAGCACTGAAATGACCACTTGGACTGGTGACACTGGACCTGAGGTCATCTCGATTCAAGATGAATTTGCACCTTTCAGTTGGATTTAGAAAGATGTGTATATTTAAAACACTTGGCTGCCTTGATTAAAATGACAGTGAAGTGTACCAAATCACTGCTGCCTCCTGTCTTCCAATAAATGTGGGTTTTTAATATCTTAAATTATTAGACAGCGCCAATCATTAGCTAATCATTTTATCTAATTGAGGCGTATGTGAATTTGGCCTTCCAGACATTACACTGCACCCACCCAGCATTGAAATCAACCGTGTAATAAAGATACTTGTTGCCACATCAGGATGTTGCTATTCATCTTCCTTACTGTCGCTTAACCTTGAGTTTGTTTTGAGGAGCAGAAAGAAAAAGGATGAAAGGTAACGACAGCGCTGCAGCGTTTGACAGTGAATATACAAACTGACAGGTTGAGTCAACGTGAGGCTGGAGACACGTAGGAAGAACAGTGGAAGCAGAAATACGTCTTGTGTTTTCTGAACTTTTAGTACAAGGCAGGGTTCCTGATTTGTGTCGTCAAGTAATCCTACAAATCTTACATGATGTCACATTACTGTCTCAACGCCTCACTGGTGTTATAAATACTGCACCTATTATTAAGTTCCTCTAAAGTGGACATATCACTCACGGTATAATTAAACACAAGCCTTTGTTGTGTTTATTTAGGTATGTATAAAGCTGCTGTTTTCATTATTTAATGTCTTTTATCCACTTTACAAAGCTGCAGGTGGTCGCTTAATGGTTCTTTTGTTCCAGCCCATCCAATTACTGGACCACATGTGAAAATTTGGATGATAAAATGCTTTAACCTTCCTCTACAGTTAATGTCAAAGTGCCCTTGAGCACAGCAGCTAACCTAATATTGTGTAGTAGTGGAGCTGTGTGTGTGTGGCTGCCTAATGACATTACCCAGCCCGTGTGTGTGTGTGTGTGTGTGTACACTGGTTTCCACTAGCTGACCTACAAGTCAACTTATGGTATGTTTCTTATGCTATTATATTTTGCTAAGCAGTAGTATCGTTTATTTATTTCAAACATATTCACTTTTATCATGATTGCATAGCACAAGTCATTTTTCTGTTTGAAAAAGGAGTAGGCGGAACTATCAACTTATTTGCTCATGTTAATAAGCTAAGTAGTAAACGCTGAAAAAGAAAAAACATCCGTCTGACTTTAGGGACTTTTTCTTCCTTTTTTCACCAAATAAATACAACAAACATGCAAAAGTAGGACCGTGAACTAATTGGTACCCAAACACACACACATTACCAAGACAGATGGACCAAGCAGACACATAATATCTCATCCGCATAAACACACACGAACACAAGCCCCCAGCAGCGTTCCAGATATGCCGCTCCAGACTGGACCTGCCCACACTTTGATGAGTGACGGCTTGGCCTAAATGAACCACTGCAGAGCATGTGTGTGTGGAGGGCACGAAGTGGTGCACGAAGCAGGGGTCGGGTGGGCGGTGGGGGGTACCAAAGTCAGTTATTGATCTACAGGGCTCTTTAAGGCCACTAATCAAATGAGGAGGACGCTGAGGGGACACAAGAGGCACTTGAAAGTTTCTCAAATTTCGTAGCTTTGTACACCACCCACCCACCCACCCACCCACCCACACACACACACACACACACACACACACACACACAATCAGGCAGGCAGGCAGTCTGTCATTCAGTCTGTTGTTCAGTTTGACACAGTGTGTGTGTGTGTGTGTGTGTGTGTGTGTGTGTGTCTACATGTACCCCAAGAACCTCGCTGTCTGTCTCAACCATTCATCAGTCAGTGACGGATGGGTTAACTTCAGCAGGTCCACCTCCGCAGATGGACTTCTCCCCATCACAGAAGCCCAGAGGGAGAGGCTGTCTCTGGGTCAGGCCTCTCAGAGAGTCTGGGTGTCTGGACAGAAGCCCTGGAGCTTTGGGGGGGTGACAGAGAGAAGGATCAATGTTAGACTATGTTGTATGTGCTTCTGTGTATAATGGGAATGGGTTTTGATAGATGGGAATACGGTGAGATAGGTGGGATGGATGGATAACATTGTACCTGAGTTGTTTACAGCAAGGCAAGAAGATGACCCTGACTAATAACAATTACCAGAGGCCTACAGCTCTCCCAAACACGAGTACATCACAGGAACATATTTAGTACGTGACCAAGTTCACTGTCTTTCTATTTCTCCCCAACTCTGGTCTGCAGAATAAAGAAGAAAAGATTTACAGTAATCTTCGGAAAGAAAAGCAAATTGCAGCCATTTGGAAAAGACTACCCAGTGTGTTGCAATATGCCAGGGTGCAGACCAACAATACAGCACAATCACTGTTCCCACATCTGTTGTCGGGGTTAATCAATGACTATACAGTGACAGCGAATAGACTGCTGATTCCATATGCCTGGCAAAGAATAGACAATCATTGACTAATCAGAACTTGATAGAAGCCACATACGGTAGGGAACAGCTGCTGCGCCTAGTCCGACTGTAATCACATTATTTATTATTGATCTGCTAAACTGAGGATTATGGGTTCAGAAAATT
This sequence comes from Microctenopoma stevenorrisi, assembly GCA_032270685.1. Classification (NCBI taxonomy): domain Eukaryota; kingdom Metazoa; phylum Chordata; class Actinopteri; order Anabantiformes; family Anabantidae; genus Microctenopoma; species Microctenopoma stevenorrisi. The sequence goes on from JAUMTR010000010.1 coordinate 11,363,907, forward strand.
TATACTGGGAATGAGAACATTCAAGGTCGCAATTGGAAAATTCCAGTTCTGGGACGGAAGCATAAATCTGACAGATTATGGATCAATCCATATATTAAAAAAATATAAAGTTAAATAGCCTCCCCGACTGATGTGTGGCATCATGAGGAAGTCTAGCCATAGCCATCCTCTCAGACACACATTGAAGCACCCACTGTCTGCAACAAACACACATGCGCAACTTTTACACATGCACAACGCAGACACTGGGATATTAGAGGTTGTGCTTGAGGCATTAGAAGTGTAGCTGCAAACTGTCCACACTGCAGTGCAGAGATATTGATGTCTTAATACAATAAAAAGCAAAATAAACATTATTATCCTGATCGTTTTAATTATCTTCAGCCCAGAGGCTCAAACTGAATTATTCATAGAGTGCTTAATTAAATGGGTAGACTAGGCTGTGTGTGTCTGAATGCGTGTGTCTGTGCGTGTGTGTGTCTCTGCTGGCCGATGTCTTTTGGACAGTAACATTAAATGAGAGTAAATATTCAATCATTCTGGAGGGACTTAGACAGAAAGAGATGCTGCTGTGAAGTAAAGAGAAAAGGGGAGGAGGGGGGAGTTGGATTACTCACGCATCTCCGTTCGCCCTTCGCCGTGCTGCCTGTCGAGGCAAAGAGGACAGACTGTCATTTAACATTTCAGAGCGACAGGCCTTAAACACACTTTTTACATTTACCAGCTGACACAATCAGTGATCAGCCACAGCGCTCCTCTGTGCTGCTCATAAGGCCATAACACGCGTAACAAAGCTAAATGTGACGCCTCCAACGCAGTCAATAGTGAAGTCAAGGCCGCAGTAGTTAAACGGTGGCAGAGTAGATAGTTATTACTTCTCCCTCAGTGAGATTACGGAGTGAAAGCGCTTTCTTTGGCCCTGCCATTGATATTACTCTCGGAAAATGAAGATGTAATCACAAAGCCAATGCAGAAGGAACACACATACACTAACAGAGACAAATCTGGCAACACAAGACGTTTTCAGAACAACCTATTTTACATGTATCTGTGCAGGCAAAGTCACAAGACCACATACAGACTTTACTTTACTTTGCTTGGCAGAAGCTTGTATCCAAAGAGACTTACAAGGAGCTAGCGCTGGGTGTCTGGCTCAGGGACACACCTGGTAGGGGATGGACTAGGAGTCAGACGGTTTTTGAACCCACAACCTTCTGCATCCCAGTCTGTTATACATGGTTTCATATGCTGAAGATAATTCGCACATGAAATTGCACATGCACACAAACGAGAATCCAACTCACTCTCTCCCCTCCATGTATTTTTCTCACACACACATGCTGTACATTCCTCTTGTCATCTTTTCCTCAGATACTTGACGTAAAGTTGCTACACGCTCCCACGTGCGTACGCACCAATGAAGTGCTGATGTGCCAACAGGCGTCATCTAGACACTGTGGTGGTGTAACAGCACATTCACTTTATTATGCATGAGCACCAGGCCTGCTTTTTCATTACACCCTAATGACATTTGGTAGGGTCCACTAATCAGCCTCGCGGGACCCCTGCTGACTCCCGAAACCTATTACACACACTTAGATATATAACTGCTACATTACAGAAATACCATGCAGACCATGTCACACAATGTCTATGTCTACATTTCTCAGGCCACATTCAACGACAATAGCAAAATGAGAGGAGAGACAGAGAGGGCAATGGGCTGTCACCCCCTCTGCATGCGCGCTCGCGCTGAAAGACAACACAACTGCGTATCTCGTCAGACACAAACTTAACTCTTTGCACATGGTGAAGGAAATCAAAAATCAAAATGTCAAAGAAAAAACAGACACAGCCCAAATACGGCCAATAAAAACGCTCTTACCTTCTAACATTTCCTTAACAGTAAAGCTAGTGACTTCAGCCACACCTTTACCTTTCTTTACTTACTTTACACACGCTTTTATCCGACTTACAAGGAGAAGACGAGCAATTCCCATCTCCAGTCACTGAGGCACACTGAGGACGGAAACGCAAAGTCAGTTCATGCATTTTTCTTCCTCTTTGCATCTATTCCGTTGTGATATTCGCCATAATAACATGACACGGTTACGTCAAATGACGTAGCCCAACTGCATGACCTTTACCCCCATGATCTGTAAATGTCAGCCAATCAACAAAGATATCTTTGATGAAGGTACACATCCAAATAAAGTTACTTCTCCTGCTTTGGGGTTTGTTTTCAATTCAACTTTTTAAAACGAATATATTTTTAATACTTTGGTAATTGTGTATAAACATGATGTATAATGTTTTTATTATGCATAATGTTCAATTCTCTTATATATATATATATATATATATATATATAAATATATATAGTTTATGTTTTGTTTGTACATTCTCTCTACTAATGCTACTACGACCACTACTACTAATATTACTACTACTACTAATAAAAAGAAGAAGGTGAATTCTGTATTTGTACATTTTGAAAACATGTCAGGGCATATTGTGCCTCCAAGGGTTAACTTGCTCTAGTATAGCAACCATGTTGACCTACACATAATTGCACGGAGGGACTGTAAGTTCTACCCATGGGAAAGCACAAGCAGTATTTAAACACACACTCCGGCAGCTTACTTTGATGCTGCTCTACCCCACCACACTATTTACTTCACAGATTAGTGGAAAAAACGAAATTACTGAAAGTATCCAAGCACACACGCATGGTCCTCTTTTGTATATTCTAAGGTACAGGACATCTGGGTACAATATATGCAAACATGAACACAAATGCACCTACACATAAATAAGAAAGAAATGTGTGGAGAGCTTACATTGGCAGAATGTGCAGAGTGGTGCCTCTGCTGAGCACTGAGTGATTAGGTTTAGAGTTTCAACCTTGGGGCAACAGTGGGCAGGGAACATAGGAGTGTATGTTTATCTCTGTGTGTGTGTTGCCTGAGGCCCGCAGCGTTATTCTATCAGGGCTGGGTATATTGTTTCAACCCTGAAGTGTTTCTGTACACAGTAATCTGTTGACCCCTACCTGAACGCTCCTAAAATTGTTTTCACCACCAAAGCTTTGGCGCCTTTTCCTATAATCACCTGGAGAAAATGCATCATTTTGAGGGCAATTTCACCCACAGAGAGGACCAAGGACGTTCCCAAAATACACTTCTATTTCTCTTCTGCCAACTTTGTTGTTGTTGTCATTAATTTTGTCTCTGTAACTAATTCCTGCGCTGTCTGACAGCAATAACAGTACTCTATAATGTATTAGTTCTGTTGTCTCCTAACTATGCTACTTACCGCTTATTGTAAACATTAACTTTAGTACCATTTACCTCTGTCGGCTATTAACTTTATTAACAATCCCCCGTCTAGTGGTAAATAGAAAGGTAGTAAACAAACAGCAATTAGTTGGCCATAACGGGGCAGAACACCACAGATTAGTGCCTTTAATCAATATACATATTATGAATAACAGTGATGCCTGTATAAAGATAGCAGCCACAAAATGTGAAATTACATTCATGGAAGTTATGGCAACAAGAACATTTGTCAATTCATTTTTTAACAGAACTGGCCACCTGAGAAATATTTTTTCTTTTCTTTTTCATTGTATCTCATATTTATTGCACTACAGAGCTCATCTAATATTGGCTGTGCTCAACGGAAGTAGATGACCTTTCGGTCGGGGTAATTTTAAGTCCGCCATGCTCTGAACTAATGGTGTATGTATAGTCCAAGCAAGCGAGGACAGAGAGCTTCATTGGTTGCTAAATGGTGGCTGTTTAATCGACCCCCCCCCCCATTAATTCCTTGTGTCTTTTCTATTGTATATACATTTTGTATAATGTTTTTTCAAAGAAAGAAACGACTGTGTGTAGAGAAGCAGGTGAAGGTAGGAGCAAGATGTACATTCTGTGTGTGTGTGTGTGTGTGTGTGTGCGTGTGTGTGTGGCCCCAACACTCAGGGAGGATAAGACAATGGTATCTGCTGCTGGCGCTAAAGGCTCATCATGGGCTGCCCCTCCTCAGCTGAAGCACACAAACATATACACACCAAGAAACACACACTCCAGCTGGGATGTTACCCAGTGACAGGCACTAAGACTCACAGATGCCCAGGTGGTGCAGGAAACCCTGGAGCTACGCCCAGACTGGCATAGGAGAGACTGCCTACACACTTAAAGGAAGCAAGCGCGTAGACGCTCACATATATGAAAATGCACACTTTACAGTTGCAACAGCTCTCACACACACAAACACACACACACACCTTCAAAGCTCATGTTCTTGCGGATTGACACACACACAAAAGCACACCCTTGCTCACTCCCCACCTTCTCGCAATTAACACTGCTCCTATAGCTGGAGGCACAGAGGAAATGAGGTTTTGGTTTTGTAACTGTGTGTGTGTATGTGAGCGAGAGCGAATGAGAGAGTTGTAAAGTAGAAGGATTAAGGAGGAGGTGGGTGGAAGGTTATGGTTGGCGGAGGAAATATAATGTGTGGCATGGATCTATGTACTCAGGGTACGGTAATGACTGTGCATGAGAGGCTGCGCGAGTGTGTGTGTGTGTGTGTGTGTGTGTGTATGAGCACTCGGATATGTGCATATCCCTGTGTGTGCATACATGCGCCCACATTAAGTCGTCCCCACCCGGTCCCTCTCCAAGTATCATGTTCAGAGGCTGCAGTTCATTCCTGTCTGTCTGATTGTGTTGTTGTGCAGTCATGGCTAATTACCTTGATAGTCTGTTGACAGTGCTGCGACAATTAAACAGCCAAATGGAAAACAGGAGGGGGAACTTGTCTGAAATGTCCTTTCTGAGAGTTGAACTAAAGAATGATTCATCTCCAACATGTGTTTATAATAGGAAATCGTTTACAGGCAAAAAGGATGGAGTTTGTTTGGCAAATGGTAGGATGCCTGCTCCGATGTTAGCCTCAGAGTAAAGCGGTTTTCTTTTGATTGTTATTAAGATATCTTGATGTACAGCATACAGTGCATCTCACATTCACAGGAGAGCAATTTCTTCAGCATAATCATGTGTACACTCCTGTATAATCTAGTGTTACCCAATACATCGTCTCCAAATGGGTAAATACAGGGTAGTACAGTTAAGCTACACCGTATTTAATTAGGTTCTCAACATTTTATTGGCCAAAAAGCCATTTTCACATATAAAACAAGCTGTCAGACAAACAAAGGGTCTGAACTCCATAAACTGATGCCAACTTATTCTGACATTTACTGTTTAATATGCATTAAACCACTTCAAAAATGCTTCATTCTAAACACGAGTGGTTTACTGAATAGGCCACATGGGCACAGGGACATGAGGCCTCTGACCTCCCAGGTCTCCGGGCCTGAGCCTGGTTGGCACGGTCACAGCCTTTGCATGAAATGAACGATAATATTTCTTGTTTGTCAGTCATGGAGCTAAGTTGAAAGATGCTAAGTGACTTCAAGTCCTCTGCATATATTTACATCGTCCCATGCAGACATCATGTGTGAAAGCCTCCTGGCAAGTTGTCTGAATCTGAATCACCAAATGTTTACATCTGATCTAGGAATAGAGTCTCCTCTTTCAGTCTGGAGGTCCCGTGGAAGGGTTTTACCTGACTGTGCCCATGGGCGCATGCTCATAACCTGTCCCTGATCCTATAGTTCCCATAATGCAATTCATTGTCTGATTTCTAGCGTCCAACTCACACACCAGCGGTTTGTTTGTTTTAATGCCCTTTCTGTTACAAGTCTTCAACCCCAGCCAAGATGTGCCTAATGATGCTTATTATTAGTTATTTGTTTAGCTCTGTAAAGCTCCATCTAATAGAGAAACCTGCATATACATATAGGACATGTCTGTCCCAGTGGTGATAGCAGCATCCATTATGTACACACAGAACATACATCCTGAATTTGCATAAACATGATTAGGGAATTAAAAGGGTTGGGAGTTAGCGTTGCTTGAGAGGGGGGGCAGGGCAGAGAGGAGGTATAAAAATGCATCACGGCATTTCTAACAAATATTTAAAGGGCAATTCTCATTAGATAGCATGTGTTTGATGCAAACAGGGGAAAAATAGGAGAGAAGATGACACACATCAAAGGTCGTGAGCCGAATTTGAATCCACGAGGCGGAGCATAAATTGTACCGCATGTATCAGCTGAGCCACCACTTCACCCTTGGGAGTAAATAAATTGCAGGTATGTACGCAGAGGTTCTCCAAGGCTAATGCTTGCCTATAGAAAACAATCTCTCCGCAGCCTCCAGCTCGTAGCATTATACAACAACCAGATTGATTTTGCTCCAGCGTTTCAGAGGAATACAAATATTCTCAAACAATTCACAGCTTCAGAATGCATTTGAGCCTCTTAGCACTGTGATGTGCGATCGGTCTTTGTGACGAGAACTAAGTCGGCCCGTGTGTCTCGAACGCGGTGGAATAAACAGGAGCGGGGCCGGCAGCAGGGTGAGCCTGGCACCGGAGTTGTCGCTGTAGATTGATTCCAGATTGGGTCTTCAGGGGTTGTGGGTGGGTGGATGGATGGTGGTGGTTTGGGCGGGGGGGTAGAGTTGGCAGGATTGTTCACACACTTAGGGCCAGGCTTGAGGGTGTGCGTGTGTGTTTCTGTGTGTGTATGTCTGGCTCCTGGTGTGTGTTGGCAGGATGTGTCCTGGCAGCACCCCAGTCTGACACCACTACAGTTTGCCCCCTCTGGATATCCTTTGCACCCCCTGCTCTCCTTCTCCACAACCTGCCATCCCTCCTCCTCCCCTCTTCCGGGGAGGAGGCGTGGGTGTCCTCTTCTCATTTTTCACCTCCTTCTCTCCTTCTTCCTGCTCTCTCCTCCTCCTCCATTGTCTGTCCACACTCTATTCGCTAACCCATCTAAACCTGCCCCTGCACACATGAAGCCCACTGCCCATTCTTGTGGAATAAAGATGACATTGTCCAATCTTATTGGGTTACAGCCAACATGTCAATGAAAAACTAATTCACAAAAATGTAACTGCATGATAAAATAATGACACACAGCCTGCACAGAATATAAAACTTTATTGGAGACTTTACAGGCTGTTTTCAGGCGGCTGTGGTCGTGGAGGAATTGCCATCATATTGGCAGTAGATGCCAATATATGATATGTAATAAAAAAGCTATAACTGCACGACGTAACTGCAGATCATATATCTGCCTAACTTTAACCAGATTTGTTACGACAAACCCATCCTCTCTGTATTTGTTTCTGTTCTGGAGCGATGCCTACGCACCAAAAAGTTTCCATGGAACCTCTACAAAGCCGCATTTTCTCCGCAGTGGAACAGATATTTTTTGTTAATATTATAAGTTTCCACATCAAAGAAAGCAGGCCGTATGTGTACGGATCTGCCTTCAGATTACGCTTTTTTTTAATTGTTCAACAGTCAGTTGATGTAACACCACAAGCAGAAAAGTGCAGCTTCACAGGTCTAGTGTGGTAACAAGTTCCATCTTCCCCCGTTGGTCCTACTGAGTCTCTGTCGTCTTTGTTCTCTCTGTTCTTCATCTGTTCCACATTCAGGACAGTCTATAGACAGCCCACTGAATGTTTTCTCTATTTATCATAGGAAGACTGAGACAGCTTGAAGTATACTGTGGACAGGAGGTTTAGAGATGTGTGTGTGTGTGTGTGTGTGTGTGTGTGTAGCACGCACAGAGAGCGAACAGAGAGGGGGTATAAAACCAGTCAAACCTCTTTGGGCACCAAACTGCACATCTGTGAAAAAAGTGAACTCACAATTTACCGTGAAGACATATTCTTTCCTTGCTCTGTTCTGTCTATTGACCTAACTTTCTCCGGCGCCCCACCCCCCACAGCACTTGCTGCCGCCCTTCACCCCCACCCAACCCCACCCCCCATCCAACCTCCCCCTACCTCAAGACACCGTCATCCCTAACCCTGTCTCCTCCCTCTGTGCCTCTCTGTGGCAGATGGGCACTATGTGTGACAGCAGGGTCATTGGGTCACATCCACATGGGGTAGGGCTCCTTTTGTGTGTGTAATTCGATCTTTTACATGCACACATGTGTGTGTGTGTGTGTGTGTGTGTGTGTGTGTGTGTGTGTGTGTGTGTGTGTGTTGTTTTTCTGTGTGCATTGTTGTGCTTTTGAATGCCCTTGTCTTTTTTTAAATGTGTTTTATTGTGTGTGTTGTTTCATATCTCTCTGTGTCTCACTGTATCTGTACGTTAGCTGCAAAGAGTTTGCACATCTCCATCTGTGTGTGTGTGTGTGTGTGTGTGTGTGTAAAGGGGCACCCAGCACAGCCACGAACAAGGGAACTGGGGGAAATGGTTTGTAACCCTGAAATGGCTTGTAACCTTAAGCATCCCCTTTCAGCCTCACCTCGCACACACACCACACATAGACACACACGCACTCCCCCGCTGCGCCTCCAGCCTCAGACATGACATGCGTGACTGTGTCTGTGTGGCACAGTCACGCATGTTTTCACCAGCGTCTGAGCATGTGTGCTGTCTGAGAGTGTGTGTGGGTGACAGACGCACAGACTGCATGGATGGGGTATTTATGCGTGTGTGTGTGTAGGAAAGAGAGAGAGTGACATTGTGTGTGAGACAGAAGCCTGAGGGCATGCTCATCAGCAGAGAGACATCAATTTGCATAATGAAATTCCCTCTATCGCACCGCTGCAGAGGACAAAATAAAACAAGACCCTCAAAAAACACTTTAGACACCTAGGTGAATACAACAAAGGTGCGCACACACACACACACACACACACACACACACACGCTCACTCATCCTTCAGAGCTTTGATTTCACCTGTCAAGCAAAAGGCTTTACAAGTGTGTCACTATAGGTACCATATAGGTAACAGACACGTGAAATCAGAAGCACATGAAACCTTCTGTAAGTAGGTGTGTGAGAGGAAAAAAACCTCATCAGCTTGACCCACTCAATCGCTGAAAGATTTCACTCTTGAACTAGCATTACGTGAACTCCTAGTGCTCGTCTGTTCAACTGTGTGCGCGCGTGTGAGAGAGAGAGTCGGTGCTTTCGTGCTCCACGGTGCGAGATGATAAAGTTAACTAGGAACCTTCTCGTGTGCGCGTCTGGCAGGAAGGAAGCTCCCATCACCACTGTTCTCTCCCCGCCTGCCTGGATGCGGTGTGGTACATGCGTTAAGTGGAGTAAAGAGACGGCAAAGGGTGGGCAGAGGAGAGGAAAGAAGGTGAGGGAACAGAAGGAAAAGGACAAATTAGTTGTTTTAGACACGCATCATTTTTCCTCCAAAAGACACTGACAGCTGTTGTATGTAATAGTGAAGGGTGAGGAGGGTGGAGGATGGGAGGGGAGTAAGGAAGGAAAAGAGAGGAAAGAAGGGTGGACGTGGGGATGCCATGGAAGCAGTGGGGAGAAGGAAATGTCGAGGCAGTAGAAGAGAGTGTGTGTTGAGGTGTACTGGCCATCAAAGCTACTCAGAAACCACCTGTTTCAGAAGAAAAAACTAAAACCTAGAACCAGCAGCAGAGGATTTCACAGCCCTTACTCCGTCTCCTCTCACACACCACAGACAACAATAAACCAGTGCTGGCAGAGAGTCTGCTCAATGACACACCCAGCTGGCATTTTCCACCCAATAAAGTTGTTTACAATTTCATTCTGAAGTCACAGGGTGCAATAAAAGAGTTTTTAAACACTGATGAATGACTGTAAATGTTAACAGATAAGACCCAGTATTTCAGCGCAGCCGCCTGATGTTTTTTTTAACCGCTGAAACACAGGAGCTACATTCAAACCAGCATTAGCTCTGCATGAAATATGCAGCCTTATTTATGTGAATGAGGCCACTCAGTGGACGCAGCAGGGATGTAAATAACAACAACAACAACAAAAACACAGTTTCCAGCAACATAAAGTTTGTAGTGCAACATCATCATCATCGTCTGCCCAGGCCACGGACCACAAGCCACCTCTGGGATTCGTTTGTTACATGAATATCTAACACCGTTTTGACTGTTTGCCTCGCAGTGTGACATAAAAATGTATTCTCCTGATGTCAACAACAAGAAAGAGATGTAACGGTAAAGAGTTCAGTTGTGAGGTGATTTAAAGGCATTGATGCCGTTAGACTTGCAGATATTGGAGCGTGACACCCAAAAAAGGTTTCGTCCTGTACGCATTTATTACAGAAGAGGTGAATTCACGTTCCTGAGCATTACAAACACCCAAACGTGTTAACCTACATATTGCATCTATCGAAGGCCAAAGGTGACAGTTGACCTCCTTGGTCCTGCTGACTAAAGTTTGCCTTCTTGTCTGCGTATGAACAGTGGTGAGTATCCAGGATTTTACCTTTTCTATTTCTTAAATAGATGCCGCACTGAAACGGCGGTCCGGAGCGGCGTGCCAACGCGCTCTGTGCCGGCACACGTGGTGGCACGCGGAGCGGTGTTTATAGGTGCCATCTGATGAAATGACACCACATTAAAATCAATATTTAACATCAAACGACAGGAAGAAGAAGGTGAATTATGACCTCTTTGGCTTTCAATAGATGGGTAGCCTGGGTAATTATGTAAGTACTTTGTACTTAAGTGCCTGTGTAATGTGTTCCTGTTTTGCATAATGTATTTCAGCATGCTGCTCCTGTGTAGCATGCATGTGCATCCGTAAATCATGCTGCACATTCATATTTAAGTGTACGCCTGCAGCATCAGCGTGTTGTCTTGCATGTGTGTTTTGTGCTCACGTACGAGCACTTAGTGCAAGTGTATGTGCGCTTCATGCGTGCATGCTGGTGCATAATGTGCCGTCGGAAGGAGCGTAAGCGTTCGCGTCTTTGCAAGTGTGTGTATGTGTGTGTGACACATGTATGTGCTTCATGAGGGCGTACGATGAACTGTGTTTGGAGATGGTTTATTTCAGTGGTTTTAATGGTTTTTCACATCTCTCCTCCCAATTCAGAGAGACTGAAGTGTTTTTTGACCCCTGTCCATCTCATCCTATCAATGCTGCCCCCATCCCGGAGATACAAAGTCTACCCAGCAGCCAAACTTCTTAACCTGCACCACTTCACAACACTCTTCTCCTGCTATTACCAACCACTTACCACACCTCACACACCAGCTAGAAAATCAATACTTTCAGTGTGTGTGTGGTAGTGGTGGGGGCTCACATCCCCACAGCCCGCTTTCAGACCAAAACACCCTATCACTGGACCCCCCCCCCCGCTTTTACAAACACACACACACACAAATCACATTCAGTGTCTCCAATCAACTACTAACACCCCCGCGCTCCTCTTCCGCCCCTGCAACTGTTCAAACACTCACACACACACACTCACCAACCCTGATGCCTGCATCGTTGAAACAAAGCAACCAGCTGCACGGTGTGTAGGCTACAACGTGTGCATGCACGCAGGACAACACAGACACACACACACACACAGTTGTACAGATAAACTTAATGAGGGCTCTGTGAATGTAAGGCACTAACCATTCTGATGTCATTGGTACAGTGAGGACAGGGCCCCTTTGGTATGCTAGCCACACACACACACACACACACACACACACACATTCGTGTCGCAATACTGGGCCTTGTGTTCTGTTTCCTTTGGCAACGGAAGTTTAGTATTTAAGGCTGCTGCTAGACTAAACAAATATCCTTCTGCACTCCCCTGTCTCTCACTCCTGCTCTCCCATAATTCTACCTCGCTCGTCTTTAAATCTCTCTATGTTTTCCACCCTCTCATCACGTTCCTTTCTCCTGCAAACTTCTCTCATCCAGCCTCGTTCTCCGTCGTTTGTCTTCCTCCGTTTTCCTTTCCTCTCTTTCTTCTGCCCTCACTCGGCCCGGTTTGCACACTAACACGGCTCAGTGCCTCCCTGGACACACACTATTCTCCATGCTTATTGTTCCTCTTGACAGCTTTTGTAGTGGGGAGAAAAAGCAACCTCTCCTCCGCCTCCCTTCTCCCTCCATCTCCCAAATTCACTGACTCCCACCGTCCTCTACTTTCGTCCCAAGCCTGCCTTAGCCCCCTTTACCATCGGGCCTGAACATCGCTGGTCCACACACACACACACACACACAGACACGCATTCCACAAGCGCAAAGGTCAAAGGGTGCAGCTGCCTCAATAAAGAGATGGGGGAAAGAGAAAGGAGGAGTGATGGGGAGGGAGGTGGGTTACTCATTCACTTTCCTCCCTTTCTGCAGTGGGTAGAGCATCAGGGTTGGGGGGCATTTGGGTGGAGGGGGAGGTTGGCTGGTTCGCAGCATTTGGAAGAGATGTTGTTGTACCTCTTTCTCACACTTTGTTTACTCTCTTTGGCTTCAGCAGATGTAAACACAAACGGTTGGTTACAGCTATTTCGCACAAAGGAGCCTTGGCTGCGTCGTCTTTGTGTTTATGAGGACCAACATGTTGGATCTGCTGTTGGCTAATGGTCAAAATTCTCCCCCGCTGGGTGTTGTCCTCTGTCTTAGGTGCTGATCGGAGTCTTTTTGTCCTCAGTGTCGTCGTCCACCTCTAATTTGAACACACAGCTTTGCAAAACCTGAAATAACTCTTACTCTACACCTAAACACACTGGCCTTTACTCTGCTGGAATTTCATTAGCAACATTTTCAGGATAAAGATTTACAATAGCAATGAACAGCAGGATCCGGCCTTGGGTGGCCACGGGACATGGTCAGGAGCTTAATGGATAACTCCCGTATAAGTCCCATGTGCATATTTTGAGATGTCACAGTAAGAAAAGCACAGGTGTGAATAATGAGATTATTGATGGGTGAGTGCTCGGTGTCAGTTATAGAGTCCTGCTATTGTGGCTCACTGTCGCAGTCCTGAAAAGAAGAGAAGAGAGTAACTCCTGTGCCTCCTTTACCACAATGACTCTCAGTGTCCTGCAGTTCCTTTCTTGTTGTTTCCACGTATGTAGAGTTGGGTCATTGTGTATAGACATTTCTAATGATGAAATGTGAGACAGAAACTAACCTGCTTTGAGACCACAGCATCAAATATGAAACCTGTGCAACTTGTTGCTGTTTCTCTTTCCTCCGTTTGTCATTACTTGTGTGATGCAAGGTCATTTCCAGCCGGTCCAGCAGGCCTCCTCTGCTGTCGACCAGCCTGCTCTTCACCTCATGTCAGCAATAGATTCTTGGATTTTGTCCTGGATGATACAGATGGAGATTCCTGGGGATTACGTTCCCAAACATGTAATTAAACCCTTTCTGTGTGGCTCCACATAACATCCCAACTCTACCTGATGTGTCAGATAAGTGACTACGAGTCGGATGTGTGAGCGATGTGAAAAGGAAGAGCAGAGGAACATGTCACTAATCTTTCTGTTCATGTTGTGTCACTTCATTCTGTTTAATCTCTCCCAAAATCCTGAGCAGGCCTTTCCACTTACTAAAAGTCCCTGCTGTGTTCCTTCAGGGCCAGAGAGTGTGTCTGTGGCTGCTCCAAAATGACACATTAACCTTCTCAAAACTGTCACTCTCACATGATGATTGATATCTTTAATATCAAAAACACTGTGGAGTGTTACTGAAGGGAAAATATATTCAATTTAATATCTTTTAAAACACCTGGCTCTGAATCACAGCGGTTGTCCAAGGACTGTAAGTTCCCAAATCATGGAATGAGCCAGAGAGCTGCAAAGAGAGAAGGAGACTCACACTTGGAATAAAATCTGACTCTCGCTGACTCCTACCACCTGAATGAGCTAATGGGAGGCTGTCACAGCACAAGTAGTGTGAAATCCTTCTTGATGGATTGAAAAGTGTCTTTAGGGATCCAAAAGCTCGCCTTCTTGAGCATCTCAAAGGGTGTGGTGCTAACCAGGATGACTTTGGCATGATCACATTTAGACTTGACTGAGTGAAAATTAAATCAGATTTCCTTTGAACAGGATTCGCTTTGAACTCTGCCCGGGCATCATTTAGAGAAAGGTCTCATGACACAATTTGATCGTGGAAACGTGTGCAGGTAGAAATCCGCCTCCCTGTGGTTAGTCCAAAACTTTGAACTGAACATGAAAAACTTCCCGGCTCTTCATGCAACCTCTCATCTTGTTATGCACACACTTCCTCCCGGCATTGATGATGCATTAAAGTCCTGCAATAGGTGTGACATGCACCCATTGGTGTGATGAAAACCATTCTGTGTCTTGCGTGTTGCATTTATTTATTTTTTTCCCTAAACAGAACAAGCTGTTCACTGGTAATTAGTTTTACAGTAGATAACATTGGAGCACGTTTCTGTCACATCCAGGAGAAATGAAATACATGAGATGTAGCAGACGAGTCTGGGGAAGGAACGCCTGTCTTTGCTTCTTCCCCTCCAGGAAGGTCAGAAGTGATGATCTGCTACAGAACAGTGAACTCAGCTGGTAGAAAGTCACATCCGGAATAACAAAGAACACTTTGCGAAGGCTATCTGCATATTTTTTGCGCTTCAGCTGCTCGAACCACAAGCACTATACCTTTTTTTTTTTTCATCGCAGTCTAAGAAACGCATGCAAATCGAGTTGTGGCACAAACAAGCCGGAGAAGACAAGCGCTGCTCATCCAAAAAGCCTCCCTCATCACCAATCGCAAATTGTGTGCTTCAGCCATTAAGACTAATCCAGCAAGTCTGGCACCCGCACGCCCTAAAGCTCTGATGTAACTGAAGCCTTTTCTGATTAGATTTGGAAAAGCCCTCCCAATGCTTCTCTTACTATTAGTGATGTAGGCTCACAATGATGAGCATGATTCTGCTTTGTAGGAACGTAGAAGTGTGGGAAGGTGTCGCGCGGGTTGAGGACGGCACAAAAACAGTATTATTTTTAAGCTATTCATATTGTGAGACTATATATTTTAATCCACTACACTGCACAGAGAAATCGTGTACTATTTACTCTCCTGCATTAATCTGACATTGTATTTACCTGACAGAATAAGGTTTTAATAAGTAAAACATGCAGACACAGTTGAAAACACCGCTGGAGTGTAGGCGGTGTGACAGAACAGTTGTTTTGGCTTCAAAGGAATTTTGTTTTAATAGTTATTGCCAATAGCTGTTTTATGGTAATGTGCTGTTAGTGATACAAATGTTTATTTTTGTACATTAAACCTTTAACTGTGCTCAATATGCGAGTGTGATTGTTTCATCATCACTTGACTGGCAGCGCCTTGGGCTTTGTGTCCCCTCACATGAATGTCTTCCCTCTGCAGAGCGGAGCAGCTGCTTCCGTCTATGGAGCAGTCAGAAGCTCCTGCACTTTACGTCGGTGCAATAGTGTGCAACAGCCTGACAGAAGTAGGTCTCAGCATTTGATGCAAATACCTCTATGTTTTCTGATGAGGTCATTTTGTGCGTTTTCCTCGTTGCGCAAACAGTCAGCGAGACCAGACTCCAGCGTCTGGTTGTCTGTTGCTTAAGGACACTTCAGCAGGGTAGATGTTTGTGAACAAAGATGCCGCAATCCTTCAGCTGTGGGGCTCTGTGACCACAGGACCACCCCGACGCCAGCAACAGAGCCAGAGTCTCTCAGAAAGCAAAGACATTCCTTCAGTTTCCCCATGAACCTGAAATCTAAGTCCGTTTTTTAATAAATGAGTTTCCTGGTAAACTGACACATGAAACACACGAAGGGTGTTTTGGAAACAAACTTCAATCATGACTTACCAGCACACCAGTCTGTGAGGGTTTGTTGTGCAGGGTTAGACTGGAACTTTCCTGAGAATGCCGTTTGTGTAATGTCTGCCTGGGTTTGTTTATCCGCTCTGGGTGTCTCCGCGCGGAATGTATCTGTGTGCTATATCTTGTTGAGCTGGATTAGTGCTTCGCTCTTGTGTGCAAATGTACTTTACATGTGTATGGGAAGAAAAGCACTGGCACTATGTAATCTGTTACATTACCTGGATATAATCAGACATTACACTGCGCCTGCGTCTTTCTGCCTATAGCACAGTTTACTATGATAACAGGCACATTTACAACCCATGGTTCAGCGTAATTTTTAAAACTGTTGATCCCCTTTACACAGAGGTAGACAAAGGCATGCTTCTGACTTCCAGCTGGCAACCGATGATTTTACTGAAGTGACATCTGTTGCTCGCAGATTTTATCAGCTGTGGCAAGCTATTGCATGAACAGTAACTCTGTCAGTTGGCTTACAGTTCAGTCTCTGGCTTTGCAAATATGCAATAAACTGATGCATACTGTGCATTACAGAATATTATGCTAAAAGAGGGGCGCTCAGGTTCCAGGCTTAAAGATTGAAAGAACAACTGTGCAGGACCTGATTAGATCCAGTGTGATAGTGCCGTATGACAAGGAAAATGTAAGATCATGCTGTTATTTTATTCACACTTAATCCCTGTCTGCTTAGCTCACCATCACAAAAGGACAAGCAACAAAGTTTGGGTTTATACATTTTCCCTTTTATGAGAAAAGGGCTTTTAGGATGAAGGCTAACTAATGGATTTGGCAGTTGTAAGGCTTTTTGTAATAAACTTGGTGGGACTGCTGGTGTATAACGTCCTCCACATCTAATGAAAAGCAGGACAGATCTGCTGATGTCACTATAAACTCATATATAGCAGCTTCCAAAACCTGCTTCAGTGCAACTGGGAATATTGTACAGTGTGTGTGTGTGTGTGTGCGCGTGTGTGCGTGTGTGCGCGTGTGTGTGCATGTGTGTTCCAGTTCTCAAAGGAGCTTTTTTATAACTTTGGCCCATCATAATAATGAGGGAATAGTATATGGCATGCTATCTGGCCTTGAAAGTTAAACTGGGTTAGCAGTAGCTAGTTAGCCACACATTCCTAAATTTGCTGCGTTTTAGCTGATGCTGAATATGTCTTTGGTGTAAGATATCCAAAGCATGAGAGGTCTGCTGTACCTCATTACTGTTGCTGAGCTATGATTGGCCAGTCAGTGTTTGTGGGACTCGATGTCATTACTAATATATAGAACATTACGCAAGTGTGAAATAAGAACACAGTCAAAGCGGTGAGGAGTAACGAAGAGATCTTTTTTTATTGAACACAACCTACTTTGTTTATTTCCTGTGGCCCCAAATGTATGATGGTGCATGTGTGGCGGAGTGGGTGCAGGGTGGGGGACATTGGGGGAGTTGTTTGTGTGACATTCAAAGGCATTACAAAACAGCTTGCCTCCAACAACGAGGGCTGCAGCGGCGTTAATCATCCAATTCTCTCTCTACCAGCATTTGCAGATCGCAGCTGCACTTGTCATCAACTGTAACATTTTTCTCACTCCGAGACGCAGGGAAAGGTACAGAAAGCGAAAAGCATGGAGAGAAATTCTAGAGCGAGAGGGTGTTTAAAAAAAAAAAAAGACAAGTAAGTGTCAGGTGGTGAAAGAGGAGAAAGATTGAGTTAGCGAGCAGAGGATGGTGGAGGACGAAAGCAAAGCCACTGGAGCGGGCTGGAGGCACAGGGAAATAGCTGCCAGCATCAGTACTGTAAAAGCATGGATTTTCTACTGATAATTCCTCCTCTGCTGAGCTTTAATTACTCTCTGCTAGAGCTATCTGTCCGCCCCCAGGTCTGGCCACGCGCAGAGGCCTTTGCATTCAATCACACAGCTCGACCTTTTAACCCTTCATCTTCTCTCCAATCATGACATGACATTTCAGGTCTGTCAGGTGCAAACCATCCCTGCACCCTGTGCAGCTGTGCTTCTCCGGGTGTTAAGGCGCTGCACTACATTAATCACAGTGACATTGTAATCACAGCAGTTTTACCCAGAATCAGTATGCAGATTCCTGGGTATATTTCTTTGATTTAGAGCCCTGTCTCCGTCTCTCCCCACTTCTCCCTCGCTCTCCTCCTATCCCTGACCTTCGCTCATTCCCATGGTAACTGCGTCTTACTCGAGGATTGTTTCGTTGGTAAGTCAAGTGGGCCAATCCTTGGGTTTTAAGTTGTGCATCAGCAGCGAAGCTTTTCAAAATCTAATTTAGGGGATTATCTCTCTATTGATTTCACTTAAAACTGATTCTTTTCTCTTCCCATCCTTCTGCTGCTGTGATAAGGTGCGAGGGAAGGGAGCGTCTTTGTGTGCAGTTGCACGCGTGCATGCGTGACATATCAAGCTTTTTACTTCCTCCACGGACTTGAAGAGGAGGCTCAGTCGTCTCACTCGGCGGCGCACGGAGAGCTCGCAGAAGTGTGCATGTTCCAACTTTTGGCGCCTATCTGCATCTGTCTGTGTGCGCTCATGCGGCACTACACACGCGCGACTATCATCCTCCGTGGCATTAATATTCATCTGTGTGTGCATTGAGCAGAACAGATTAGCAGGAGTAATGATGAGCATGTAATGATAAGGGGACCACAGCAGTCCCGATAGTCTGAACAGGCCTCCTTTAAACTCAACTGGAAAGAATGAGGCAAACTCATTACAGCTTAACAGCCATTAGATTAGTGTTAGTTGCTCTTTAAAGGGGAATATCACTGCTGGTTTTCATGGATTAGCAACAGCGTTGAGTCATTCATGAGACATTATCACTACTGTTTTGGTCTCACAGTTTGTTGGCAGCTTCTACCATTGTTAGCCAATACTTGTTACTATCCGGCGACAGTTGCTTTCTTCATGTGAATCCAAATGTCTGGACTGAGTCACCACCACATCAAGTCTGTGCTAGAACTCCAGAAGACAAAATGTGCTATTAGACAGGATTTTGAAGCCCTTTCTATGTTTGATAACCATCACAAAACAACAATAAGCAGACTAATACATGTGAACGATGAGAAACATACAGCAGCATGTGTTAGATCATAGTGCGAGAGCTGGACCATTTCAAACACATTACTAGCTCAAGTTTGCCTAGTGTAAACTAAAGCATCGGCTATGACACGGTGGAGAGATGGACAGCATTTTATCAAGTCTACTTCCATCAAACGCACACTAGTTCAGTAGTGGAAACTTTTTTACCATGTACCCAGGATAAGTGGACCTCTGTATATGGAGACATCTCCAAACTCTTTAATAGTTGCAACAGGCTTTTTCAACACATGGCATTTTGTAACATTGTGCAGGAACATGACTTTAAACTGGGCCCAGGTCTAATTTAAAGCAATTCCTCAAACGTTAGTTACACTAAATCACCTGTTTTGTTTACTAGTACGTTATGATTATCTTTAGTGAGATTGTACTTGACTGTTGGTTGCAGAGGAGCACAGCAGCTCACACTGAAGGTATAGATTAGCAACCTTAGCATGCTGCTGGAGAACGGGTGGTCACCGTTTGCCAGCCGTCTTTGTGCTCGGCCTCAGCTACTGCGATGGGTTGTCATGGCAGAGGCAGTGACAAGTGTCTAGCCGGATCAATTATGGTGCGCGACAATGCATAAGATCGCATTTGCGTACCGGCATGTGCTGGTGTTTGTGGAGTGTAATCTACTCTCACACATCACAGATCACAGGCCAAAGGCAGCCGTCTGGTCATCCCACCCTAGGCCACCCTGGTGGCACACCATGATCTGGATGGGCCCTAAAAACACACACAAAGATGCACATACGCAGCCAGATGAAACAAATTTTGGAAGGGAGCAAAGGATGCTAACAGTTACCATAGAAACGTGGCACAAAGGTAGAGGGAGAGAGGGGGAAACAGAAGAGGAAGCGGGGAGTTAGAGAGGGAGGCAGCAAATGAAATCAGCTCTGTCAATACGTTGCCAAGCAACATTCAACACTAACGAAGCTGGGTTTGATAACTTGTTGATAACACCAGTGGGAGCGCCTGTGTGTGTGTGTGTGTGTCTGTGTGTGAGTACATGTCAGTGTTATTAGCAGAGGCAGTGAAAGAGCCCCTACTGAGACAAGCCCAAAGCAGAGATAAGGGGAGAGACCCTCTATTAAAGGCAGGGTTAGCAGTGGGCCTCAGGAACTCACACACACATGCAGAACAAAAGACTTCTCACACAAGAATGAATCACACAACAGGACCAAGAGAGTGGTGCTTAAACATTTTTGTTTGTTTTTTTATTCAACCTTTTTTTTCCAAACCAGGAATGTACTAGTTTTTTCCTCTCTTTAGAGGTGTGTTGGAAGGGCAGGGGGCAGGGGGAATGGGGGGAGGGACGGGGAGGTTCAGGGGTCGTCGTGATGAGTAGACAAGGGGGTAAGGAGTAAAGAGAAAGAGGAGTAGAGGACACAAAAAACCCTTCTCTCACCGAGGTGTCCCAAATACAAAGTCTCAACACGTCACATACGAGAGCCACCTCGCTCCACGACCTCCGCTCGCTGGCTATTGGCACAAAGAAATACTCACACGCACACACACGCACAAGTACACACACACACACACACACACACTTGCACCAACAGAGAGGTGAGGGAGCTAGGCTGTAGTTGTTTTTTCTTTCCTTTTCATCCTGCACCCCCCCGCCCTGAAGCCCAACCCCGTTCCATAGAAACAGCACTTTCTTCTTTCTCGACATGACAACCAGTGGCCGTGTCCGTGGTTTGTAGAAAAGCCAACACGTTGAGTCAATCAGTCAAACACAAACAGTGAGAGCCAGAGACACAACTCTGAAATAACATTGACATGAAAATCAAACAATTCCAAAAAAAAAAAAAAACGACAAAAATAATTGAGTCCAAGAGATACTTGACATTCTGCTGAGAGGGAGGGGGGTGAGCGAGGGAGCAAAACGGACTGAAAACAGGGCAGTGGCTTCTTCGTTGGAGTCGACGCCGTAAAGTCCGAGAAGTTTTTTTTTTCCACCCCTCAAAGGCAGCAAGCATTTTAGGTTAAAACACTGTCATTTTGGATGGGAGTGCTCCAAGGAGTCGCAGACGTTGTTGAAGAGAGAGTAACAGACACTTCATTTGGCTTGGAGGATTTGTTTTAGGTACTCTAGACACAGACTTAACAGCATACATAAAAAACACAAGTCGGTAGTTCAAAAAGAAGATTTGTAGGTGTTTTCCTTTCATTTCATCTTTGAAATCAGTTTGGATACAGTCAAATACAATCCAAAATGACCCATATAAAAAAAAAACATATTGAACATCATCATCGTGTGTTGAACAAAGTAATTCTGGACGAATGTGACAGAAAGATATCTCAATATATGATGTTACATACTGATACAAAACACAGCTGAGAAATGTCGAAAGGTTCAGATTCAAACACTGGCTTCACGCAGAAAACATGGCTATATCACTGGAGGCCTCGCGTGTGTGTTGTGTGTGTGTGTGTCTGAGAAAAATCTTTAAAAAGCTTAAGCTCTCCATTGCCACCCAGTTTACACATAAGCCATAAACACAAAACAGCTCTATTAAGTATGCACACGTGAACATATTGCACCTCTGAACACAGCGTTGCGTTATTGCCCTCCGAAGGTTGAGGTGCCGGGCACTGGCGTGTGTGTGTGTGTGTGTGTGTGTGTGTGTGTTTGTGCGAGGGTGTGCGAAAGAGAGGCGAAAACACACCGCCGCACAAGCGTTCCGTGTCCATCGGGTTAGTCTTAATCACATGAAATACAGAGTCATATGAAAGCAATCAGCGTTTTTGTGGATTGTGGGTGAAAAGTGCGCGCGGACGTGTTTGCTGGAGCGCAAGCAGGAGCAAAAGAGAATGTATGTCATTCAATGCAATCAGTAGGCATTTGTGACAGTCATTAAAAGGTGTGAAATGTGTGTTAGGCTGCGTGGGAGGGTGTGTGTGTGTGTGTGTGTGTCACGCAGAGAGAAACAGAGTGTGCCCACTGCCCTGGGCCTGCGTGTGCTGCTATAATAAATGAGAGAGCATGTTCGCATGAGCCATAGACGCATTTCAACACAAATTTTGGCGGAAAGGAGGAGCAAATCTGAAATGCGCCACCTCACGTTAACGCAAAGTGTGACCGAGTCACAGGAAATAAGCGTGTGTGTGTGTGTTTGTGTGTGATGAGATCTCTCCTCTCCACGGTAAGAGTTCAACTCCTCCAAAATCCATTTTTTGGCTGTCGGTCCATCGCCTCCGCTCCGGAGACTCTGTTTAAAGAAACGGTTTCTCTCCTTCGCCAGCCACTCCTTCAAATGATCTCTCCATCCTTCCTTTCTTCCTCGGGATCCTTCACCTCTCACTGCTGCCGCTCCCATCCTCCCCTCCCTTCAGCTTCTTTTTCTTTAGTGTGCAATTCCTTCACAGTCTTTTCTCTCCTCGTGTCCCTCCCTTCCTCTCTTTCTGTTTTTTTTTTAAGTTCTGCATTCAGATGCCGCTTTATTCCTCCTCCCCAGACAGCACTCTCTCTCTCTCTCAACCTGTTCTTTTTCCTTTATTCTTTTTCATTTCACACCCTCTTCATACCCCCGCCTCATCACCGCCTCCCCCTCCCTCCCATGCCCCCCACTTCTTTTCACTTCTGCGTTTCAAAAAAAGCGTTTGGAAAAGAAAAAAAAAACTTTCATAGATGGTTCTACCTCAACACTTCCACAAACGAGGTCTAAACTTCAAAACTACAGCATAGTACAAGGAGCTATAAAAATATACACAGAGTTCAGAGACCCTAGAGGGAAGGGAGGGGGGAGAGGAGGAAGGGAAGGAGGGAATGAATGAAAGAGGGAACAGAGGAAGAGAGAAACAACGTCTGTTCGCCGGGAAAATTAAAAAAAGGGATTAAATTAATAAACAGCGCAAAGGGAAAAGTAGTGAAATAGTGAAAAACAGAAACAGCAGATAAAAAAAGCCTAGCAACAGATTGTTGTTGTCAAACAGAGTGGGTAAAAATAATAGAAAACAGAAAAAACATCTAAAAATCTTTTACTGGATATTCATATATATAATCTATAAGTGTTGATAGTGATAAAAAAAATCTCACTTTTTTGATATTCGCTCACTATTTTGTGTTTTGGTATTTAAGACAAGTCTAAAGAACACACACACACACACACACACACACACACACACACACACACACACACACAGTGTACGCACACACCTACACGCAAACTAAACCCCACACGCGCCAACATGTGCCAACTCATATGCAAACTGGCTGTACCGAAGCACGCGCGCGTCTACTGTGGAGCAGCTGCGCCATAATTATTATCCAAGTCGCACGCACACTCGCACCAGACATTATTAAAATATACAAGATTCTGTCACCGATTGGTCAGACCTCCCCAGGCCAGAGCCCGGTCATGGGACCACTGCCTGGGCTTGCTGATTGGGCGAGTCCAAGGCCCCTGTTTTCTCAGGAGAAACAAACAAGAACAAACTAGAATCCTAACGGTGAGTTAGTGGCAGGGGCCGGTCTCTGGTTGGCTGATGACGCTCTGAGGGGGGGCGGTGCGGTGGGATAGGCAGATATGGCCTCTGGAATCAGAGTTCTCCGGCGCTAAGTGGCTTTAGGGGTATCGTTTTTTTATTTTAAGCTTAAGTTCTTTTCTTTTTTAGAAAATCACGTGTCCCAACGCCAGGTCCATACTCCTAGAAAAAGAGTGTGTGCGGCGCATACACACCGGCGTCATGAGGACAACTCTTCAAATGAGCACGGGTGGGGCTCGTCTAGCTCTGAGTTAACAAGAAGGGGGCACTCAGAGGCTCTTGCCCATTTGTGAGGGCCTTGTTAGGAAGGGCCGCGTACGGTTACGTCGTTGCCCCTAACAGACACTTCGAGGCCCAGCTGTGTGAGAACGGGGCGGGGTGTTGTATTCAGCTAAAAACACGAGTGTGGCCGGGGGGCGTGGGCTCACGGGGTGGTGAGTGGGGTCCAGGGGACAATACTGGTGGCACTGAGGGGTTCGGGGTCGTTGCTGTGATGGCGAGCTTCGCTGTGGCTTTATTTGGAGGAGGGAACTGGTTGATAATGGGTGGAGGGAGGTGGATGTGTCCAGTTGGCTGGAGCTGCGGCCGTCTCATACTTTGTAGTAGATATTGGCTGGGCTCTGTGGCGGCATCTCCTGCACAATGTAGACAGGGTGTCCGTAGTCCCCGCTGACTTTCTCGTAGTGCGGGCAGTAGGCTGAGTCCGACGTCCGCAGGGGGATGATGATGTCGCTCGGCTCAGAACCGTTGTTGTTAGAGCTGGTGATGCCGCCGCCGCCTCCGCGCTTAGGACTGGTGAGCGATGACAGCGACAGCGGTGGGTGGTGGGTGTCTGAGTGTTTGGCGTGCCGCCGTCTGTAGCACACCACGCAGATCACGGCAGTCACCAGCAGGAGGAAGGCGGAGCCTCCCGCAGCCCCAGCGATCAGGGCGATGTTGGAGGGCTGAAGGGGCCCGTTCTCGTTGCCACCACCCTCGCCACCAAAGTTGTTGGATCCTCGCGACTGGGTGGAGTTCCCTGCACCACCTGGAAGAGATCACAAAGTTATCTTAGTCCACAAACTGTTCCTATATATGCGTATCACAAAAAACACCAGAGCCATTACAGAACTGAGATTTTACATAAGCATACCAATCTTTATGGCTGTGCGCCACAATGACATGAGTAACGGTGCTGGTTTAGCTCTGCTCGTGAAGGCCATGGAGACTTGGAGCCGGGTGGAATGCAGGAAGTACGCAGCAAATCTCGCAGAGGCTTACATGCGGTCTCTTTATTGATGCGATTGAAGTGGACAGCGGGGCACATAAAACGATGACGAATGTCCGTAGATCCGCTGTGCGACCGGGAGCGAGCGCTGCAGCATGTACTCTTGCGGACAGCCTGGCTAAGCCACAGTGTGTATCAAGGTAACACACTCTATTTCCCTAACCTTAACAACTGTATTTACTTAGCACTACAGCCAGCCACATGAAGAGAGCCTCCCCCGCTCTGCTGCTACCACCAGACCACACGCTGCTGGCCTTCCCGCCCGCCTGCCTGTCTGTCTTTTTATCTGTCTGTCTGTTTATCAAACTGTCTGTCACACTGTCTTCCCGTTTCCTCAGACCATTTCTCCCCCTGTCTGCCTGAAACCTAAGATCTTCACAGCCTCGGAGCTCACAGTTTTTCTCCGCAGGAGGTCGGGTCAGAACTCAGCAGGTGGATGATGGTCTGGAGGTGTGTGTGTGTGTGTTTGCGTGTGCCCGTGTCTATATTTATGTGGCTTTGGCACTAGGCCGTGTGAAAGCGTGTGGCCAACTGGTTAAGGCTGGTAATGCGAGTCCCTGCTACACAGCGCCTCCGGATTGGTCTATCATTATTCTTGGCACACATCCCCTTCTTTTCTCCGTGTATCTTTGCTGTGTCTCCTCCGCTTCCTCGCCCCCCCCTCGCTCCGCCGTTCTCTCCATCTTTGGGTTATTGTAGCTTTAATGACCCACCTTGCTCTGAGCTCAGTGCCTAGCAACACATGGACACACATTACCCAGTGAGGTATGGGCGCACGCAAACACACATCACCCCTGTGCAGCTCGGCCCCCCGCTGGGGCGGGACGACTGGGAGCAAAGCGTTAACGCCGGCCGTCGATTACACACTCTTCTCCTCCTCCAGCTTTCTTCCTTCCTCCATTAACTCAGCATCCCTCATTCTCCATCTCCATTATGAGCGCCGCCTTTTACCGGCTCTCTTTATTACATCCCCTTCTTTCACCTCTCCTCCTCTTCTCCCCCTATTTTCTGACTCACACTCCCTTTTGTGTTCCTTTTATCAAGTTCAGACTTTAATGCCTTCTTCCGTCCCTCTTTTTTTATTTCATTAGTGAATTTCACCTTGGATGGAGTTGACCAGCAGGTCCCAAATAAAAAGAACAAGTCAAGGTGACTTGACTGTACTGTTAACCTTGTTTTGAACCTTCCTCGTCTATTTCTCGAGCATAACTCACATTTTAGAAAGAACAGATGCGTTTTTCTACCGATATTTCCACTAAGCTGTTGCACGAGTTCCAATGCAAATTTCTGAAATCACGAGGAGAGTGTGAATCATCAACAACCTTTACATGAATACATTCTAGAAGATGTGACAAGTTTACATAATTAGCACCAGTAACGCTGATGCATCGTGGCATTTCGTTGCTGCTTCCCACATAAGATGACAGTTGTTTTCTTCAACGAATTAATTTGTCTCTTCCTATCCATGTGCACCGGTGGTGTTTTATCAGCCACCGTGGCAATATAGAGGGGCCTTGATGTGCACCGAGGGACCCCGTGTGTGCCAGCAACTTTGCAGTTGCATAAATTCCCTATGCCGCTTCTATGCTTTTTGTGTTTCTAACACAACGTGACGTGAATACTGCAGCAGAAGATGCAGAAGCCGTGTGTTTCATCGCTTTCAATACGCCAACTTTCTCACTTCAGACAAGCATAACATTTATTTTTCTGAATTCCTGGCAGTTTTATCTAATGGAAAATATACCGACTACACATAAGGTAGCTGAAATTCAACCGATATCCGAATATAAAGCTGTATCTGTATCCATGTGCTTATTTCATGCGTGTAGCTGTAAATTGAAAGTGACCGAGGCCCAGTGTAAAGATCAGATTGCATTAGAGCGCCTCATGTGCTGAGTAGCCTACTTTTTACTGTCATTTATGTTTCCGTCTCAGAGGAGTCAGAATGTTTCAGAAATCTGAAGTTTAAACTAAAATTTCTAATACATTTTTTAAAATATATCAGTATGTAAATGTAAAAAAAAACTTCTGAATCACTAATCAATAAAAATCCACATGTGTAATCTGAATGAGCATCATTCAGCCTGATTATCTTCAGTGGACAATCTGAGACTCGTCCAGCACCAAAAGAGTGAGTTAGGAATATATGTTTGCAATTTACCAGAGTAATGACAGAGGAAGCTTTTTAATTCGATGCAAATAATATCAAGTGCATGACAGAGAAAAACACTAAAATGAATGAAATGTAGATGCTATTCAGAGAACATGTCTGTTCTGAGAGCATTATCCGTCCATATCCCTGATCCTAATACATCCGATTAATGTGTCTGTATTTGTTTACATCCCCAGAGTGGATCTGATGAGACAAACAAACAAAAGCGGGCCTGTGAATAACCAGCAACACTCACCGTTATTAGCCGAAACTATTTCAAGTATGTTCACAGGAGGATTAGAAATCCAACTGCAACTGCTGTGTCAAAACAATTATTTCAGATAAGCAGATACATGTGTGCTAATATGTCCTTGTCTGAGAGTCAAAAATGTGCAAAGCCCTCAATTACGCGAGTGATGTCTCACGGTGTCACAGCGCGTCCGGCCGTTATTTGTCTCATCCCAGTGAAACAATGGTCTCTGTTGTCGCTGGCTCAGCTCTCACCTGTGTGCGTTATGGACAAGTGATTTGAAAATGCGCAAATGCATCAATTTACACATTTGGCGTTGTACACAAAATCACCAATAAAGAAAAAAAAACAAAGAGAGAGAGAGAGAGAAACAAACACTCGTCCACAGAATGACTGAGAGGTACAGCATGGATGTAGCCTCTCTCCATTTCCATCTCCTTGTTCTATTCCCCTCTCCTCTGCTTTTCAATTATTCTTTTCTTCCTCCTCCTTATGTGCCTCCCACTTCTCTCCACTCTGCTCCATCAGTCCCCCATGCCTCCTCTTTTTCTCTCCCCTCATCTTTCTGTAATTCTCATCTTTCTCTCTCGTTCTCTCAAAGTCTTTCACTCGGATGGAGCTACAGAATCCAGGCCGCCCGAACTAATGACAATAATAACTCTCTGAAATGTCGCCGCCGGTCTAGCCCTCTCTCCCACTGCCCTCGCTCTCCCTTTCTCCTCCTGCGTCTTTTTTCCTCCTTTCTTTTTCTTGTCCTTCTCCCAAGGTAGCTATTAGCCATCCATTGCCCGCCTGCAGCACTTAGCTTAGCAGAGACGAGGGAGGAGAGAGAGAGAGAGAGAGATGGAATTAAATAGAGAGATCCACAGATGTCACCGCTGCACATTCTCCATCTGTCGCCTCCTACCTCCCTCTACTGACTGCTTTTTATCCACCAGTCTCTACCCATTCGCTCCATCCATTCTGGGGATGGATCCCCTGTCGATTATCTCCGTTTGGTCTACAGGCTCACCTGGGTTCCTGCTGGTGGTGCGGCCCGCCGTCTCCTTCTTCGGAGTCAGTCCATATGGGCCTGTGGAGGAAAAGCGAGGGTTGATGAGGCGAGCGGCAGACACACTGAGACAGACTCGTGCTGCTATAACAGCCAATGCTCTAAGGACTGGAACCAATAAGTGACATTAGCAAAGAGAGAGCCAGACGGAAGAGGGAAACAGAAGAAGAGCTTTAATAAAGGCTTCCCTACCTTCCACTGCCATTATTGGAGAGCACATATTGATTGCGCGTCGATGTGCCGCGTGTGAGCACTTTTCCATTTGTTCGAATGGGAAACTAAAGAGAGGCCGTTTGCCGTTTTGGCCAAAGCGAGTTTACACAGGGCCATAACGGCTTGTAATATGTAGTCGCTAAATCAGGCCATCTGTCTAGCAAGCCCTCAGTAATGGTGATGGCATTAAAGTGTGTTTATGTGACACATGCAAACACACACACACACACACACACACACACACACTTCTCACTGCTGAAAGAGATGGTTCAGAAAACACTAATTTCATTTGCTTCGGCGGCATCTGGCCAACAGTAGGCTGCAAGAACATTTTATGTTGGCATACTTTGTGTATGAAGCACTTTAAAAAGAAGCTGTGCTATTGGTCACTGTAGGGCAAAGCAAAATAGATATACTGTACAGCAAACCCACAAAAACACACACTGCATCCCACCCATGCACAAGCTGTGTGTGTGTGTGTGTGTGTGTGTGTGCGCACAGCTGTCAACCTATATATACTGACATTTAGAGGAGTGTACAGCTATTGGCTGGCGGCTCCCTCATGAGAGCCCACCAAACAGAAGTTAGGGGCGGTGCTGTCTGGATCAATAGGAACTGCTGTGTGGTCAGCAGGGTGGTGGTGGAGGGAGGTTCAGCCTGTTTCTGTGTGTTTGTGTGTGTGACAGAGACAGAAAGTAAGCAAGATAGATCAAAAATAAAATAAGAGACGACAGGTCAGTGTGTGTGTGAGGCAGCGCTGCGTGTGTGTGTGTGTGTGTGTGTGTGTGTGTTCCTCCGAGTGGAGCAGAGCGCCATATCTCATCAGAGATCACCATGAGGCGGCACGTCGCTTATTTAGACGACAAACAACACAGACGTGACCTTTCAGCCACATAGCAGATAAGGAAAAGAGAGAAAATAACAGGGAGGGAGAGGTGTGAGGAGAGATGGCCAGCATGAGAACTGAAAGGGAGGTGATGAGGACGGGGAAAAAGGGAATTTGAAAAGGAAGCAAGCGGCGTCACTTTAATAAAAGGGCGAACGAAGGGAATAGAGAAGAAGTGGAGGAAGGACAAAAGGAGGAAAGGCAAAAAGACAAGTTGAAGGGAAAGAAAAGATGGCGAAAAGACGCGGGCGCGTTTAAGAACTTCACAGAGTTACGCTAAAGAGCCATGAAGTAGTGTGTGTGTGTCTGAGGAAAAGTAGCATTTCCATCGGCCGTGAGCGCGAGTGTGTTGGTACTTTAATCGAACTGAGCTGACTATGCTGATGCTGCGAGCTGATAGAGGCGCAGCGGCGTCACTCGGCTCTTTGCTGGGGAGTGCCTACAATACACAAGCCCTGATAACACAAAGCAGGCTAACGACAGAGAAATGGGCAGGGGTGTGTTTAAATGTTTGCGTGTGCGTGTGTGTGTTTGTGTGTGAGAGCTGGGTCGTGTGAAGGACAGGTACCTGTTCTGTGGAGGAATGTGCAGGTCACTGAAAATGCTCAAATTGTTTAGTATCTGTGAATATATTACCAGAAATTAGACGTGTGCAGCTACGAGTCATTAAAAATCGCAGGACGTGTGCTTTTAACACTGAAAGGAGCCATTTTGTTCCAGCGCTTCAGCTGCCAGGTCTGCTGCGTGGGGGAAATGAGCGCGCTGAGCGATCCGGTCCCAGCTTTCTTGTAATGTATATAATGCGGGGATGTGTGTGAGTTTCAGTGTGTGTGTGTGTGTGTGTGTGTGTCCAGCATGAGTCAGTAGTAGTTAAAAGGCAGAGTGAGGGAGTCAACAGGGCTCATTAGAGCCGACTGATCCCACACTTCTCCACTGTTCTCACCACTTAACAAGCCCTAATATGCTCGGAAAGAACACACACGCACAGAGCGGTGCTGTATGGGTGCGAGCGAGTTCGTGCGCAACAAAGGGGAAGGAGAGAGAGCGATGGCTGAAAAGTGGATGAGGCTGCGTGTGGGATAAGGTGCCGTAATGAATGTGCGCTGCTGTGCGCGGTACAGATGGGAGACGGCGCGGCATGCGGTGGACGGGAGCCAGTGTGCGTTAGTCAGACTGTGTCGAGCGAGCGATCGTGTGCGATGCAGGATTAACAGAGTCTGTGTGGTGCACGGTGGGCTCCAGCATGCAGGTTGTACGTACTGGGGGAGTTCACATGTGGGAGACTTGAGAGAAAAACAGAAAGAGAGAGAGAATTAAGGTGGGAAGACTTACTCTGTCCCACTTTCAGGACCACCTTCATGCCTTGCGTGGCACACACTCCACCTCTCATGCTATCCAGGCCTTGGCGGGTCCCATCTGACGTAGCTGCAGGGAAAGAAACACAAAATGACACAGTTAGCCATGATGGTACACACACACACACACACACACACAGTGGAAACCCATCCATTAAAGACACAGATTCACCCTCTCTGAATCTATAGCTGACGCCAACAATAGCTTCTATTCATACGGTCAGCCAGGAGTGGACGAGTGACATTTGCAGAGGCAGCGATTTAAAACTCCACCAGAAGCTCTGAAATGTCAAACTATGAGGCGGCAGCACTTTAATAAGTCCTCATTTAGCAGTGTGCTGGAATTCATTAATACCCCCGCCGTGCCGCATGGACTCAACCGCTTTCAGTCAACTGCAATTGCTGCTCGGGCTGAAGAAACAGAAAGAGAGGGGGGGAGTAATGTGTGGAGGGAGGGAGAGAATGATTGATGTTTAAAAAAAAAGGGGGGGGGGGTAATCCAATCAAGAGCACATATAAAATAAAATGAAGCCCCTGAGACACAAACCACAGTGTGGAGAAAAAGTCAACCTGACTGTGCAGACTGTGTTTATGAGTTAAAGCTCCCCACTTGGTAACAGCCTATTATGACGGCCGCTCTGCTTATGTTAGCTTAAGTGAATTAAAGAGAATTTTTGATTTGAAATTGAAGGACTGATGTGGTAATAAAGGCAGTTAGGGATTTGACATGAATTATTAAGATATTTAAGCTTCTCTCATACTGGAAACCCTACACCCAACCACAACCCTAACCCTAACCCTAACCTCACCCCTACCCCTAACCCAAAAACAGCAGAGGTGCGATGTCGGGTTTTCCAATCAGCCTCCTAACCTGTTCAAGAATCAAACAAGCTTCTTTCTAGTGATGCTTTAAGGAGGCCAAAGGAAGTCAAGCAGTTCTGATAAAGTGCACAGGCAAGATGAGGGTGTGTGAGAGTGCACGGCTCCCTGTAACACCCTAACACTTCCTGTTACATAAAGCCTGTCAGCGAATGCATTCAAGATCACTGGTCTGCAGGTCACAGAGACTGCAGGAGGAGAGAGGGACTGTAAAAATACCAAGATGCACAGACAGTGCGAGAGGAGAGGAGGAGGTGAGAGGTGAAGAGACGAGAGAGGCTGTCAAAGTGAGAATCACACCTCTGCGGATGAGGCGCCATCAGTTGTGCAGCCGCTCTTAATCATTCATACACAAATGTGAACAGTCTCCAGCTCTGACTGCGCTCCAAATCACAGCGGTTAAATAACACACAAACTTCTATGTGTGTCTTCAAAGTTGGACCTGGCAGAGGGATAGATGTGTATCCACAGCAGCTGGTAACAAAAAGCAGTAAAACACATTTCTCCTTCCTCCAACCCACCCAAACAACCCAGCACACACCACCCGTCTAGCCTTATTTTCACCATGATAGCCCCCGGGGCTAACCCTCACCTTTTCTGCTTAAAAAAAGAAAAAAAAGAAATCATTTTCCCCCCGCCACAGCGCTTCAGGCTACAGATTAGCCTGTCTGAAGCGAAGCAGAGAGGGAGGGACGGCGGACGGCTCGGGAGGGAGCGAGAGGGAGACAGATAGAGAAACAGAGGTGTGAAGAAGAGGCAGCTTTACTTCTAACACCTCCCTCCCTCTCTCTCCTTCTATCCCTGCAGGATGCTGAGTGTGAAAGCAGGAGGAGGAGAGAAGCAGGCTGAGGTCAAGGCGAGCAGCAGTACGGTGGGAAAGCCAGGAGACAGCTGCGGCTGAAGGGATTTATAAAGAAGGTTTAAATAAAATGGCATGAAAAGTTTTTGCGCCGTTTGTTGAGTTACAGAATCATTTATGTACATATATCCTCAGTCTCTTCTGAGACCTGTGTAGTATTTGCCTCGACATTAATGTGTGAGGAAAATTTAATTTATTTTAATGAAGCTCAAATAAATGGAGAGTAGCCGAGTGTGTCAAATTAAGTACAGCTCTAGTTTGATCAGGGCCTAATTGTTTCATGGAAAAAATATATCTATCTTTAAATTAAACACGTCTGAATGCTCCGATTTTTTGTTTCGGCTGCACCAACGTGTGACTAAGTTGTGGATGTGGGTGGATTCAGAAGTGATGTATTTAATGTAATGATGCACACAAGGACTTTCACTGCTGACTCAATGAGAATTTCAGGGTTTTTTAATTTTCTTACATCACTTTTAATCACCTAAAGTCAGGAAAAGCTGTAAAAATGTTATTTATTTTGTTGATATTGATTTTTTTCATGCATGTTCCTGTTATTAGACATCGGAAGTAGCACGCATTAGTAATTGAAACATTCAGACAACTGCACTATTTATTTACATCATTAATTATGCTCTGTACAACATAACCTCAAAATATGAACCAAATAGCTGCCTTCACATTAACATCAAGAGCTCCTAAGAGAGTTCATGCTATCTTAATACTGCCGATATCCACTGTTAGGTTTTAGTTTGGTGAATATAGTTTATAGTAATATAGATAAAATAAATATTCTGCATGAATTTACTGTACAGCATGTGTTCTTTTCTTAGCTGCTGCTGGAATCCAAAATAGTGATAATGGACGATAATAAAATAGTGAAAATATTTAAGAATTCTTGAAATAATTGTTCTCCATTCACTAAATAAAAGTTAATAAGATGGCAGAAGAGATGCTGCATGGTTTTAAACATGGGCTGAGTATAGCACGGGGGAATGAGTGGATGAAGCATGGCATAAATACCCTTAACCGCTCAGGGAGAGAAGGGCGGAGGACTATGATTTCTGAGAATAATAACTACTGATACACGAAGGAGGACAAGAAGGTGACAGGAGACGAGGGAGGAGAGGAAGACGAGGGCGAGGAAAGTAGGAGGTCGGGCAGGGAAGCGAGGCATGGAGACTGATTGCCTGTGACAAGCTGTTGGTGATATGATGGGGACAGGAGACTATGTGAGACGATAGAGATGACCTAGAGCCCAGCGGAGGAGGGGGAGAGGAAGACAAGATTAATAGACGGAGAGAGGGAAAAGTGGTGGAACAAAGAAAAAGTAGAGAAGTTAAAAACAGAAAGTAAGGAAAGAGTTTAAATGACATGATAGATGGCTGAGAGGTAAAAGACTTTAATGTCTCCATTATGGAAAAGTGGAGCAGTAATGGATAGAAAGAAGAGGGAGACACAAAGGGAGACAGAGACTGAGAGCAGGGGAGCAAAATTGAACCAGGAGAGCTTCCGCAAATGTGATTTTGCAAATGCAAGCTATTTTTTTAACATCATAATCAACGGGTCACAAATACCACAAAGGCAATTTTTGTTAAAACACTGAGCTGTATCACCATAAATCCTCTTAAATCCATTAGACATGATACAGGTGCCACTATTTCTGGGAGTCTCAATTTCACAGGAACAAAGCCAACAAAGAGATCATAGCTGCTTTGTCCTTGGTTAGAAAAAAAACACGCTTCCCCTCCCAGTCTTTGGTTGCTAAACAGTGGAAATGCAGCAGATTTCCCTGCACTCGAGGGGGAGACGATATCACCAAATCAAGATGGAAATAATCACAGAACATCTGTGAAATCCTGATGAGAGCGGGAAAGATGGGAAGATGTGGCAACTGGCATGTCTCAGACATTCCCCACCTCACTTACAGAGGACAGACAGAGAGAGAGAGAGAGAGAGAAGCCAGTTGGGAGAAACGTATAGGGAGATTTGGGATGAGATAAGAGAGGAAAGGAAGGAAGGAAGGAAGAACAGTGAGAGAGAAAGTGGGAGATAGGGGAGGGGGAGAAGGGATGAGTAATTGAGACAATGATTAGCAGTGATGGGGGGGATTTGAAACTCCAGAGGACAGAGGGGAAGGAAGGGCGTCGCTCTGCCACCCTCGGTCGACAGGAAGACAGGAGGGAGAGGCGGAGGAAGTGCAAAAACGTAATTAATGAAATAATACCGCCCTCAACCTCAATCAGAGTGCACAGCGTTGGGGCCCTGCACACAGAGAGGCGGGCCGGGGGAGGAGGGAGAATCGAGTCCATAGAAGAGATCACAGAGTGGATGAGAGTCTTTCTCCGTGTCTCTCCTGTTATTACCAAGGGTCAGCGCAGGGCCAAGCCTCTTCTCTGCCTCCATTATTGCTGCTGAAGTTGGCCGGCCATTACATAAAAGTGGACAATAACTCCAGTGGAATCATATCATACATCGCTCATTCATTCAGGAGCCTAACTCCCAGGTCAGCCCCGCATTCAGCTCTATATCGACTGTCACTCACTGCAGTCGACTGTGCACAGTTATTTCATTTGCATCCAGACGTATGGCAAACCTCAGTGTTTGCCCTCCCACTCCGCTGCGCCCCTCTCCCGTGCTGTGTTCTGCAGCCCTGGTTATATATTCTACACATGCAGAACTACAGCCGACCTCCCTCAGCAAAACACCCGCTCCAACGTGAGTGATGTGAATGTGTGTACTTGCTGATGTTGTTATTTCCGTCACGTCCTTCAGTCTAGTTTGGGACATGACTCACATTTCACACTGCTCAAAAGTCGCGAGAAGTGGCGTTTTATTGCCTGATTTCATATATCTCGAGCTGAAATGTGATGTGCAGCATATTTTTGGAGGTGCTCATACTGCTGGCGGTGCTTAAATCCAAATAATGCTACTCCCAGAGAGCTTCAGGAGTCTCAAAAGTTACAAAGAAAGTTCAGTAATATGCACAAATGAAGACACTGTAACTGGGTTGTCTAATATTGAGGCCCGTCCTTGTTGTATGTGGCCTGTAAGACAAAACCCAGGACAAAGAAAGGCTGCACATCACTCACCGCTGCTTTAAAAGCTTGAAGCTGTGACCACAAGGTAGCAACTAAAAGCAACAGTGATGAGCATACCAACATTTTCAACCACCCCGCACCCGTCTGTCGTAATGGGGACATGACCCCCTCCCCACTCCCACCCCCACCCCTCTACGACAAATATGAAATTAGGTGGTGCATAGACTATAAAATAAATGTATTTTATGTGTTTTAGTTGAAGCTGACAGGAAGCATAACGTACACAGAGATGGGAAGGTCAGCGGGGCCCACATCTCAATTTTACCCCCAGGCCACCAAGCAGATTAATGTCACTCGTGTCAGTGTTCATTTATGGCGTTAGGAATCCTACGATAGAGGGATGGAGGTGGACTCGTCTACGCACTGCAGCTGTGTATAAACACAGCATGTGTGGCCGAGTTACTGCAACAGTGCAACCTAGCTGTTCTACCACACGCACTCAAATTACACATGCATGCTTTGAGCCTGAAGAGAGGAACACGTCGTCCGATGACAACTAGATTAAAGGGAGCATAAATGGAAATGTGGTGCGCAGCAGAAGAGCAGATTAAACAACAAACAGTATGAATAAACAAGAAAGGTCCAAGGAAAAAAAATTAAACGGGGAGGAACAAAGCTGGCTCGCGATCTGCCGTCTCATGTTCCACGAGCGTCTCCCCTCTCCCACGGTGTGTGATGGCGTGTTAGCCGCGTCACGAGTGTGTCAGGTTAACAAACGGCATAATCAACAAATGCAAATGCGACGTGAAAGACACAAACGCAAGTGGGTGTTTTGTTTCGCTTCAGGCACACTGGTGCATGCTACGGCTGGAACGGCGTGTGTGTGTGTGTGTGTGTGTTTCTCTCTCTGTGCAGAAAGTGCTCCCATCTGTGCAAATCAAGCTAAAACCAATGTGTTACTTCACAGCAGCTTTGCCTTTAAATTCCTCCTTTTAGTTCCACTTGTTTGGATTTTGGACCACGCTCTCCAGAAACAACCACAAAACTAAGTTTGTCACTTGGGCAGACTGGGAACTGTGTGAGCGTGTGTACGTGGGTGGGTGCAGAGGGGCCTAGAGGGTGGGATTTACTGATGCCTTCCTGTTTAAATTTGTAATTCTCAATCTTCGGGAACTCTATAGGCTCCACGTGTGTCATCCAGATGATGAAGAGCATATAACCTGATCCCCTCTTCGTTGAGGGGAAGCTGAAGGATCCATGCACCCCTGCAAAAAAAAGGAATCCTGGATCTTGCCAATGAAATTTCCTGTAACTAAAAACGTCTTTATAAATCTCCTATGGTGCTTTAATAACCGGGCTATGACGCATTAATGAACTATCACAAGCCATTACCTCGCTGAGGCGGCGAGGAGGGGAGAAGGCATTAAGCTGTGTATTGAAACAGAACAGGCATTATTACAGCTCCCCCTTGAAAAAAAAACTCTGCAGCCGCGTATTATTTTCACATTCCAATTCCAAACACACAACACGCCATCACTCCCACCATGAGCACGAGCTTTTCCAAAGTTGTTTTTCTGCAAAGGGTGCAAGTTTTCAGTTCAATTGGCTCAGACAAAGGCCCACTGTTGCCTGTGTTGTGGCAGCACTTGATCCACAAATGGGACCGGCTACAAACAGGTACGACACAAAGGCATCTGCGTGTTTGGCGCCTCTGTTGCACGGTGACACGATGGTATGCAAGTAGTTTGAAGACAGGATAAGTGAGATATGCGTTTGTCACATGCAACGGTGGGAAGAGATTTGGGCCAACTGATCTCTGTTGATAAATGCAGGCATCCACAACGCTCCTTTCTAACACTGATGCATGATTTGAGTGAAAAATGCTCCCAAAATAGGCATTTATAGGCACTTGGTTACTACGGTTCCCAATTACTTGCATTTTTAGCAGTTGTTAGAACATTAAATCGGACCCACGCGGATGTGAAAGGGCAGGATAAATCACATTACGTGTGTGAACGCCATACATCTCATTTCTACTGGCAGCAAACGGACTGATTTCTGATGGGAATCCTCCATAATTTGTATTTTATAAGAATGTGATTTAAAATGCAGGCAAGTATGACATTTATGCAAAAGCATGATTGAATAAACTTACTACTACCACATGTGGCTTTCCAGCTTGCAGAACTAGGAGAGACGCAGCACACGGGACCGGGACGAGCGCCTGCACAGAAGCCGCATCAGCTCACTCACACGACACACAGACAGTGCGTGATCTCAGTTTGCTTTGGTTGCACACGGGTGAACCTTCCCGTGTCCTGCGTGACATTTTAATTCTCAGCAGTCGTTCCCGTTCTATTACAATCACCCTGCACCCCCGCTCTCTCTCTCTCGCTCTACTGTTCCCTCCCTCTGTTGTTCCATGTTTCCATGTCCCGCGCACTCGGAGGGTGGGCACCTCACAATCACATTGTATTAACCTCCAGCACCAAATCACACACACACACCATAAACTGGGCCACAGCGCAGCAGACTGGAGCATCCACCCCCCCCCCCCCTCCCACTACTGCCTGTCAGAGCTCCAAACAGGAGGCTGGAGTTAGGAGCACCTGATCACGAAAGTACATCTGACAAACACACACATGCACGCCTGCTTCTGAGACAGAGAATGTGATTGCATGTGACAGACCCGCTGCCATTTTATGGCTCAGTTCTGAGGCTGGGAGTGAAAAACATTGTCGGAGGCCTGAAAAATGCTTCTGTTTGCTGTCACGTTGTTGTTGTTTGCCTCCGACTAAATTCATACCATGATTTATTAGACATGTTGCAGGTGTAATACTGATAATCAAGTGGGTGTTGCCTTGCTGTACGTTTGTGTGACTTTAGTTGTGTGTTCTAATGACATCTAATGTTTCATGTAAAGGTCAGAATTGTTCATGAATGCCATTTAGCTTTTGCTATTATAGTTAATAAACAATGAGTCCAGCAAATAACTCAGACATAATATAATAAATCATTATCACTTGGCCACGGTATATCATTATCAGTAATCTTTATTTAATTGACCTGCTCCATATTTCTGTCATAGCCTCTAATTTATAGCCACAGAAAAAAAAAGCACAAAACTAATGCCCACTCTACTAATTCCAAAATCCAATTCAGAAATAATGATTATTAAAGGACAACTATTCCTAGTAGCTGTTAGGAGTTTGGGGAGATGCTGTTAAACTTCCCTCTGCACCTCCTTCGCCTGTCTCACTGCCGCAGTTCACCGCCAGAGCACAGACGTGCATTAATGGACCAGCAGAATGACCGGCAGTCACAGAGAGAGAGCAGCACCCTTAAAAAGGAGCCCGGTGACTCGGTGGATGAACCTTGTGACGTCAGTAAAGTGCTGCCCATGTAGAACAGTCACGACCGATGTTCCTTACACTTGGGTCAATGTTCCCATCCAGGAGCAGCGAGTGCATTCTAAGTGTGTGTGTGTGTGTATCTGTTACCTTCAACAAACCTGCTATCTCTGCAAACCCTGTCAAGTGCACCTCCATGTATATTGAATGAATACTTCAATGACTACTTATCAATACTTAATGAATACTTATCAGTGAATCCCTGAGTGACTTCTACAGCTCTGATTTCTTTAAAGCCTTTTAAAAGGTCTGCAAAGCATTTTTAGACGAGGCCGGGGTGGACGGCCAACGAGTTCATGGCTGTGGTTGATGGTTGCTGCGGTCACACAGAATGAGAAGTAGCATATGAGGCTGTTAGGGACTATCTGGCCCGTGTGTGTGTGTGTGTGTGTGTGTGTGTGTAGCCGTGTGCCATTGTCTGCTGGTGTCTGGTGGCGTGTGTCCGTCTTAAGGTTTGCGTGTGCATGTGCACTAGCTGTTCTCCATTATATCAGACACTAGATTGGAGGCCTGGAGAAATGGGTCAGCGCCAGCCTCGTCGTTCCTTCCCACTGTCTCTCCTGCTCTTTGCTCATGTTTTTTTTTTTTTTTTTCCCAGCCTCTCTTATTCCCAAGTCGCTCCAGGAATAAAAACGAAACACCTCCAGTTGTCCACTCCTCCTGCGGCAGACTGGATCTGGGTTAAACCAGAGAAGTCCATCACTCACTCCTTCCTTTTCTAAATCGTGTATCATTTAATGAAGTGGCCAGAAGGCTCTGTAACAACACACCTCGTTTGTGTAGTTCAAACATGATATGACGTATAGTCAGACTGAACACGAGCAGTTTCTATGTCCGTCTATCTCAGGGGCCGACTCGTGGTGACTGGTGACTGTCAGAGGGGCCTCCACACACACACACACACCTGTTGCAAAACCAGTCGGCGGTGCATGGCGAAACACAACACAGGTCTGAGACTAAAAGGCTGTTTCTCTCCGCCTCTCGTACACTAACATCCCCATCATTCACCCTGTAGTCTTTTTTTGGACCACTAACCCCCAACCCACCCCCCCCACCTCCCAGCCCCCTCCACACTTGCACCTACCGAAACCCATGTGCTCACATTTACACACCTATGTGAGCACACAATCACTAAATAAAAGCCCTCAGTCTCACATTAGCCTGATTTACTGCCTCAATTTGAGCATGAATTCTGTGCAGTGAAGAGGAAAACAGGAGACAACTACACCTAACTCGCAGTTCCACATCTCCTAACACTTTGTCATACTTTCATCACAGGGGAGGAGGAGAAAAAAGCAGACTGTTGCGGCAATCACTCTCTCTACCAGAAGCTCTCGCTTTTCCTCCTCTCCAACATTTCCCTCTCCCTCGCCTTTCAATTACTGCCTTTATGTTTCCAGCCTTCCTGCCATCCCTCTCTTTGTAGGGGCTTCCTCTCAGGCAGAACCTAGCTGTGACATTGTCTGTCATTGCGGGATTACAGCGTTGGCGCCTCGCCACGAACATGCCGAAGACATGGAGGAGGCGACACTCGCCACATGCTTTCTCTGTGACTGGGTACAAACCCAGTGACTAGAAAAACAACTCGTGAAACGCTGCATGTTTCTAAGGCCAAAACTGTCCCTTCAGGACAGTGAGCTGTCAGAGGGACTTAATGAGATTGACTCTGAGTCAACTTTGTAGCTAGTAGTGGACTTTTAGACAACAGAGATCGCTAGCAAACTGATGTGGTGTTGCTGAGAACCCTGTTGTTTTTAAAGGCTTATTACGAGATTCCATTGATGGATATGTTCTGATCCCTTGTCTATCTTTCTATTTCAGTTATAATGGAAACAAATCCCCGGAATTGGTGTTCCCTTGATGTCCTATGCCTGACAATGTACGAAATACATTTGAAACGACTTTGAATTGCGTCATGTCCATCCAACAATGGCTAATATCCATTTTTAATACTTAAATCACACGAAGCAAAAAGAAAACACAAAAAAGAAGCATCATGGTCAAAAAAAATCAAAGGCAAAGTCATTTTAAGAATATTAAACCACTGTGAAGGACAGACAGTCAAATAAGATCAGGCCTATTTTTTGCTTTTGGGTATGATATGTAGGTTACACAACTTTTGGAAAAATAGAAATTGGGAGAACGGGGGAAAAGGAAGGAGGAGCGACGTTGCACAACTGAAGGACAAAAGTCTAGTAAAACAGGAAGCTGGAAATGATGCAAAAAAAGAAAAAGGGAAAAAAAGAGGGAAGTGGGTCAACAGTCTGAAGGGAGGAACGTGACAGCGATCTGTGACACGTAGCAAGAGAGCCTGGAAGTGAAAGCAAGTGGGAAGATGGCAGCGGGGAGGAAGGGAGGGGTTTCTAAATTAAGAAGAAGGGAAGCAGAGGGGTGTGAAGGAGGCGGAAGAACGAGGAAGAGTGAGGGTGAATATGTGAGCAAAAGACAGGAAAAGACGCAATCCATGGGAGGCAGCAGCCGTCGGAGAAAGGTGCCTCATAAATGTCACTGCTTACTGGCTTATATTAATGGCAAGTGTCAAAGGCACAGAACTTACAGGAGGTTAGCTCTCCTAAATACACACAAACACATGTATGAGGGTCCCCCCCACCCCCCGCTTCAGACAATAACTTCTGAAAGGAGGCAGTGAAGGAGTGGGCCTGCAGAGGAGCTGTACATCTTAAAGACTGTAATTACACATAACTGTCAGTCTAATTAAGGCTTTTAATGAACTCCATAAGCGCTCAGAAAGGACAAAAACCGACAGCCGCCGGAACACGTGCGCGTTTTGTTTGCACGTGTGTGATAAACGATGCACTCGGGGAAGAGCGTGCACGAGAACGCCGACGCAATCAAACATTTTAATGAGCCCGGGCGCAGCTTTGGGGTCCACTATCTATTAAACGCGCTTACCTGTAAGGCGCTCACATCTCCTAACGCAGTGCACAAACACACAGAACTAATTATTCCTGTCATGCTCTCCATGGTGATAAAGTGTGAAAGCCCCGCCCGCCGCAGAGGCGTAGCTGGACCTATAGGAAAGACCTTTGAAACAATTGGATTTGCCATTAAGGAAAACTTTAGTTCAGGTTTTTGCTGAAATACTTCACAGTCGAGCCTCATTTACATTATACATCGTTAAGCTCGGCTGCTGGAGCTCTTGGCTGCTCTCTCCTGTTGGCTGTCCAGCTATAGAAAAATAGATTGTGCTCACAGACTGGAAAAATGTTAGGTCTTGATCTGGTGGCAGATACAGAGTAATAACCAGAATTAAACAAGATTTGATTGTGGGTGGGCATGCTCAACAGTACAATGATGGCACAGAGTGCAGGCGCAGATAAGTTTTTAAAAGGTACATTCAAATGATTTGGGTCTTTTAAAATTGGATTAAAAAACAAGCAGCAGTGCCACCTCTCTCCAGAAACTGCAAAACACGGAACATACAGTCAGCAGGTTTCATAGAGATTATTCATTAGGTAGAAAGAAACGGTCCCTTGATGGATAAAACTAAAAC
Source organism: Microctenopoma stevenorrisi (assembly GCA_032270685.1). Classification (NCBI taxonomy): domain Eukaryota; kingdom Metazoa; phylum Chordata; class Actinopteri; order Anabantiformes; family Anabantidae; genus Microctenopoma; species Microctenopoma stevenorrisi. The sequence continues at coordinate 11,406,096 of JAUMTR010000010.1, forward strand.
AAGCACAGGTAAGCAAGTGCTTTATTTTGTTGGTCGTCTTATAATTTAGTTTAGCCCAGTCTTAACCGGAGCTCGGTGCCTACTCTCCTTTGTAGAGAAGCGATTACCAAAGTGTCAGGAGTTCATGTTCATGCAGCCTAGCCCCTACTTTGACTTATTGTTGTAGTAGCTTTGGGGTGGGGAGCAGATAGAAGCGTGGTGGAGGCTGACGTGTAACTAAGTGCTTTCTAGCAGGCTGTGGTTCATGGCCAGTGCCGTACCTCTCCTGTAACCTGGGCAGCCTGTACTCTAGCATTGCTTTAGCTTGATTGCTTCCAACAAAGACATGCTTGTAGTCATTTTCTCCTCAGTAAAAATGTTTTCTTAGCACATCTGTTAAAGGCAGTGACACATTTTACCTGTTATTGTTCTATTAAACTAGCAATTAGCCTTATTATTTCTTTCCATGTCAGGGGCCACCACCACCACCAGTCATTCTAGGGCCCCAATTCATAGAACAGGAAACAGTCTCTCTTTTCTTTCTCCCTCAATCTTCCTTTTCTCAGTGCATGCCATTTTTTTCTCTGGACACCAAACACACACACACACACACACACACACACACACACATAAGCACTTAGAACCTGGCCCAGCTTTAGTGTTTAAATGCACCAGCCAAGACTCAGCGTTAACACAGTCGTGTAGAGCACGGAGGTCCTTCTAATGGATCAACACAGATTCAACACAATGTGCCAGTGTGTCTCTGTATGCCTGCTGCCTTAAATGTCCTTGAACCATGACTGTAATACTTGAACACTGAGTCACGCATTCATGTGTGTGCTCTTTGTAATGTATGCCCAAATGAGCATATATATCAGAAATGCTTTGCTAATCTTTCCTAGTGTTGCACCCTCCCTCTTCTGCGTCACCCTCCACCGTTATTCTTGTTTCCAAAAGAGGAAAGCAGGAAAAACACACACGCACACACACACGTACAGAACATGGGAGCCAGCCAGCCGAAATAATACATCTTGACAACTGCGCCTGCATACTGCTCGCGGGAGAGATTGGAGAGAGTGGAAAGAAGAAGGGTGAGATATGAAGGGGGAGATGATGGACAGCAGAAACCATGGGGCAATTATATACTGTTTCTGTGTGTGTGTGCATGTATGTGTGTGTGAGAGAGTATACATTTCTATATGTGTGAAACAGAGAGAGAAAGTGAGTGATGGCAGTTGTGTTTGTTTAGCTCCTCTGTGATTAAAGCAGCCTGCTAGAAGCTGTGTGCTTAGCTTTATAGCAGTCTGTCTGTTTTGACTCTGTGTGCGTGTGTGTGTGTGTGTGTGTGTGTGTGTGTGTACATGCATGTGCATGCCTCTGCTTTTCAGAAATGTGGGTGTATTTACATTTTGTATGCACCAGCCTGTCTTATCTGCGTCTTAAATCTTATTTCTCAGGTTACGAGTGTGTCTTGGGGTTCATTCATGTGAGTGTTTGTCTGTGTGTGTGTGTGTGCTTGTACGTGCTTGTGTTGCAGTTTGTCTGCCTCTCCTCCCCAAATGTGTGTTTTAGTGTCTAATCCCCTGGTCTTGTTTGCTTAAGTGAAATCATCCGCGGATGTGTGGCGCAAGAGGGACTGGAAAAACCTGTGAGTGTGTGTGTGTGTGTGTGTAACTGTAAATGATAGTAAATGACTGCACACTCTTCGTGTGTTGGTGTGTGGCATCTTTTCTCCAAGTCAAGCTGAGTACCACTATAACATTTACCTATAGTTAGAGAGCGCTTTTAAATAGTTCTTGACCTGGACATGTAATTTATGTGAAGCGTAGTTTGAAGTAAATTTCTCCCGTTTTTATTGGTTAAAAATGATCTAATCTGGAAACCTACAGAAAGCTTTCATTTTCTGATTCCATCTGGTGTCTCATGCATATGAAAATTGTAATAATTTTATTTTCTGCTATATCAGATAGCAAAAGGACCGCATGAATCTCTGCGCTGCTCGCTTTTTGGTCCTGTATTGCAACTTGTAGCAGGCAGCCGAAAGAGGGGAGGGAGCAGCAGCGCAGTGCAGACAGACCTGAGAGTTTCCCACCTGAGCAAAACGTTCACAGGGTCAAGAGTGAGCTTGTTGTGTAAAAACAGAGCTGGCTAATTCATGTTGTTTTTCACTGTGCCGTTCACGCACACACACAGGTTCACAAGCCCACTACTACCACCACTACCACCCCTAAGGACTACGACTGCTAGCGGCTCTTTTAAAAGCGTGGTTGAAAAAAAAAAAAGCAGCAACGTGCCGCAACATGGCAGATGAGACATTTTCCACTTACAAAGCGACAAAACCTCACATAACAAGAAGTGATTTGGTGGTGTAGGGATTGATACAGAGATGGAGGCAGTGTGATGCACTCTGCTCACACGGAGAGCAAAAAGAGCACACTTCAACGTCAAATGTCTTTAATGAGGGGTACTTAGCTAAAAATATCAGTTCCACGGGAGTACTCTGTGACAAGAAAAAAAAAAGGTAGCACAAACCCCAGAAAATAGGCAGAATCGTGTTAGCATCTCGTATAACACGCCAGCCCTAAATAAACTATGACAAATTTCTCATTTGGTGTCATATTTGGGGTTCGAGCGACCTTTTTCTTCCCGGAGAGCTGCCGCCAAAAACTTCTTCGATTACTTGATCAGTAATCCGTTTAAAGCGGCCTTCTCCAAGTGCCGTAAATCTGTCCCGCTCCTCTAATCTTCCATTCATCACACATTTCCTAATCACGCTCCAAAAATAACAAACCTGGAATTACTTACTCCCTTCTTTCTCTACAGCAGGAGCTCAGCCAAATGCAAGCTATCAAAGGTTTATGGCGTGCATATGAATCACTAAAGACTAACAAACCGCCCTGCTTGCCTTGTTATATTGTAAAATCAAATGAAAAAACAGGACTTTACTCTTAATTAGAGCTTCAAATAATTTGAAATGGGCGTGCAATAATGTAATAGTGCTTTCTTGGCAAAGTGAGGCTTATAAATAAAGGTTAAACCAATAAAACAGGATGAGCAGACTCCATTAAATTTTGTCTTTCCTCCCAGCCGGCCAGCTTTCAGGGCCACAAACGAGATAAGATGCTATTAGCCACAACAGGGCCGCGTTCTCTCACGGCGCCACCAAGAGAGCAACCGAGCGGGGCTGGTGTTGCCAATGAATTAGTTCACTGTTTTCACTCATTACACCAAACTGATTGCTTCACTTTTTCTGTTTTTATTTACACCCTTTTCTTCATCTCCGACTTCTTTGGCACCACACACACACACACACACACACACACACACACCCGGTCGACAAAGACCCTGCTCATAATGAGGGCACAGCGGTCACTGAGTGTGTGATATTCTTTGTGTTCTTGGTGTGTGTGTGTGTGTGTGTGTGTGTGTGTGTGTGTGGAGGGAGGAGGATTATGGCAGTTCCTAAGCAGTGAATAGGGGCCAGGCTGGGCTTTGGCCCTAGCTGAATTAATTACTCTAATTAGCTTCTTAATTGCATATATTAAACCAGTGGTTAGCAGGGCTGGAGACGCGGTTAGGGCCTGGATCTAAAGCGGGTGGGTACGGGCAGACAAAGGGGTATTACACACATACACACACAAAACCAGCTCCACCTCCCCCCACCCACTTGAAAAAGTCTATTCAATTATCCAGCCCCCTCTTCATCAATATATAATCAGAGTATACAGCAGCAGATGTGTGGTACTAACATAGCCGATAAGCCCCCCCAGAGGGAACAAAGAGGATTAATATTGGAGCCACTGGGAGTACTTGAAGCCATCTCCACTGTATCACTTAACTCTGCTCCCTGTGTCATTCAAGACTCCAAACCCTTGCCAATGATTTGTGACCATGGAGCCTCGGCCCGTCTGGCCCCGCAGCACGTCACACAGACTTAGACGGACCATGGCAACATCAGCATCATTAGTTCCACCACTTTTAGCGCATTCTAATAGATTATCAAACCCCTGGCTCTCCTGAGCGTGCAACATGCATCAAATTAAGTTCCTTTGAGTTGACCCCAGAGTAGCAATAAGCCAGGCCGAGAGAGCGGCACAGAGAAAAAGATCCTCTACTCAATAAAGGTGGAGTGTGTGTGTGTGTGTGTGTGTGTGTGTGTGTGTGTGTGTGTGTGTGTGTGTGTGTGTGTGTGTGTGTGTGTGTGTGTTGAGAAGCAGGGGTAAGAAAAAGCTTTGTTGTATTTGCAAAATGCACCCAAAGTATCTCACAACAATGATGATTAGTTGCAAACAAGTAAACAGTCAGCCTGCTAATGAATCTCTCCTCAATAAACAAGCAGATCACATGCACGCACACAACACGGGCACGAGCACTAAGTGATAATGATGTTCTTTGTGGAGTTTTTAGGGTAATTAAGGCTTCTTAAACTGTGGTTAAAAAGGATTTGCAGCTGATTGTTTGTCCTTGTCTCTTTGAGCCGCGGGCCCTCTTGCTCTGTTGAGTGTCAACACTGTCTTCTTCCACGGTCTCATCTCAGCTCAGAGAAGTCCGTCTTTCATCGCGCTTTCCACAGCCGACCCCTTTTCTGTTTCCCTCCATTGCGGCCCCCGTCTTCCTCTTCTGCATGCACAAATTATGCTAGCTTGTCGTCCTCTGTAATTACTTTTGCATTTCTTCCTCCTGGTTCTCCCCTTCCTCTCCATCTTCTTCTGCTGCTGTCGAACAGCTGCCGAGTCCAATGCGGCTAATCAACGACTCCACCACACGCGACAAAGAACCTGCTCGTTACTTATGGACAGACTGCTGCCACAAATAACACACCAGCAGCGTGCATGTAACTGCTTCCACTTGAAGAAAAAAGTTTTTGGTAGAGGATGGAGCCATATTCATGTCTGTGCATTAAATATACATAGAGCTGAAGTCAGAGTAGGGTTAGCCTAGCATAGCTTTAGACGTGTGTAGAAAGCCAACACATGTATCCAACACCCCCTGATGTGGAAATGTTGCAAAGATGTTAGCTAGCTGCTTCCCGCTGTTTCCAGTCGCTATGCTAAGCTAGGCTAAATATTACAGCATTTGTTCTAAACTGCTGAATCACTTCTTTAATTGGAAAAAACGAAGACAGGTGGTCCATGCAGAAAAGTTTTATGACAAAGTTTGACAAACACACACACACACATATTGTGTCTGTGTGTCTATATGCAGGGCTACACATCTGTCTGTGTGAATGTGTTCATTATGTTGATCAGGGGTCATGTTTGCGTGAACCTAGGCACTAAATCAGAGCTATATTAGAAGGCTAATGCGTTCTAGGGATGGCAGAGGTCAGCCGAGAGGTGCGCTCATTTTAAACTCCCCCATATCTGATTGTCTGGAAACACATCCTTCTGCAAAAGGTCCCTGAGCAGAAGGCAGCAGCACAATAACGCCTTTGTCCGTCAAGCTGCGATGGAGAACGAGTGTGTGTGTGTGTGTGTGTGTGTGTGTGTGTTAGATGGACAGTTTAGGAAGGTTAAATGAATCATACAATGTTAACCAGGCCCAATCCAATTAGGGAGGGATTCTTCTTGTCTGACCTTTAACAGCAAAGACGTATTCACACTCACTCACGCAATCAACCCCCACCCAGTCAACACAGCTACACACAGGCCGCCTTCCACATAAACAGACAAACCCACAAACACAATCACACAGCAACGCCCGCAAAATCCAACCTCCGTGCCCACACATTCACATGCAAGCACTGAACCATCATCACACACACACACACACAGGCAATCTCACAGACAGTAGCTCGACTCTGATTGCTGACCTAAATCGGCCGGGCGATCTGTCACTTTCTCTTACTCACACTCAGCACACATCTTTTTTTCCCCATCCTTTTCCTCCCCTTTATCTTCTCTGTTTTTTCTTGCCCAAATAGTGTCACTTTACATCAGTTCATTCTTGTCCTTCTCCACTGCCCCATTAGATTTAACAAAAATTCCTTGACCTCATTTGTATGGCATGTATGAGTGCAGAACGTTGCATGTTGGAGAAGGTGTGCGCGTACTGTGTTTAGGTATGTGCACGTTCTCATGCCGATAATGAGGATGCACACAATGAATCTCAGGGGGAATCTCAGACTTAATCATTTAAAACACTGACTCACTCTGTGCTATCATTTAAACAGAGCCATCTTTTCTCTTATCCATTGCACATACACTTAATCTCTAGGGGGGAAATTAGTTGGATCCGTTGCACCAAACCCCTGCTGGCCTATTCTTTTCCATTTTCCACTTTTGCACTTTATTTGAGGCTATTTTCACACATGAGAGTTTAACTGAGGCACTTCGCCCCAAGAATTCGATGTGTTTGGTGAAGTGTAAAAAATGTGTTGTGGGCTAGAAAAGCAGTCTCAGGTCCAACTCAAAATAGTTGTCAGGGGTTGGCTTGGAGCGACCTCTAGGCATGTCCCCCGAGGGCCACAACAGATGTGGAAGCCTAAACACACTTGAAGTTGAAAAATGTGGAGACAATTCTACTCGTGTGTCACTTTGTACAGTTAGATTCACCAACACGGGCTTTTGCAGAGAATACATTTTGCAGTTAAAAAAATCATCAGAAAATTGTGACGTTAGTCTGAAGATAAAGATTTTCTTCTTTTTTTGGTTCTAGATAAAGTTCCCAAGCCTCCATCTACATCCACACTACAATGTCACAAATAAATAAAGTCAGCATGAGTAAATTGATGCGATTTCTGGATTCTCTTTGATATAATTAGCAAAAAAGAGAAAGAAGAGTGACTTTTTAAATGATGTCATTTGTGTAAAATGTGGCTCTTCTTGTGAGTAAAGCAAACACTAGTAAACAGCACTGAAATAACAACAAAAGTCTGAATAACAGAATTTCTGAATGACAGAAATAAAAATGGGATTTCAATTTCTGTGGTTATTTCTGTGGCTAAACAACTGCTACTCCAGCTCTAAGCCCCTCGCTGTGGTCATCTTGTGTCTCCTTCACTCACCCTCTTGTCTCCCTCCTTCCTGCAGCTCTTCCTCTTCCCTCCCCTGTGTCTGTAGTTGCTTTAGAGCCTGGCAGGAGGCTCAAATCAGAGGGCTTAAACTTGATCAAATATTCAGCAGATATAGATTTCTCAGAGTCCCTGGATTCCCCACAGCCTCTTCCACCCTGCAGCTTTCCATCTTTCTATCCTTTCATTCAATCTCTGGCTTGTGCTCCCCCCGCTGCAGTCACAAGTTGTGTGCCCTGAAACACGCATACACACACACACTCGCGCCAACACAGCCACACGCGTCTGCGCGCGGGGAATCATAAACTAACGACGAGTGGCGGAGAGGTGCAGCTCATTTGGGCTGCAGTGCAGTGGTTCTCTCCGCTTCCTCTCCTCCATTGTCTCTTCTGTCTCCTCTATTTCACTCTCCGCTTCCCAGTGTTTCTCTCTCTTAATCCATCTCCAGCTTCTCCTCTCCCTCATTCTGTCCTCCCTCCCTCTCCTCCATCTGGATTCTGTGTCATTTATTTCAGCTTAACCCTGATAAATAAACCAGTGAGTACCTCTGCATTATTGAACACTTCTACACTGCTGTCCGCACACTCTGTGCCGGCCTCTGTGATGTCCAACAATTAGACCACACACACACGCACACACACACACACAACTAAAACTTGCTATAATGCTAGCAATTACAAACAAATTCAAGAACACACACCGACAGTTCGACAGAGGAGGAGAAGAGACAGATGGATAGACAAGAAAGATAAACAGAGACAAAGAAAGAAGTGGAAAACAATACCGAGTTGAAGAGAGGGAAAATAAAGTTTGTAGAAAACAGTGTGAGATGCCACTGTATGCAAACTACCTCACAAACACACTATTAACTTTTCCCCCAAAACTCATAAACTTGTTCGAAGGCACACACACACACACACACACACACACACACACACACACACGCAAACATGCACAACCACACAGCCGAGTTATTTCTCAAGGTGTTCACTCAGCTCTTCTATTATTCATATTAGTTTGGAGGGGGGTTGTTTATCTGTGCCATCGTGCACAGGGTCTCAAACCCTTAGGGGCCTCGCTCCCTAAACACACCGCAGGGAGTCGTTTGTGCACATGACGCACAAGAGAAGGGCCTTCATGACCATCCTGCATATCCATACATGCATCACTGGTGCCACACGCGGCGGACGCACAATTTCATACCTGTATCTGCCCCAAACATGTGCACGCACACAGTCACACACACACACACACACACACAGTCACGCACACGCTGCCATCTGTCTCAGTATGCAACAACAACAACAGTACAGTCCCAGAGCGACTGACCCATTCACCACGACAGCTCTGACCAGATCTTTGTGTCTTTGTGGGTTTGTGTGTTGGAGCTATTTTGAGAGTATTTTGTGTTTACAACCGCAAGGCTGCTTGTACGCCACTGCGTGTGTGTGTGCATATATTTAGGAAAGAGCCCCTGTGTGTGGAGATGTGAGCATGCATATGTTATTCTAGTGTGAGCACCAGCAAAGACTACTAACGTGTGTGTGTGTGTGTGTGTGTGTGTGAGAGAGAAAGAGACAGAGATCACTCCCATATGATGTCATACGCATGTTTGACCGTGAGTATGATGGTGTGTGTTCAGACATGTGTGTGTGTGTGTGTGTAACAGCAGCAGCGGTGATTGAAAGAGCCCGTGTTGTGTCAGTGTCGACCCTGCAGACGAGCTGCTGTATGTGTGACAGACCTGTCTCTGTCTGTTGTCGTCTTCTTCTACCAGTTTCTCCTCTTTTTTCTCTCGCTCTTCCCCCCATCGTTCTTTTCCTTTCATCGCTGTACGTGAATCTTTGAACTTTTTATTACACTTTCCCCACATCCTCTCCCTCTCTGCTTATTGTTGTGACTCAGACTCTGCATATTTCACATTCTCAGTCGCCGGAGAAAAAGACTTTGGTTTGAACACTAGCCAGGTCTGTTTCTTGTTTTAGCTCATTTTACTACAACATGGGTGGTGTGTGCCACGTAGGACCATCAACTAAACATGAGTGATATTAGAATATTTCAGGCAAAGAAAGTATTTGTTTAATTAACACAAAGATGCCTTTGTGATTTAAAACACACCTACAAACATATAACATATGACATTTTTTCCTACTCATGCTGGTGAACAAAACAGTAATAATAACAGACTGACCCGTGTCACTGAGAATTATTCCCAAAAAGCGGCATGCTTAGGAATATTTTCACTGAAATGATAAAATAAAAGATAGATAATCCACAATATATGCTGGCATCTGGTTTTCCAGGGGCTAGATCTTCGACAGAAAAAGCAATTCAGATAAAAACTGTTCACATTGAGGTTTGTGGATTATCCCAAGTGACAAGGACATTGTTCCTGGAGTGGAAATCGCAGAGTGAATATCTCAAAACCTGGTTTTGCATGTACTGGCAAGTACAGTACATGCATCTAGGAGGAAGTGATTTCAGTGACTTGACCTGCATCACTTTTAGCAACAGCACTTCTGTACGTTATAGATGCAAACCAGATCAGCTTCTCATTATCAAGACCGCACTCTGATTTGGGAATGTGTTGTCTTTGTTATTTTTTTTTGCATATGTGTGCTTGTGCATAAGTGCAAGGAGTTTGTTACACAAAGTCCCTGGCGCCTGCTTTCAAAGGAGTCATTAAAAGTAGTGAAAGGCTGGATCTGTGGTTTGAGTTGATGTACTGAGCATGTCTGAGTGTGCGTGTGTGCGTGTGTGTGTGTGTGGTGGTATTTGAATGGTGAAAGATGTGGAGAAACTAAAGGGTAGAGAGAGAGAGGGAGAGAGAGAGAGAAATGGTTTACACAAACTCTGACCTCATATTATGAGTGAAAACATCAATCAATGACTGTAACTAATCAATTTTCCCACTTTATCTCCTCTCCCCAGGATGTGGAAGTTAAGAATTACATTTAATGGATTTCAGTAATCTGATTACAAACCCTGGCATCTGTGATGAATTACCAGCAAAAATAAAAAGAAACAACTCAAAGGAAACTGGATTATTTTCACAGACACAGAGGTAATTTTCTCATGAAATGATCAACGATTCTTCTCCTTTACAATCACAATACGAATGTTTTCAGTCACATTTATTACGTGTCATAGTGGTAAACTGCAAAGGAAAGTAATTGCAGAGCTTTAAGCAACTTACTGGTAATCTATAATGAGTTTACCTCTCGCATTAACCTCCGCTGCCTCGGTTCTTCCCACTGTTCCGGGAGGAGCCACCGCACACGTGCGCTCAGTTGGCAGTTAACAAATGAGATCCCGTCGTACTATAGGTTTATTAAAACGAGCTCTCCCCCGAGGCTTCTGCATACATCGGTGCCCTTACACATACAATATGCACAAGCGTGCGTTCACTGTATCTAAAATAGACACAAACCGGTTCAGTGTTTTCAGTACACACCGCTATCTCCTTCTAGTCAGCCACTGACACGAGCCACTGTGAGATATGTGGCTCTAAGTGAGCAGCAGGATTAACAGTTATTCATTCTCTCACAGGCTCATTAAGTACACAGAGGCGCTGGCGGGAGGCTCGATGCAATTCTTCATTAAGGACACATGATCAAAGACACACTCCTCACTATACACAAGCTATCTGGCGACGTTATCAATAAGTCATCAGCACCAAATGCTCTCCAGGATCAGCTACTCCCCAGTCTCTCCGCTCTCTGTCTCGCTCTTCAAATGTGGGAATAAACCTGTGAGCGCGTGTGACCTTGTGCTGCTGCTGTCATTGATTGGGCAGGAGCTGTCAATCGATCAGTCTGGTCTGTGCGGGGAGATAAAGGCGTTTCTATCTCTGGTTACCAGGTGGGAGTACAGAAGAGAGGTGGAAAAAAAAAAGAGGTGATCCGCATTTGGCCTTCTGCTTCCAGGTGCTCGGCCCCGCGGCGCGTTTCGCGGCTGTGTTTACCATCCTGCAGGGTAACGGAATTCAAGTAGAAGACTTGTTTATGTGTGTTTAGCCTTCGACTCCCCAGCCTGCAGTGGCTCAGTGCACCGTGAGCAGCGGGACGGGTGTGGCTGACGCAAAGTCTCCAGCCATGTGATCATGTTAGATTAGAAACTATTTTTAATTTTAATAACTCAGATAATGTCCCGAATGAACAGGGACGTCCCCTCACAGCTACACATGGCGTTTGAACGACACGTTCCGCACCAACCTGCAGCAACGCTGTCATACATGTGCAGAGAACGTAGATATTTTACATCGTGTTCGCCGGGCGTAGATTGGAGCGTAGAAGGCACTGTTTAATTGTACACAAGTGTACTTGAATAGCAAACACTGAGTGCACCTGAAACAGGCAAGCAGATATAGAACACAAAGAGGCATGAGGGACTTGACAGGTTTCGAGAGATCTTATATTCTCTTTGTCTCTTTCTGTCTCTCTCTCTCTCTCTCTTTTTCTGTGTCTCTCCATCTCTGTCCCGGGTTCCTCCTCCTCCTGGCTCTACATGTTCCCTCATTTTTAAGGGTTTTTTTTCCGCTCGCAGATGAAAAGAAATGAAAAGAGCATTTGCACACCTGAGTGAATAGAGCTCGCAGGTGCGTGGGAGGAGAGCTATGGGAACCAAACAGGGTCTCTCTCTCTTTCTATCTGTCAGTCTTGCTCACTCTCTCACTCACTCCTGAGGTGGTTTTTTTTCAGTGCTTGTGTTTGTATTTGTATTTGAAACTTGCAGCCAAGCGAGAGTGTGTGTGTGTGTGTGTGTGTGTGTGTGTGTGTGTGTGTGTGTGTGTGTGTGTGTGTGTGTGTGTGTGTGTGTGCATTGCTCCGGTTGTGCGCACTGTCAGCTCTTGTTCCACATTTAAAAACAACCAACCGGTTTCGGCTGTCGTGACCTTCACATGCAGATTGTTCCGTTCGATAGAAACACTGGGACTGGCTCATCTTGATGACCTCATCAGGTGTTCACTTAGCCATCCTCCACACAAATGTCCCAAATAAACCAAAACAAACTGTGCTGCACTATTTGTGGTCACTGCAAATGCTGGTAATAACAGTAAACAGGATCAGGGCCAACACAGCAGCCGAGCAGCACAAAGACCCAGCAATGACACACACACACACACACACACACACACACACTGTCCGGAAACACACTGAAGCACAAATGTAACCACACTTCAGTAAACAAAATCCCACACAAGTGGCTGAGAAGGACAAATCCAGGCACAGGCTGCAAAAATGCAAACAATTGGAAAGTATTTTGAACTTTAGCTTGAAAACAAAGAAGCCACCTGAAGTGTGTTTAATTCCACAGAGATGAAATGAATTCAGTCCAGTGAAATAACCTCCAATCACAGCAAGGTTTCATCTGAAAGAAGCCCTGCACAGTATGTCCTGTACTGTATCCACCAGATCACACACAATTCTCCAACCTAATTACTCTAAATACAGCCGCCCAACATCATCACTGAAATAAACAAACACACTCAGCCACAATCAGAAATCAGCCGTGCAATCATAACAACCCCCATAAAAGCCCCCACCCACTCCAATAAACACACACGCACGCACGCTCCACCCACTGCTGTGCGCTCTGCTTCCTCCACTCACCGATGATGTAGTAGTCGTGCATGCTCTTGAACTCGTGGCCCCAGAGGTTGGGCGAGAACTCCTGGAACTTGATGGTGAAGCGGCGCTCGCGCGTGGGCTCGTCGCACGTGAGCACGATGTTGGGAGCGCCCATCACCTCGCAGCGGTCCGCCTGTTCCCTCGACGACACGAGGTACAGTTTGTAGAACTCGTACTCTGGCGTGGACCTGGCGGTGTCCAGTGGAGGGCAGATGAGGTCCAGCCGGTCCCCGATCTGGGGGTACAGAACGTAGCCCTTTTCGTCGCTAAACCTGGAGGGGGGAAAGAAGACAGAGAGTATTTAATTAAAGTTCCCGTCACAGAGATATAAACCGGTTCAGAACCACCTGTCCCCGGTACTGAACAAGCAACAGATGGATCCTTTACTTCTCTCATCTCTCCTACTTGTTTTTTATTTTCCCTTCTTCGTGGGGAACAGGTGCCTTTGCACAGGATCCGCAGTGCAGTCAGCTGCACAAATACAGGCTCACACACTCCCCTGCTGACCCCAGGAAGAAAACGCCAGGAAATATAACCAGCTGATGAGCCACGTGAGGGAAATAACCACCGATGGAAAGCCAAATGAAAAACATTCATTTCTGCTTTTCTGTTCTCTCCGAACACAAGTAAACCTTCTATTCACGGATATTCTCAAGTGGACAAAATCACGCACGTAATCAGAAGTTAAGTGTGGAAACCAACAACAACAAAAACAAATTAACAAACTATATAAAGAAGGCGCACGTAAATGTATGCAGAACGTCTTTTTCCAACTTTCCTTTTCAATGCTAATTTTCTTGCAGAACCCCCCCCCCCATCCTCACAATTTGAAGGGAGAAGTGAGGTGTGTCCGCACAGAGAGGAACAAGCAGCCTATCGCTGCTGATCAGCAGAACGAAGCTGCCAATGCCAAACCTCAGGTATGTACAGGTAATTAGTTTGCTAATTAGCTGTCTCCATGTCAGTCCGTCATCCTCCTTCTGATATGAGCGGGGTGCCGTTGGTTTGTTTGGAGCCTAACGGGTGACTTGACGCCTGTCATCTGTGGAACTAGCGGGGGGTGGATGGGTAATCTAACCAACATTTTGATTACATTCAACAAAAGCAAGCTGGAGTGTGGTTTATTATGGTCATCTGTATCTAACGCCGTGACTCTGATGTACTGCTGTGATGGTGAAACGACACGCTTGACTTGGCTGGGTTAAACATGAATTCAGCGTATCAGCAGAGTTAGGATGCCACATGAAAAGCCTGGTTGCCATGTGCGGAGCTGGTGGGCTCACTGCGGCTGCACAGCTTCCAAATCTCTTTCCAGAGCGGAGAACATTGAATCACAACAGTGGGAAGGGGGCATAAACTAAACCATGACTCAGGGTCGGTTATTCCCCTCACAGCACATGGCCATCTCTTGCTGATTAGGTCAAAAACGGAGTTATTCACTTAGTTCCTGAGGCCTGCGATGACTTTAGTGCTCCGCGCTCGTACGCTCGGCTAACCGTGGGAAAACAGACAGCAGCCGTGAGCCGCCGTAGTGACTTTATCTCAGGTGGAAATAAACTGATAGAATGAAACAAAGTGTTTACAGTAGTACGAGATAAAGAGAAGGAGGAGCTTTCGCTGGATTTCCTCCACTGTTGCTGTTCTCACAGAATGTTAAATGACACTCCGATGGAGAAGTGGGAGGAAGCAAGTGCCTGTGCCTTTTTGTATTTTTTCTTTTTGTTACCTCTGGTTCCAACAAGTCCGCATGAGCACATGGGAGTCACAGCACTCCAACCTGCTTAATTATTCTCTCTGTTCTGCTGTCAGACAACAACTCCACCACTGACAAAAAAAACTATGTTAGATCTCAAACACGCTGAGAATCACGTTGCGTAACTGTACTCTTAAAAACCAAAGCAAAACAATTATCAACAAATGACACTTTCATTTGTCCAACATACTATTTGGTTTCAACAAATAAACAAAAACGCATTGATTTTTAACTTTCTTTTCATGTGTTCTTCATTAGTTAGTAATTTGTGCATTATTAATGTGGTACACAAATGACGGATTGTGCATTTTTAATAGTTGTGTCTGCTAAATCCACATTTTAACTCAAAAAACCCAGACAAAGTCCATTTTTGCCCAAACTGACACAATAAAGCCACAGTGCTGGCCGTGAACATAAGATCAAGATAAGCTCGATTCCGCCGCCTGAGAAAATCCTTCTAACCTGAATCTTGATAGCTTTGCTAGTATCAGATCCTCCTGGTTTTTTGTCCGCTCATGAATCAGATTCATTCAGCTTTTGGCTCCATGATTTTCCTCCTGGTCATGCGTTTTTGTCTCTGACCACATCCTTCCCTTCCAATGCGAGCTACATCTTGCCTCCTAGCACTGCAAGCTACCTCCCTCACACCTGCTGTAAAGTAAGACGTAAGCTTTATCTGCTGGTGTGTTTGGCTGCCGGCGCACACCGGAGGGGAACCTGAGACTGCAGACTGAATGGCGGAGGAGCTTTAGCTTAGGCGGGCCCAGAGGCCTGCTGGGAAGCCACTGTTCCATTTCTCATTACTCGGGTCACTTGGGGTTATCAGGCAATACTTAGACTGGAGAGGTAAGCACTCAGCTTCACTCAACGCGTGCACACACAGATATTTCACCTTCCTGTTGGTCTGAGACCGTTGTGCACATGCACTCCCACCATTTATAGAATATGAAGTGTAAACATGGTGGCAGCGGTTCCTGGGGCCTCTGCAGCTAAGCCTCAACAGAAAAAAATCCATTCAGCACACACACGGGCCCATACAAATGCCCTCCCGCTAAACACAAAAGGTTTGCTCAAACACATCCACCCACATCCAAACACACAGGGTTAGCTTTTCTCCTAAACACCAACACTGAAGCCCACTGCTGCATACACACACACACACACACACACACACACACACACGCACGCACTCTCATAAAAACATACACCTTTTGCTTCCTGCATGACGCATTCTGTGAGTGGTATCTGATGGTACCCTGAGTCACAGTCAAACCGCATTGCAGAATGGCAGAGCGCACACACACACACACACACACACACACACACACACACTGAAGGAGAGAGTGTTAAGGTAAAATGCCACTGGGCAGGTGCAGTGCTTGAAAAAGGAAGAAGGAGAAATCAGTGAAGTGAGAGAGAGACAGAGAGGCGTAAGGGAGGGAGGGGAGTGGGAGAAAAAAAAAGTATTGAACATGTCAAGCTAGGTATGTAGCAACAAAGAGATGTGGTGAACAAGCAGAAAGGGAAAACGGAGACAAAGACTGCACAGAAAGGAGTGATGCTAAAATACAAAACGTCAGAGACAGAAGTCCAGGAAGAAGGAGCTGCAGCACATTCCTGTGACAGAGCTCCTTTTTCTGATGGGCGTGTGTGTGCACTGTAAACAGGATGGCTTAGAGAGAGGCCTTGTCCCAATCCAACTGTGTGGTGGAACCAGTCTATGTGTGCGATGCCCTCAGTGTCAATAAGTGTGGAGCAGCACGGCCACGTACACAAATCTGCTCCGCTTCCCCCTGTAGCTGGGTTAAATCCACCTCAAGTCCAGCCTCGTGAATCTCACTGAAGCCCCCGTGCACATGAGAGCAGGCAGAGGGAAGAAGTGAAGTGAGGTGAACTCATAAACAACTTTATAGAGTTCATCTGTGACCACATCTAAATAAATCATCTCATTCAGAGGCAGCCCTGAGCAACATTATGTTTTCCCTTTACTCGCTCTCTTTGGCCACACTTTGCTCTCACAGAGACACTCTTTAGGTCTGAGTTTTTCCTCCCATCCTCCCTCTCTCCCTCTCTCACACTCCCTCGTCTCTCTGGCTGTCCACTCTCCTCTCCTCTCTCACTCTCTGTCTGTCCCTTTTTCTCTGCCGTTAACAATGGGGCCATTCATGTGGCCACACTTTGAAACATGGCGTGGGGGTTTGGAGGGGGCCAGAGGTGACACAGGAGGGGAGGGGCTGTGTGGAAGGAGGAGGAAGAAGAGGAGATAGAGGCTGTTTGCATGTGTGTGTGTGTGTGGGGGGGGGTCTTTTCTTCACTCAGCTCTTTTATTTGGGCAGAAACATAATTTTCTCAACCTAAGCATTGCCCTGCCGCAACCCCCCCCCCCCTCAGAACAGAGCTGAGAAGACTCAAGTGTCAGTCTCAATGACCCCCCCCGACCTCTTACACCTCCTGCTTCTCACCCTAACACTCCTCCCCCCATGCACCCCCCTCTGCTTCAGTGCATTTAAGCTTTTATGTGTTACACCACCAGGAGATGGTTTGTCAATGCGTCATTACATTTAAGATAATGTACGTGTGTGAAAGCCGGGAACTGCATCTCAGACCCTGTGTGAGCGTCTGTGTGACCCACATGTGTGTGTGTGTGTGTGTGTGTGTCTGTCTCTTCTCTTGTCCATCTGGATGATGTCTGCCACCGTACCTGCTTTGGGCGGTGAATTGGACAGCCCGAACATTTCCCAGATTCCACAGCGGGAACCCGAGCCGTGTCTGGACCAAAGCCGGTGCACACAGGTGCAGCCAGTGGCAGGGGTGCGGGGGTGGGGGTGTACGAATGTATGAACATGAGAATATGATAGCGAAGGTGGGCTGAGGGAGGCCAGGCGAGCGCAGAGTCCGTGAGAGAAAAGGAAAATGCTCAGATGGAGAGAAGGAGGCGAGAGACATTGGTGAGAGGTGGGAGTCAAAGTGATAAAGCACAACACAAACACATAAGGACAAAGAGAGAGCAAGAAGTTGGACAGATTGCAACTGCACAATTGTGGTAAAATACCGCCCAGTGCAAGAAAGACACAGAAGGAGAGAGAAGGACACTGGAGCGGGCAGAGAGCATGAGGTAAACTGAAATGAAATCAGCTCCTTTAAACTTTGACCTGCTCTGTCCTCTGAGAGGGTTTTGTCCTTGAGCTAACCACAACCTGGTGTGAGCGCTAAGCCAAGGAGAGACAGCAAAGAACCGATCTATTAGGGAATAATAAACGACGGCGGTGTTTGGTTCTATGGCGGGGGGGGGGAGATTTACGGTGGGCCCTACGCATAAAGCTGTCTGCACTAATCTCATGGTATACACAGCGCAATCACACACAGAGGGGCCTCGAGTGCTCGTCTCCACCCCCTCCTCTTCCTCTTTGAATGTACACACACTGTCAGTCGCGCGGCAGGGGAGCACGCACACCAAAGAGCAGCAAACTGATTATCTACGGGACGAGTACAGGACAGGCGTGCGCACACACACACACACACACACACACACACACACACACACACACACACACACACCTGCAGGCCATCTAGTAGCTGTCTAAAGTAAATCCACTAGGTCTCATTTGCTAGAGAGGTGCTTTCCAAAGCGCGCCACAACGAGCAAACACACACACACACACACACACACACACACAGCCAGCGGAAAACGTCCATTCTGAACATGTCATTTAGGCCCACATGGAATCTGTAACCACAGCTTTCAGCCAGGTCTGCACCATAATCAACTCTGGTCCAATGCACACCTTCGTTCGCTTTAATGAACTTCCTATCATATAAAGTCTTGAAACTCTTGTAGGAAATGGAAAACGATTCAAACGGCACAATTAGTTCACTCTACTGAATGACTGCTTTACCTACTGTAAGAAAAATATTATCTCGAGCCTCTGCACTGGGTTAAATCACTTGCTATGATGGAGATTATTTTGCAGGGCACCCACACAGAGCAGGGACTGCAGTGGCTATCACTTTCCACTGTTCTGCTGCAGCAATCAGTGCCCCTATATGCTGCGCAGCCCAGAAACAACAGCCATGCATAATGTAAAACATATGGCCCGGTGTATATAAAACATGAATTCGCAGAACACGCAATCTGTCTTTGACACAGCGTTTGCAGGAGGAGCAGCTCCATCAAACTGACCCGTGGTGCTCTACGCGTCTCACCGACGTCTTCCGCCTGCTGCTCCACCTGACAGACTCACAATACAACATTCAGGAGCTTTTACATTCAGCTCGCGTTGCGTTCTTTTATCTCGACCTCATCTTTGATCACTCCTGTTACGGAAAAGAGACTTTTTTTCCTCCAACGATGCTGCAAGCCTGATTGTAGGTGGTTTCGCGAGCTGAACTTGAGGCCTTGCATCAAAAGTTGTATCAACGTGTGAGGTCGTAAATGAAATAACACTATGCTCCTGTTTTTGATGAAATGATGTCTTCCTTGGTTTTGCTTTGCTTTCAAGATAAAGCATACAACTTAATTCCCGTACACGCGGTTTCTCATCTTAAACTGCTCTAGGAATTAAAAGCTAACCATCTTGGTTTATTTTAAAAGGACTTTTTGTATGCAGACACTGGTTCTACCAGAGCACAAGCAGGCAGACAGTTTAAAATATCCATAATCATTATTACTGTCTTCATTAAAGAACCATATACCCTGGAGAAGAGCTGCAGAAAGTGGTCTTTGACTGCGTGTACAGAGCTGGAGAGAGAGAGAGATACATTTGTACGAGACAGAGACGGGTTAGGAAGAGACAGAAATGGGGAAGGAGAGCTATAATATAAATTGATGAGAGTTTGAGTCTCTCTAGAAGACATGGCCCAGATACCTCTAAACATTTCTATTATGGATGAACTGGTGGAGTGGATGTGAGCTCGAGTACAAGGACAGGAAGAGAGGGGGGGGGGCGGGAAAGTTTGGGGCTTTGTTTCCTGTTCAATACTCTTGTTTTGGAAATTATTATATTTGGTTAGTTAGAAAAAAAAGTGGTTGTAAAGAGCAACTTTTCTCCAAAGCATATTGCAAAAGTCAGAACAAACAAACTGTGCAGGCAGACTCCGCTCAAACCCACAGAAATGTATTTCACATTCTGCTGCAGACGCCAAAGTTTCCAAAGACAAATATGTCAAGCTGAATTTGGAGGAAATGCATATGAAATGATGCACAAAGCATTAAGAACATCACTGTTTTGAAACATACACCATATTCTGTCAAACAGAAAAATGTGATGACTTTTCCTTAAATCTTAAAGCTGCACTCATCAGTATTTTACATATCTATAGATCTGTGTACTAGATCTGTATCTATATAATACAACAGTGGTTCAAATGATCTATGCTACTTTTTGAAGCAGGACATGTCCCCCTCCCCCCCTGAAAAACCTCTAATAAACCTCTGTCCAGCCAAACAGTTGCTGAACTTTGCGCAGCATTTAGCCGCTCACGAGCCAGATATTTCCCTCAGGAGTTGGCGGAGATCAAACGGAGTTATGAGAATGGTGAATACAAGATTTCCATTGATCCGGTGGACACACAGCGCTAACATGTGCCTGTTGTGGCTGAACGCGTGGACTTGCAGTACATCGCTAACGTAATCAACAACATGATATTTAGTTGATCTGGGAAAAGAAAAAGAAAAACACACTCACACACTAACGATGAGGGAAAAGCAGGACGTTGAGGGGTTAAACAGAAAAAGAGGAACAAGACAAGGAACAGGAGATAAGCCAACTATGAAGAATGGTGTGAACAAGGAGAGAGGAGCACGAGGTTGATGTAAAGTCAGCTCGCACTGAAAAGCCCTCAGGAATGTTAGTGGTGAAAAACGACAACGCTGGTAATAGTTTCCATATGGCGAGAGAGAGGGATGGAGGGAGGGGAGGAAAGTGAGGTGGTGGAGAGGGAGCGCTGGAGTGACATTGATGAGGCTTAGGAGGGGAGGGAGAGAGGCAGAGATGGGAGGTGGCAGTCAGCAGGTAGGGACGCACAGCCCTTGTTTGAATAGTTAGTTGGTATCATGGGACTTTGAAGGTAACTGCGTCCTTGTCATGACACACACACACACACACACACACACACACACACACACACACACACACGTCCTCCTGTCCAGGGGCGGTCCAGAATGCTGCAGCGTCGGTGTCACATCCAGTACATATCACACCCAGCGTAACCACAGAGATGCGGGACGAAGGCAGGCAGGATGCCTTGGCATTTGCAAAGAGCGCGTACACACACACACACACACACACACACACACACACGCACACACTGTGTGCGCCTCTCCTCTAAACACACACACGCCCTTCATCCCCCGCGTTGCTCAGCCCCCGCTGTGTTCAATACGTTCCATACGATACAATGCAGCAGATGAGTGGATCACATTAAGCTGAAACTTGTAGCTGCGCCATAAAGAGAAAGTAGAACTAACTATGGAGGAAGACGTCTCCTCCTCTTTGAACACAGCCGAACGACGCAGCCAAATCCAGGTCAACAGAAACTTTTCTCAAGCAAACATCTTCCTCTCTCCTTTTCCTCATCTTTCTCTCATTTGCATCCTTGTTTTTTTTTCTTCTTCATGTTTCTGCTCCTGCATATCAGAACTTTTTTTTTCTCCCTTCAGCTTCTTTTGACTCTTCCCAACACTCACCAGATGTGAGCTCCACACATTGCTCCACATTCAAACGCTGGTTTCTCACCCAGCGTCTCCCTTTCGCTCTGTTCCTCTGTTCTCCACCTCTGTAGCTCTTTGTACTTCTTTTAGTTTGTCTGAAAAATGCTTTGCGTAAGGAAATATCACAACAAATGGATCAATAATTGAATTTACATACTGTAGAATCCACACTATCGCGTCTTGGGGTTGTTTGTAGGAAGATGTTTTAAAGATTAAGATCTATTACTGTTACTTGTTTAACCTTCCTTTATGTGTGGTTTTTATTATTTTCCACTTCTACTCTTCAGTATCTAATAGTGTGTTGTGTATTTATGAATAAATGAATTCTTTGCTTTAGTTATTTTGATCTTCTAGTAAATAAAATATCAGACAATTGTGAGAAATAGCAGATAATGTAACACCTTCATAACATGTAGTTTCTCTTTGAACAGGATGTGGAATTTGTGATATTAAATTTCATTTTTCAAAAGCCAGAATCATTTTCCGTTTACATATCACACACTAATAACGACGATCATCATTAGAACTGTTGTGTTCCTCCTTGTTCTGTTCAAGGCTGGATTCTGGCCCATTGAATTTGATCAAACCCAGCTACTATTGGCAGAGTTTCAAGCTTCTGTCTGTAAATGAATTTGATGACATGCACTATCCAGCAACCATAAAGCCACAGAGGAGACGTTCAGAGCCCGAGCTGAATGAATCGCTCCACAAAGAAACTGAAACGTCCCTCTGAGCAATCGTACGAGCCTTAAATCATGCTTCTCACTTCCTTCCTCACAGCAACAGTATTCCCCGTCTCTTTCTTTTCTGTCCTCACTCTGAAACCATCTCAAACCACCGTTTCTTCCTCCGTCCTCTCTCCCTCCACCGTGTGCAGCGTGCGCTTGGAATGATTTGCGGCCGTCTGGATTGGTCCCATTAAGGTGGTCTGGTGGAGGTGTGTGGTGATGGAGCACTGCAGGTCCTGACAGCGCTGTTATGTGCGTGTAAATAAATGGACACGCCAATGCATGTAAACCCCTCAGCAGAAGTTGAGACCCCTTAAAGACACACACACACTAAGGATCTTTCATAACGCCTACTAAGTTGAGTATATAGTTTATGATAACACACACACACACACACACACACACCTATGTACATATACATTGTGGCAGCTGGTGTTTTTGCCTGGCGTGTGAAAAATCTATGAGCTTCAACTCATTTACTTCAAACACCTCAATAATTTAATTAGGTCACCCCATGCTCTGGAGGAATGATGGTTTTAATGCATGCAGTGGCTCCTTCTTTATGCCTCACACCCACCCACCCCCACAATCATCCAAGAGTCATCCCTCTGGGAGTGAAGGGCTGAGGTGAGACGCTGACCTGCCACAGCCCAGGTCACCTACCTTTCCAAAGCTCCCTGCATGTGTGTGTGTGTGTGCGCATCCACATTCACTCATGCATGTAGGAATTCTCCCAACGGTCCCCTCTCCCCATCTATGACCTGTGAGGGCCAATGTGTGTGTGTGTGTGTGGAGTCTCAGCTTTGCTCCGGGGAGACCACAGGGGGCAGGCAGTCTGAAACTTTAGCTAAAGGTGACTCAACTTCAGCTCAGCGAGGCCACAGTATCAGGAGAGCAGTGTAATCCATAGGGGGCCTCTTGGGGCCACCGAGTATGTTGGCGGCCTCCTGGGACACATATATTTTAGCATGCTGCTGAGTGTGTTGGCAAAAGAAATGGAAGTAGTTGTAGCATGTTTCTTTGCATATGCATATATTCAGACAAAGAAAGTTATTTTCTATATAGAATCTATAGTTTCATTTCGGGGCATGTTTGTTTTCAGGAAGCATTACTCCAACAGAAGCAAATTGTGGACTATTGAATGAATACACGTTAGGTGATAATATTGTTCATGCGGGAGCGAGACGGCGTCTGTGGGAGTGAGTCAAAATAAACTATAGTGCCCGCGTTTATTGTAATAAAGGATCAGGTCAGCAGATGCATGAGCATGGCCTGTTGTTTTTAATGGCGTCTGAACAACAGAGGAATGAGACATATCAAACTTTGGATACATGGTAAATATTTGCGAGTTGGATGGTTTCATCTGAGTTGATTTTGTTTGTTGCTAAAAGCAGGAAGACTGGAAAGGGCAAAGTTAAACTGTTCCTTTTTGGTTGTTGTTGTTTTATTCTATTCAATTTCTTTTTAGAAAAAGTGTTAGACAACGACTAGCCTGTGTGTACTGTGTGGTAATGTTAAGGTAAAGGTGAGGAAATGACCATAGTCCAAGGAAGGTCTTCATAAGATACCATCTGTGTGTGTCTCAGCGGTGACCTTGTGTATCTGTAGCAGAACTTAATGCACCATTGGAAACGGGAACCTGGCTTCGGTTTCCCCACCGGCTGATAGCGCCGCTGCCCGGCTCCCAGACTTTCAGCTACTCCGACTCCAGTGGAACGCATCTTGAAGCGATTTGGGGCTCAAACACTTTACTGTTTCCTTTCCGTTTTTCTCCCCATCCTACTTGACTCTGCCGCAGCACATCACCCGACAGCCTTCTTGGCTATAGGAAGCTTTAAGGGCTTAGGGGGAAAGAGCTGGAGCGGCAGGCCCAGCACGACCCAGGGGCCGCGGAGCCCTGCGGTAAAATCAACAGTTAGCCCCACAGAGCGCCGAGCGAGTGCGAGCACAGGGGAGGGAAACGTCCATGAAAGTAGGACAAACTGGAATCTAGAGCTAGCTGACGGCTTCCTCAATTGCAAACAGACACACATAAGTGCAATCATATGCAAACGCACGCACACACACACACACACACACAAACATGGCCGTACACGAGCACGCTGAGAGAGAAAGCCTTCAGGTCATCAAAAATCCCATTCACTCCCGTCAGGATATTGAAGTGTGTCATGCCAATATTTCACTGCTGATAGCTTTGCCAGAATGTGTGTGAGTGTGTGAGGTGGCGAGTTGCGCGGCAGTGCGTGGGCGTGTGCTTGAGCACGCCCGTGTGCGTGCCTCGCCACTTCTCTCCCACTTTATTTTCTGAAGAGTGGCTTTTTCAAAAGTCGCCCGGGTATTTTCAAGGGGCCTGTCTAATTCATGCAGGTGAAGTGTTTTAAAGTTCCATTCCCCGTTTACCTGCGGGGCCTGAAGAACACACAACAGAGGTGTTGAAATAACACCCCACCACCACCACCTCCTCCTTCCCCCTCACTTCTATCGCAGCCTCTCTCCTTTTGTCCTTCACTTTCCTCCTGTCCCTCCACACCTGCACTCCTTCGCTTCTCTTTCCATCTTTTTCTTATCCCTCCTTCTCTCCCCCCACCTCGCCCCTGCTCTCTTTTTACCTCATCCGTCCCTCATCCTCTCGCTCTCTGCCTCTCATAGCGTTTGAAGCCGAGTGTTTGTCTCTAGGGCTGGATGATTGACAGCTGAGAGGGAGCCATGCCGCTCTCTGGTGACAGATAAGGACTTTGGCTCTATTACTCACTGGGTCCCACAGACACACAAACACACACGCACACACATAAACTCTCACCCATCCTCCCACATGCACACACACGTTCACTTACCCACTTTTCCAACAAACACTGAGTAGCACACACACACACTGCAGGTCCCATGCTGCTTCCATAGTTGGGCAGGGAGCAGGCAAACCTATTTGCATTAGGAAGCAGCGTGTAAAATAAATAAAGAATCGGATGAATCGAGGAATAAATAGACAGGAGGCACGGCTGGGGATGAGTATGACTGATTTGCTGGGAGTGCACATGCGTGTGTGCATGTGTGTGTGTGTGTGCTCTCTTTTTCAACCTCTGCGCTCCCGAGTGGGGAGAGCGGCAGTGCAGCAAAAGAAACACCCTGTTGAACACACACAAACACAAATACACACAGTCAAATATACATGAAAAGATTCTACAAAGCCCAAATCATTATGGTAATGAAAAATGAAAGGCTCTAAAAATACTGTTTTATTCCTCCCTTTGTTTTGGGAGAACTCCGGGGAGACCACTGGCTGACAATAAGAGAGGGAAAGAGTGAGACAAGGAAGGAAAGAGAAATAGTTTCCCCTCCTATCAGCTTATCCCGTGAACGTCTCCCTCTACAGCCCCAAATCTCTGGTTATCAACACTCTCCTGTCTTCAAAGAGAGAATCTGGATTTAGTGCAACTGGTTCAAATTAGGTGCATGTTTATGTTCTTGACAAGAAAAGAAAAAGAAGCCTTAGTGACTCGTTGATTGACAGCTAAAAGTGAGAGGGAGAGCGAGAAAGGAGAGGCAGCCGGCACACGAAACAGGTGCAGCATCAGCTACAGAGAAGGAGAGGAGGCACAACAGGAAGAGGGGGAGAGAATTAGAGAGAAACACGGAGAGTTCGGTGCTTATGTCAAGCATCGGAGAGGAAAAAAATAGGGTGAAATCTTCCGTGGGAAAGAAACGCAGAGCGGGGCGGAGAGTGTAGAGCGGAAGGAGCGAGGGATGAAAGACTGCGAGGTGTCATGCTGAGTTACAGGTGTGTGTGTGTGTGTGTGTCAGGGAGTCATAGGGGAGAAAATGGAGGGAGAGAGGACAAAAAAGAGGAGTGCGGTATAATTAGGCCAACCCCCCCGGCAGAGGAGTGCGGCAGGTGAAAGGACAAATGGAGAGAAAGCGAAAAAGGGGGAAAGATGAATGGATTGTAGGGAGATGAAGGAGGGAAGGGTCGAAGGCAAGGACGCAGTGACATAGCGGGGGGAGAGAAAAGAAGAGGAGGGCTACAGCATGACTAAAGAGATGGCATTCTCAGCATGAGCGAGCGACAGAGAGAGAGAGAGAGAGAGGGGGAGAGAAGGGCAGTGTGGAGGACAGGGGTTTAAAAGTGAGAGGAGAGAGAGAGGAGGTGACAGAGATAGACGCAGAGCATGAAAATGGCCTTTGTCATCCTTTCTCTAAGGCAGAGCTGGAAGACAAAGGGACCGCGAGCGCAAGCGGCTTTTTCCAGCATCTCTTAGATGACAATAGCTATTTGTCTCCTCATCAGAGAGATGGGAGAGGAGAGAGAAGAAAGCAGAGAACACGCTGTTCTCCGTGTCTCCTCCTCTCATCGGCGCTCTTACTTTTCCTCCCTCCCTTCCTCCCTCATCGTCCCTCTGTCTCCACCCGTACAGATGCACAAACACACTTGAGACACAGTTTCTCTCCCTCGGCTTGCCATGGATATCTGGGAGTGTAGCTGGCTGTCGGGCTGTTTTCAGAGGGGGCGCACAAGGACCTCCACACCCCACCTCTCTTATTTGAGGTCAGAGGTTAAGGGTCACGCTTAAGTGCTGATGGTGCACCCAGCCAGACAAAGCAGATTAACACACACAAGCTGAGCGGTGGTATGTCACCCCCTAACCTCCTCCTCCTCCCAGCTTGTTCCTAACCTCCTCTCATTGGGTGAGATAATATCATATGTTGCGGGTTGCACCAATGAGAGGTCAGGGCCTCGATTGTGCTGCACGGTCAACAGTCAAACCACCTCTCGCCACGGACAACGATGCCACCGCAGAGTCAGTATTCATAGCGAACAAACTGTGGATGAAATGAGTGTCCCTGGTTTGTTCCGTGTTTTCCATTTAGTGGATAGTTCTGCCAAACACAGATATACACAGACTCTACACAATTAATGTGGGACAGCTGGGGGGGTGAAGCTGGTCTTACCCTGCTCCCTGATGGAAGATCACTTCAATTCTGTCTCTAAACTCAACACCAATCTGCAGGATGGAATCTTGGCACCGTTAGAGTCTAAATTAATTTAATTGAGTCATCCTAGTATGACCCCACTGTGGCAGGGAATTTAAAAGATAAGATTGAAATGTGCTTAATACGCAAACTCAGGTTATGCTGTTGGGTTAAATAATGTAAGATATTATGTCTCCTTGGTGGGAAATTGTTGTATGGTCTTTCCATTGTGGGACCACTGGGACAGAGTGTAGTTTTAATGACATTTGATATCCTTGAGACTGTAACTGAGGATGATTAGTGTCTATTAATCTGTTCATTACTCCTCTTTAACATTTAAGTGCATTTCTATTAATGTCAGAAATGAGTGAAACATAACCGTGACACGTTAGGCAGATAAGAAAAGTAAGTCAAAGGTCCACCTCAGTAGCTGTTCTGTCCTGGCTTTCAATCATATTGTGATGTGATTTAAACGTGTGGATTCACAACAATTATTATTCATTCTACAGTAAAACTTTTAAATAATTCTCTATCGAACTTTGCTGAAATCAGGTTACTGCACCAGCATCAGTGACTTGATTTAGATGCTGTGAAAGTCAAACGAGTCAATTTTGGATGGAAACAGCTGGAAATATTCTCTCTGCTGTAACACAGAAAAATTCAAGTGTAAAAAGAAAACATTCAGCTTAGCAAAAACTGTAGAAGAACAACAACAGATCAATGTTGATTTCCTTCAGTCCACTGTCGATGTGTGTGAGGTCCGTCTGATCTAGCGTCAGCGGGCAGCTCTGCCAGTGTGTTTAGAAGTGTTAAATGCCCCCCCCAACCTGCTGCAGTCTGTTATTATGCCTACCGACTGCCAGGCCTGCAAATTCATACTGGCATCAACGCCCCTGCCTGGCAACACACACACATACACACATCGGTCAGATGCACAAACTCACAAGTGCAAGCAGTCATAGGCAAACACGGTGCACGGAGACACACACCCGACGGGCACTCAACTCAGAGGGTGGATCGCCAGCGATCCTCCGCCTCCTTCAGCCTTATCAGTGAGTCGCGTTCCGCCTTAGCCATGCATACTGTACAGTCATTAATCATGATTCTCATTAATTATCTATGCACCCGGCTGGCTAATTAACACATCAGCTCAAGCAGAACTAATGCTGCATGCTAGTGCACCTCCCACTCACACCCAACACACACACACACCCTGCAAACCAACTCTAACCCTGCTTCTCCCAAAACTTCACCTCCTGTCAGCGACGAGGAGGAGCTGCGAGAAGAAAGCTTTAATACGAAAATTACTGTCTGCTGGCACCCTTTAAGGGGAAATACATGTTTCGTGAACCCGCATTTGCATTTCTCGTTGCGTTGTTGTTGTTATTGTGTCATAAGTTTGTTCCAGTCCATTTCCCAGAATGTAGCCTGACAGCCCCTAATGAGTGGTCATAAACCTGTATCTGTCACTAACGAAACATTCTAGTAAAAAGCATTACATAACCACTACCCTTGGTTAGTAAGGCTGATTTATTTTCCTACTATTTCCTGAGCTGCTATTATAGTGAATGCATAAAGGAAATGCCATGATTTTAAAAAGCAAAATGTACTCCTGAGGTTGAAGTAAGACTATGCACCGTTTTGTGCCGCGTTCGACTTCGGTGGTCCACAATTTCACACTGGGAAACTGTTTTGATTGCAAAACTTTGAGGGAGTGTGGAGTCAAAGCAGATAAAGCTATCATGGCTTATTAGCTGTGCAGCATCACCTACTTGTGCATAACCCCGCTCTGCTCGAGTAGAAAGCGCTTCACAGAAGAGGCACGGTTTGCAGACAGTCAGGAGACAGGAGCTGCTGCTTCTAAAAATACGCTTTGTCCCTTAAAAAGGCCGTTTGAAAGGTAGCTCGACGCAGTGATTGACTTGCATTATATTAGCATTTGACTGACTAGTTAGCTACTAGCTGCTAGCTTATCTAGCACAGCCACGTTCATTTAGACTAACTTGTGGAGAACTTATACTGCGCTCCTAAACCCAGCACCCACGTGCCGCCGGGGTGTCTCTGGATCATTGCAGTGTACAAAAGGTTTTGTTGACTCTATATCCTAAAGTCTATGCACTGTAAAACAAGCAAGATGTCCAAATGTCTGTGCAATCACATCTTCTTCAGCAAACGCCTGGTGCCTGACTTCTCACTCCTCACCAGTGATCTAAAGGGCTGTGCCAGTGTGTAGGTACTGCACTAATTGAAGCAGATGAAAGGGCAGCCTTTAATCTGTGGGAGGTTCAGGCTTTAACCTTAAATTTTGTCATTTGTGATGTGTTTTTTTTTTTTTTCATCTCGAAGCAAACAGGACACGTGGAAACGCACAGATAACAAGCAGCGAGGTGGATTCAGACCGACTCCCTTCGGAACACAGGAGAAGCGCCACATCCTGCTGGGATATCTGGACTCTGCATGTGGTTTGTATGCGGGTACAGCTTCCACAGTATTTACTCCCTTTAATCTCCCATGAGGCCCTGGGCTATAGTGAGATATGCGCCTGGGGGTGAAACGGAGGGTAATTCACACTCAGACATGGAATTATAATGTTTCCATGCATGAAGCCTTTGAATAATTTACAGCATTCAATGGCTTAACATTACTCATCCCCCCCACACACACACACACACACACACACACACACACACACACACAGGTCTGGAAATGGCCTGGCTGTGGCGTAGATTTAGTCATCGCCCTCGCCTCACCAATCTCTCACTGGTGCATCACTAAATACAGCCCCCCTCACCTCAGCCTTTCTGACAGACTGTGCAGCATATAATTATGTCCCCCCTGAAACCAGGGCAGTAATCTCACAACACTTGTCTGGCCATTATTATGAAGGCCCTGGCTTCTCTCTGCCCACACCCTCTATCATCCAGCACTTGTTCTTTCCACTGAGCACTGAGCACTGATTTCTCTATCTCGGCTTCTTCATATCTTTCTCTCCCTCTCTCTCTCTCTATAGGCCAAAAGCCTGAATGTGAGGAAGAATGAGAGAGAGAGAAATAAAGAGGCGCTCTGACATTAACGAGATCGCTTGTTAAGAAACGAGGGAGGGGGGAGAAGGAGAGAGGAAGGGAGGTGTAAAATGGAGTGGCTGTAATTTGGAGGTTTTTTGAAAAGGAGAGAAAGAAAAGACAGAATTAGGTTTCCATCCAGGGCCTGTCTCAGAACGTGTGTGTGTGTGTGTGTGTGTGAAGCTGATACAGAGGGGACTAAATATAAGGTGAGAGAATGACTTGTTGGATTTCTCAAGAGGTGCTAAAGGTCAGACACACCTATCAATCAGACTCATACAAAGAGCCGAGTGGAGTTCTCCCCCCCTGCCTACTTCCCACTCCCACCAGCTCCCTCAGAGACAAAGAAACACTTTACAGTAACAGGCTTCTGGAGACTATTTCCTCCCTGTGCTCAGAGCTGCTGCACTGTCAGCAGGCCCATTACAGAAATGCATTTCATTGGCATTTCACTTCTCATTGGGCAGGAAGGCTAGAAACATCCTGCCGAGACAGCTCAGTTTATAGCAACATAAAGAAGTGTCGACTTCTTCCTGCGCGTGGATAAAAATATCCAGCATTAACCCCTCATGCCATGAGTGTTCTGCAATGACTTTTTCAGGTGTACGTTTTCTTGGTGTGCAAGCAGACTCCTCTTGAAACTGCTTCATCTCCTAATTCTTGCTAATAAATTTACAGAAACTAATATCGCAGTGCATGAGCAAGCCACCGCCAAATAAGCTTTGCATTTCTTAACGTGCAAATATGAGCCAACAAATTCTGTGTGTGTGTGTGTGTGTGTGTAAATCGGTGTAATCCCTCGCTATGGGACACTCTCCCTTTTTCCTGTGCCAGATGAGGAGATATTCTGCCAATTTCGCCGGGCAAATGGGCTGCCAACTGTGAACATATACTGCGAGCTACACGCTGAAATCATATACTGGCATGTGATGCATGCATACAGGACACAAAGAGCCGTGTGTGAGCGTAGAAACACACACACACACACACACACGCACACATCGGGGTGTGGGCAGGCCTATTCCAGTCTATAGGTCTGGAAGAAATGTTGGGGGGATTAGGGAGAGAGAGCCCACAGAGATGTAGATGAAGGAGCTATGGGAGGGATGGGAGGATGGAGATGAAGAAGAAGAAGAAAAAGACTTAAAGCAAATGAAAGATAGCGAGGGAAAGATTGGATCAGGAAGCATGGTGGCAGAGGGAAAAAACAGGCCAAGCTGCCGCTATGAAACTGTTAACTCCATGGTTTATACAGCAGGATGGATAATCTCTACCTCTCTGTTCCCCACACCCCCCTCCTGCTCCAATCTCTCCATTGTGTGTGGGCAGGGGGGGGGGGTTGAAAGAAATTCCTTCTCTTTCTTTCTCCAACTAAATTAATAATATGAAGCTCTCTATCCCTCTCAGTCTGCTTATCCCTGTATTAACCCCCCCGTCTTCCTCATCTCACACTATTCCTTGATTCTATTATTCCCTTGGCTGTATGCTAGAGTTAGAGGAGTATCTGCTGGTGTGCCTGTGTATTCAAAGCAGGCTCCACAGGCCGCACACCAAACTGAGAAGGGGAAATTTTTTATTTCTCTTTTTTTTCTGCAGGTGAGAGACTGTAGGGTATGAAAAGTAAGAGTGAGAGATAGCAAGCGATGGATCCAAGTGCGACAAAGGGAAAGTGGAAGGTGAGAGAGAGAGAACTGTAGAGAGCGGGAGGGAGAGAGAGAGAGGGTGACAGGTGGAGGTGTGAGATGAGACCACATAGATCAGTCTCACAGTTTCTAATAAGAAGTATGACACATTCTCATCCTATACCTTGCTGCTTTTTCCTTTCTTTTTTTATTTACTCAGAACCCACCCACCTCCCTCTGCTTTCCTCCACTTCTCTCTATGTATCCCTTCATGTCTTTTGTGCCTTTGCTCCTCACCAGAACTGGAGTAAAAAGAGCTGCTACTACTCTGCCAGAGTAGCACGCGCACAGTCGTTGCAAGGATTATTCACTGGAGTGTTTATATTTTAATTCACGCGACAAAATCCTAATCCAGATTCATGTGCACAAAGCACCTGCTCCATGCTGGACCACACGTCCCCTCGCGTCACCTCCTGTGGCTTGTTCGAGCAGGAAACTGACCAATTGTGGTCAAATCTCACGCAGCTTTATCACATGCCCAGGTCAGCCCATACGTGTGGCTAGAGAAAGAACAGCGCCTCTGTGGTTTGGGCTTTAACCCTACTCCCAGATATTCATCCACATATTTTATAGTTCACTGATCATTTTAAGTCCTATTAGAGATCTATTTGCGCCGCTGCTGCTGCTGCAACAATAAACGTTTTCCACTAGTAAAACTAGTAATTCAACGAGACACTTTCATTGTGGAGCAGCTACAGGAAAGTTCAAAGAGTCAGCCCCGTGTTAAAATAACCCAAGGAGCCACGTCGGTGGGGGGGTGTTTTTTCAGGTACCGGTAGGACAGGAAATACGATCCACGCGGAGGAAACCAGGTTTGTGTAACAGACCTATATTGAAGCTTATCAGACGGCACCGTGCAGGGACACACTGGCTCCCCTCGTGTCACTACAGTGAACTCGTCATGTCATGGGGAAAATATTCATTCTGTAGCAGCACGGCTTGAATGGTCACAGTTGCCCACAGCTCAGGTCAGAGCGAGTTCTCCTCACTCATTATGGAAAAACACTTTTGAACACCTGCACCAGGTGCCTGGATTTATCCATTAGAAAGTGGAGGCACTGACTCAAAACAGTGCTCAGACTCAAGAGGGGCACTGGCCCAGTTCAAGCACGGCTCCCCACCTCCCATCTCTCCCTTGCTCGCCCTTCTTTCTCAGTTCTCTCCCCATCTCTGCCGTCTCTGCCAGTAGATGTCTTTAATCAGAGCGTCAATCAAAGTGCGAAGCGTGTAAGAGAATGAAGCTTAATCCAATATAAGATACACAAGATAATACAGCTGTTAAAACCATCAGCTGCCTGATAGATAACAACCCTGTCACCCACATTAAGTCTCTCTCTCTCTCTCCTCCCTCACTTCAGTCTTCGTTGTCATCTAATCTTGTTCTCTTAATGGTGAAATGAATGGTTGTTAAACCTCGGCTTCTCTACATCTCTTCGTCGGTTTTTTATTTTTTAAATTGAAGTCTCCTTGCATCATAGTCTCCTTCAGGGTGATTATTGTTAACGCGGAGTCGAAATCTAGCCATGAAAAAACACTTCTGGATCAACTGAAATGAGATTTACAATCTGAGAAACTAAAGACTTTTGCATGTGTCAAAGTGAAATTAAATAGGAAAAGTAAGTAAGTTTTGGCTCAGTACACAAGCTGAGCTTAAAAATAACTGTTGGAGCGGTTTTACGAGGCAAACCTTAATAGGAACTTTAATTAAAAGTTGCTCTCAAACTGTAAAAACCTTGACCCCTAAATCTCCTCTTCAGTTCTGACAGAGAGTTGAATCTTAATTTCTCCCATGTGGAGCTGGAACTTGCCGAACGCTGGATTAAAGCGGCAAGATTATTCATGGGATTGTGAAAGATTAACCAGTTAAACGTCCTGCAACAAACCACGACCTACTAGACAAACTGGTCACGTTATCAGCGAGCAGAAAAACAGAGAAAGAGAGATAGCATATGCAAAACGGAGGGGATTAAAATACAAAAGAAGGAAAAGAAAAACAGGACCACAGGTGGGCTAACCGGTTGCAGGATACAAAAGTTTGCCTAAGTGCTGATGGACGTTTAAACTAAACAGATAGGAGGTGAGATAGCAGACGAGGAAAAACGGAAAATAAGGGGGAGGGGCTCCTGTGACCACCTGCAGGAACCTGGAAGCAGCGGCTGGGTGTAAAAGAGCATCGGTAAGGACACAGAGATAAGATGGAACTGCAAGCTATTAGTCACATTCATAGGAGAAGTGACATATAGCGCCTGGTCCGTGTGTGTTTTGAAGGCACATAGGCCATTTGAATGGTTTAATAAAAACACTTTTTAAAAGGCGTGACGGCAGGACTTCTGTATTTAAATCTGCTTTCAAAAACGTGTCCTTTTGGAACGCTTACACGCTCACGTCAATTGTTGATGCTGCTTCTTTTGCCATATTTCCTTTGTAGAGTGGATCTGTCTCCATGTAAACAAGCAGAATACACAAGTGGAGGATCACCATGACTTTGATTATAATTATAGATAAAAATGATTAGAACGAGCTCTTTCTTTGTTCTTGTGCACATCTCGGCTTGTTTGTTTTGCTCTTTCTTTTGTAGGTGTGGGGCCAACTTCACTTAATGCGGATTTGAGGCGCACTCCTAAAAACGGAAACACATGCACACAGACGCACCTGTCCCTCGCCTAGGTGAGAAATAATGGACGGCTGGGATGAAGAGATAGAGTGAGAATGACATTAGAGAGAGAATTAGAAACAGGGCTTACGAAAGACGGAGGGAGGAGGGATGGAAAGCTGAAGATAAACTAAGCTTTAGACAGCAAAGCAGAATGTGTGTTGGGGGAAAGACGCACTTGTTGTGAGAGGACAGCGGACAAGCGGAGCGACTGGAAGGTGTCAAGGTGGGAGCAGTAAGAGAGGAAATGACGGGAGAGAGAGGAAGCGGGGGGAAAAGGCAAAGTAGAGAAGGTGGAGTGAGGGGTTGAGGGAGAGGAGGGAGGGGCCATAGATTCATAATCCCCTTACAGACAGCTTTGTTGAGTGATTGACAGCCCAGTGCGCCATGCTACACCCCGAGCAAAGGGGGGGCCGCCATGACTGGAGGGATTATCTTTCCCCTGGTTTGCAACATCCCTTTCCCTGCCCATCACTACCTCATCACCCCCCCCTCCGAGAGGGTCAAGTGGTACAGGCCACTTTCTGTTGTTTTCACGCTCTCCTTTCGAAAAAAAAAAAACCTCACTTTGTCTCACATGATTGTGTTGTTTTGCAAATAATGCTTAATGCTACACGGAAAGGGGAGCGGGGCAGTGGTGGTGAGCAGCAGAGGGGGGTGTACACAAGCCCACGCAGGGCATGTACACAAGCCGGCGCACCTACGCATGACGCATCCACACACATCACTCTCGCGCACAAGCAGCGGCTCACAACACAACACGTAACAACTGGCTCCATCCAGCGCGCGAGGCCATCGCAAGGGGACAGAAGCACTTACACAAGACCTTGAGTGAATTCCTTTGTTCTCGCTGAAGCACCACCCTAATGGAGTTAGCTCGCTCGTCACAAGAGTGATTATATTTAAGGGGAAACATAAGGAGAAAGCAAAGGTTTTGATTAAGAAGAGATAACATTAAAATGCTGCTGAATTACAGCACTCATGCGTGTTAAGAGCATTGTTTGGCCGCTCCACAGCAGCTACATTAAGGCTCTGAGAAATCAGATAATGTGTATGATTTAGTGCCAGGATACACACCTCAGAGACTGGACGCGTTGCAATGC
Source organism: Microctenopoma stevenorrisi (assembly GCA_032270685.1). Lineage (NCBI taxonomy): Eukaryota > Metazoa > Chordata > Actinopteri > Anabantiformes > Anabantidae > Microctenopoma > Microctenopoma stevenorrisi. The sequence goes on from JAUMTR010000010.1 coordinate 11,441,372, forward strand.
TCAGCTGTGTACACACTCGCCACACACACACATAGCGGCCACCCAGGACTTAGGCTCCAGATGGGCTAGGCCTAACTGGGACCAGTGGCTTTAGTGAAACACACAAAATATGGAACCAAACACAAACACCACAGCAGCTGTGTGTGTTAGCTAGCAAAGGGCAGACACTCAAAATAAAAAAAATCTAAATCCAAGACCACACAGCCAGAGAGTTATCACTAAAACATAACAGAAATAAGCACAAATATGGATACACACACTCCCACGCACACGAGGTACCAAACACGGACACACATCACAGCAACCGAAAGCCTGAAAGATCACAACAGAGACAGACTGTGGAAAAGGAAGGCTTTTGTCCCATCGCCCCCTTTCCCCCACCTGTGCTCCAGCATTCTACTGGTTTGGGTTTCTTTATGGGGACAAAGGGATAGAAGGAAGGAACGAAGGAAGGAACGAAGGAAGGAAAGTAAGAAAGAAAGTATTTTTGAACGTATTATATGTGTAAAACATGTGTTAATACTTAAATATAAAATATTATTAAATAATATTAAATTAGAGTACCATGCATTAAAACATCAGCCACGTGAATGAGAGGTCTACAAACATCCTGGTAGAACAGTGACGAGCCTATCAGAAGACAACAGGAAGAAGAGGATGCTCCATTGTACTATTGCACATTTATATGGGTCTGTAAGAATAGACAAGTCAGTCTGGACTGCCCAGCTGACTGACACTCAGTAGCAGTCCGACCCAGCGCGCTGTAACTCTTACTTTTCTGATGTTACAACTGATTTTAACTTTAAATTGAATTGCTCCTAAATGACGAACCTGGGTGGTCTCTGAGCCGGGTAAATAATAGAGACCAACAATTGGGAGACTGAAGCCCAGTATGGATACGTAGAAATTCAACAGGCATTACCTTACATTAATACGAAATGTGCATATTGCATCTCTCCAAATTGACAGTTTGATGTGACAAAATGATGTCCTAGGTTATCAGAAGAGTAACAGTTTCCTTAAAAAAACAAAGATGAATAAACTCGAGGTTTATTATAAGTCTAAAAAGCACCAGAGTGTTAAAATAACTCGAGGTTTAGTCCTTTAGATTAAATAGGAGTCGAAAAAAACAACTGAGTTTTAGATTATTGGGTTAAAATCCCAATAAAACCATATAACACGTGTTCTGTATATGTTGTTTATATTGTGTGTTGTATGTTTTAATGTATTGTCTGCTATGAGACATTATTAAAAAGGTCTAGCAGAAATTCTCAGTGACAAGCTCAGGTGATTGGAGCAGAATTTGTCTTTTGAACTGGCCAATAGAACCATTATTTGACATCAGGATCTGTGTGGTGTGAGTTACTATTGTGTCTGGGAAAATACATTTTGTAACAGACTGGCAAACTAATAATCTGTATTGGTGGCAAATTAGTAAGTTGTTGTAAATAAACTTGTCTATCATTGCACATAAATTATAATTTATATATATGCACTTATTATAATATACTGTAGTACAAGGAGGATGTGTGCCTCCCTCAGTGACAGAAAGTCAGCAAACAGCTGCAAAGGGGTTTAACTGACGAGCACAGAGTCAGAGATGAAACAGGATGAGTATTTGTGGCACAGTGAGAATAAGTAAAAAGTAGTGAGGGATTGGACAGGAAAAGGTAGAGAGAAGAACAAGAAGGAGTCAGACAAACAGAGGAGGTCTGGAATTTAAGAAAAGACATACACAACAAAGACCCGTCTGAAAGAAACAAAACACCATTAGTAACAGACCTATGTCTGGATTAATTGAAGGAACATTGAAAGTGAAATCACTGGGAGAAAGAGACAAAAGCAAAACAAGAAGACACACACATGCAGGTCATTGGTCTGCAGAAAGGTAAGCAATTGTAAAAATCATTGAGTTTCACAGACATAGCTAATAAAAATAGCTTTTTCATTAATAATGTATAATAATTATATTATATTATATAATACACTAACAGTAAGGATCACACAGTAGGTAGATGAGCATGAGACATAGTGAGAAGAAGAAACAGGCTTTGAGGAAGTGCAGACAGGCTCAGAGACAGACAATTAGCACAGTTAGCTAAATGTTAAGGAATAAGTGTCCTGAATTAGGCTGAGGGAACGAGAGGTGAGAGTGGGTTTAGTGATTTTAGAATCAAGTTTAAAATGTTACTTTTTGTTTTTAAATCTCTTATTGACCAGGCTCCCTCCTACATCATTTGGAATATATATTATGAAGAAAGAAAGAAAGGAAGGCGCCTCCATCAGTGTTCTCCCCCTCCTGTGGCTGGGGACCTGCAATACAGCTGCAGTCCAATGGAGAGCAACACTGATAAAGAGCAAGAAAGACAGAAAGAGAGTTTTGGAAAGAGGGTTACAGGATGGGATAGCTAATGAGCCAAGGGTTTCCTGATTTCCAGACAATTTAGAGGGAGTGGTACATCTGCTCGTGTGTGTGTGTATGTGAACAGGCCAGGCTCTCTGGTTCACTCCCAAATTACTTTGACACCACAGTGATAGGCAATCATGATTATTCATCCTGTCGCCACTACAGAGGACCTATTTATTGCTGGACAGTGATGAGTGAACGAGGAGAAACCGAGACTACACATCAAAAACCACCCACAAAGACGGAGAGAGCGAGAAAAAAAAACAGAGCTGCGGGTAGAAAAAACACAGCGAAAAAGAAGAGAAAAAGATGAGAGCACATTTTTTTAAAGAAGGAATAAATTTCACCATCTGCCAACTAGCTGTAACACGATAATGGTTTGGATGTGCAGAGAAGGAAATTTACGCTGTTGGTGAGGCGGGGAGAAAGAGAGACAAAAACAGAAAGAACAGGGGGAGATTATAGCAGAGAGGTGGACTGATTCTGCATATGACGAGAGGGGTAAGAGAGAGGGAGCGAAGTCGGAGTGTGTGTGTGTGTGTGTGTGTGAGGGCTTTCAGTGGAAGCGCTGGGAGGGCAACTCTTTTGTTCATGGGGAGCAGAGGGAGGAGGTATGAAGTGAAAGAGGGAGAGTGAAGGAGAAGTGTAAGGAACGAGTGAGGGATGTGCTACTGATGGAAAGGAGGGGGGGGGGGGTGTTGAGCTGTGGGGGGTGCACCTCTGAAGAAACTCTACCCCTCCACTTGGACATTTTCCAGCACTGGGAGCAATAACATTTTTCATCTGTGCATGCATTAGTATGTGTGTGGATACATACAGGCTCTCCACTGTGTGCATGCATGTCTGGGTCTGTGTGCGTCTGTGTATATGAATGCTGCTGTGTGTTAACGTTGTCTGCAAGCCATGAGGACAAAGGCGAGAGAGGGAGGCAGGGTAGAGGAGGGCAAAACTGCCAGAAAGCTGCTCCGTCGCTTCAAGCGCACACAGAGTCGCGCATTATAGCCAGCGCCGGGGTATCAGATGATGGCATGTGGAACAATCCACTTCAGTGCTCTTTCCATGCGAGATGGATCTTGTTAGTATACTTGTCCTAGACAACAAAGCACTGCACTGAGCTCCATATGCTGCAAAACACAATGCAAAACATTTACAAAAAAAGAACAAAACAGACATTTGGAGTCAGCTACTTTACTTTTTTACTTGGCCTTAAAGCGTCGCTTCAGGTTGAACCTGTTCTATCGGCAAATTGTCCGCTTTTCAGGAAGTGGAACAACAGGTGATATTTAAGTTTGACAACCACGAATTTTAGAGTTTATCCATAGCAGATCTGAAAGCGGTTCATGAGCCTAGGAGGCTGGAAGATTTGCTTCTGTTCAAGAGAACAATGTAGGTGTTCAGCTGACGTCAAGTGAGACTAGGTAACTTTTACAAGAAACAAAAGTTATTCCACTGGATAAAAGCTGATTTTTAAAGCTGCTACCTCCACTAAGAACAAGACTATACTGACGAATGAAATGTATTGTTACAGTCAGTAACAGGTAGTGTTAGCTGAAGCAAAAGCTAATGACTCACCTTAGTTCATTTTAACTAAGCTGAGCCAGTTTGCTGACAACTTTCCAATTTAATTCAAACCTTAAACAAAAGATGACAATTAGCTTGTGGCCTAAGAGTGGCCTTTAGCTATAAAATGAACAGTAGTTTTTAGTTTTTCATTTATGTCTGAATAAAACAAGAAAAGACAACAGGAGTCTGTTGCTGAGAGTTATGGATGCTTAAAGGCAGATTTCTGAGAGAGTCATGCTAACTGTTGTCCTCTGCTTTATGCTAAGCTAAGTTATATGTGTATGTCATATGTGACATACAGAAGCATTAGCGTGCTCTTTTTTGTAGGTGCGGGGCCTTGAAAGGACAACTACTCTTTTATTCTGTAACATAAAAGCAGGAAACCCTAATATAAAAGTTTCCTCTGCTCAACCTCGAGCGACAATGTTTTTTTTAAATATATATATATATCACAATTTAAAAGGAAACACTTGCCATATGCTGCCTTCAATCTCCGTATGTGATCTCTGCAGACTGAGACACACTGACAACCTTCAAGTGGCAGCTCAGCTCCCCCACATGAAGACAGAGCTCCTACATTGAGAGCTAAAGAATTCATCTCACTCTTACATTTCCATCGTAATCTTGCATTTCTAACGTCAGTCCTGCCTAAATTAAATTTAATGCAGGACCAAGGAAATGGAGCATGATTTTTCCCAATGCTGCGAGCCAAGGTCAGTTTCCCCATAGACTGTAACAACAATGGGCTAATGCCAAAGCCAGATGGACTACGCTCACTTAACGGTCTTTTAACTCCTAATTAGAACTATGCATGCGCACGCACGCACATGCACATGCAAGCATCTGAGGAGAGGAAAGCGTCAAAGCCTGGGAAAACAATCAAGGTGGTGAGAGTTAGGCATGGAGAATATTACACAAGATCAGAGGCAGAGAAATAGGCCTGTGCTCATACGGGGCAAAAAATGTGTCCGTTTATTAGTAAGCCAAGTTTCAGGAAGCGGGACAGTGTTCCCCACCAAAGCCTCTTAGCATGAGGATCATCTCTGACCCATTGTAAGTCAGTGGGTAAAGATTATCTTAATGCTAAGATGCTTCGGAGTAACAGGTCTTCACGTCTCCCACACAAGAGACCAAACGTCTACTGCTACAGCCAGAGGAGCTACACCCACCCCAAAGCCCCCCACGCAAATAAAAGCCATGCATCATTTTGTAGTTTAGCACGGAGTCGTTGCTGTGCTTTGTTACCAGGCTCCTTGCAGGCAGGGTGATTCATGTATGCTTACTTTTGCAGCTCTGTGTGGTTTTTTTTGTTGCAAATCTCTGGATAACAGCTTCTTATGCCAAAAATACAAATGTAAAACGGGATATTTAAAAAAAACTCCACCTGTAGCCACTTCATCACTTACAAAAGCTGCTACCGGCTGTGTGCCTCGCATTTCTGGGTCCATTTCGCTGTTTGACGGCGTATTTGTGTTATTTCCGACATGACTTAGTGAGATTGCGTTCCACTTCAGCTACAATGCAGCACAATAAAAGGAAGGCATCCTGGCGAATGTCAGGTTGTTGAGAGTGTTTGGTGGAATCAAAGAGAAAGGCAAACAAACTCACAGGATGTAATCCATCAAAGACAAGGCAGGGACCCCATTTGACTGCAGTCTCAATAGAGCAGAGCGTTAGTTAACTTCTGAATGTAAAGCGCGACTCTTGCGTCTCCTAAAGAACTGGCTTCTTCTTCTATTAACTGCATTTAATCTACAATACAATATCAGAAGCGGATTTTTTCAGTAGACGTAAACAAGCGTGGTTGAGACGAGGCGCTTCACCAGCGAATGTAAACGACGGCTCTTCATCCTGAAGTGCAGTGAACTTCAAATATTGATTACGCGGTGGAACAGTAGAGCTTCCGTTTAAAGAAATTGATTTACCTTTTGGCAAATTAAGCCTATCAACACAATCGTTCTGCTGCGAGGCATTTGGCATCACTTCTGCATCTGCGAGTCTTGCATACCGTGTGTGAAGTTTTAGCACACACAGTGTGTGTGTGTGTGTGTGTGTGTGTGTGTGTGTGTGTGTGTGTGTTTGCTGCATCTCATCTCATCGCACGAAGTGTGGTAAACACAGAGGAAGGGAAGCAGCTGCCATTCTCTTAAACCTCTCCACGCTAAGTTGATCAAAGAGCTCATCCTGCCCAAAAAAAGTCAATGGATTCCTTTAAAGCGTACCAGGTTTCATGCTGGACTTCACTGGTGTAAATATTATGGGACGTGTCAGTAATGAGGAATGAGGGGCTGGCCTGGTTGTATGCGTGCAGGAAGCAGCTAGTCATGGCGGTGACCTATAGATCATCAGTCACTCTCCCTGTCTGGGCCGTGTCACATCAGCCAGTACCCCTGTCAGACCCGGGCCGCGCTCCCAGACCATCCATCTCTCTCTTAACTCGCGCTCCCTTACTGTCTCTCATGCTTTTTGTTGCCTGTCATCTGGCTCCTCTCTCCTCTATCTTTCCCCTCATCTCACCCCGACAACAGCCACTTATATTTCTGCCCTCCTGCTCGTATCGTTCGAAGATGTTTGCCAAAACCTCAGCTGTGACGAGGCACAGCTGTCCACCAGTGAGCCCCGCTCATTTGTCTCTCTTGTGCAGACACTCTTCTCTTTAACATTCAGCTACTAAACTATACTGGGCCTGTGTCCAATCAGGGCGCCATTTGACGTCCGCTGGCGGACAGCAAGAGGAAAGTGATGGAGTATTAGTGTTGATGAAAGTGAAGGTACGTACTTTTCTTTACAGACGCTTTTATCCAAAGCGACTTACAAGGAGTTAGCGCTGGGTGTCTGGCTCGAGGACACACCTGATAGGGGATGGACAAGGAGTCAGACTGGGTTTCGAACCTGCAACCTTCTGCATCCCAGTCTAAGGGTTAGCTACCAGGCCGCTATGCACACTGTAATGAGATGAAAACCTTCATCTTTTGTCTTGTATTTCACATCCTCTGCATGCGTGTGTAGGGATATGCAAAGAGGGCTCCACCTTGGTGTAGCTTGAGGGGAGAACAAGTGTGAAAACAACCAATAGCACTGAAAAAAAACATCTCATTCATTTCTGTCCTAAAATAAAATTGAAAAGAATCCTGTATCTGCCTAATGCACACGGCTGCACTAGAACCAAGAGAACATCAACCTGTGTTAAGAAAACACTTGTTTTTAAAATCTAAGCCGGTTAAAATAATATTTTTACATTGTTTGTTATATGTAAATAAGAGCTTAGGAATCTGCACACGCTGCTGTAGCACTGGACACACTGCATACACAGAATAGCTCACAGCCTGGGGATTTTAGTATTCATGGCACAAACACACACATCCTCTGTCGCAAACCAGAATACACACACACACACACACACACACACTCACTTTAAATGACAACAGCGTCAACTCCCTCCTGCTGCTATCCCGTTTATCTGGAATGAAACAAACCCACAGTAGCTGCTGCAATATGAGCCCAACCCAGTGCGAGAGCTGGGAAATTTTTTAAGCATAAACAACACTGAAGGGCGAAGGAAGACGGAGGGATAACAAGGAACGACGGAGGACGGGGAGAACAGGTGATGAGGTACGACCCACACTGCACACTCCTCAGGCCTAAGAAGTCCACACATACTTTCTTAGTGGCTTCCCAACACACATCACCCAGGTTGGGGGGAAGGAATTGACCTGGTCCAGTCCAAACGCTGCCAGGAGGATTGGATGATCCTGCTTAAGCAGTGTGTGCTGTGAAGCAAGCTAATGAGGGTGCAGTGAGTGTGTGTGTGTGTTGGCTGGCTTTACTGAGGGGCTCTGGGTTCAGCCACCTAGGGCAATCTGCCCAATGATGCTGGGACACATGTGACCCTTTCAGACCCACAGTCTGGATTACTGTCACCACCAATACCTCTGTGAATGCATGCGCACGGGGTCCGTACACACGCGTGTTCCCAGCGAGGGAAAGTTGCTTGTTTCCGCGTGTGTTCCAACATGGCGAACTAGCTCAGCCAGCCACACGCTTTTAATCTCCTCCATCGTAATCATCAGCACTTTTAACAATTACCAAAATCCCAAAGTCACTTCTAAAGCCCAGGGGACTGGGGAAGTAAATTAGTTCTTTAGCTAACCCCAGCATATTTACAACGCCGCTTTATAGCTGTTATGATGTTGATGAATGCGCGCGGCCCCTGCCAAATAAACTTATAATCGAGTGGTAAAATAATGAATGAATTCCGAGTGGAACAACAGCCCATGACGCCTGCCAATTTCCAAGACTCTCCTGTGTGTGTGTGTGTGTGTGTGTGTTTACCGTCTAGTGGTAGCAATGCGTGCTTAATGCTCTCTCACACACGCAACAGAGATGATACATTTAGGAGCGCGCTCCCTTTACATGCGTGTCCAACCGAGATGGGAGGGGGAGGGCGAGCCCCCAGAGGCTCATTTAGGTGTAATGTGTGCAGGCATCTGGTGAGAATAGATCTGTCTGTTCACATGTCTGGATTTTAACAGTGCAGCTGCATACCTGCGTGTCCTTTCTGGCTTTCCTCTCCTAATAAAGAAAGAAAGAAGACTGCAGCCTGTGGACGCATTGGCTGCCTTCTTCTTCTTCCCTTTCTTCTCCTCCTCCTCCTCCTTCCCCGGGCCTTTCCATTCCGCCACATCAGCTGAAACTTCCTTTCACAGCTCCTGTTGCTCTCAGCTCGTAAACTTACACACACACACTTCTCTCCTTTTTTTAAAGCAGGGAGAGAAAGTGAGTGAGGGAGAAGGGCTGGAGTGTGTGTGTGTGTGTGGGGGGGGGGTGCTTGCTTGCTCTAACAGGCAGTTCGAGTAATATGGTTTGTATTCTTTCCATATTTTTCCCATTCTCCACATTCCTCCTCTTGATTTTCCCTCTGAAATAAAGCGCATGGATCTTCTCTAATGACTCAGCCTACGGTTGTGTGTAGGCTCCTCAAGCTCCTGCTCACTTATTCACACCCCATGAATTATTCACAGGGGGGGGACCTACGGTTCACCCACAGGTGAAACCGGGCGTGGAGTTACTCAACACATAAACAATCAATAAAGGGCTGTTGGAATGCTGCTCCTTTGATACGACACCCAGTTTGACCTACTAACACTCATTCCAACCTCCGCGCTCCGGCCCAGAATGCCCCTCACCAAGAAGATTCCCAGTGATTCTTTTTTCTTTCTTGGGAGTCTTTTCTCTCGTTTTTGTAGTTGAAACACTTAGCCTAGTTAGCTAGTCTTTTATCCGGCGCCAATTAGCAGGCGATTAATGAATTATTGAGAAATGGGAAGGGGGGGATTAAATTTTAATGTGGATCTTAGGGGGAATAGTTGTATTACAAGTCACCGCAAGCAGCGAGCGAGGAGACGCCCACCCTCAGCAGCCGTTTACAATAATCTACAGCCGTTTACTGAAGTGCGGAAAGAGGAGAGCAGAGGAGAGGCTGAGAGCAGGGGGAGGCGGGGGGGGTGACGGGGAGTGGGATTTTGGCCTTAAGTACAAACACTCGAATCAAACTTGCTAAAGGACCAATAACTGCAAAACTGCATATGCTGCAATCAGAGCAGTGACCAAAGCAACACACACTGTTTTTCCCCCCATCCGTGTGTGTGTGTGTGTGTGTGTGTGTGTGTGTGTGTGTGTGTGTGTGTGTGTGTGTGTGTGTGTGTGTGTGTGTG